>JAWNMY010000007.1:1200000-1800000 GCA_035043505.1 Drosophila setosimentum
CATGTTAAAAGCAGGCGATGCATTTTGACAAATCGGTTGATTTTGATTACACGGGGATTAAAGTGTCTGCAAAGGGGGGGGCGGTGTGTGGGGCGTGGTTATACATCAAAGTTGAAACTTTTCATCATTTTTTTCGTTAATTTTCTGCGCACAACAATCAGTTTTTGTTTTTGGGCTAGTTGCTTTAAGGTATGTATTTTTGTTTTGTAATATGCCATATAGTGTATATATAATTGCATATTCTATATATGTATCGATTTTCTACGCATATCCGATTATTGTGACAAGCAAAAACAATTTTGTTGTTTTTGTATTTTATTACATGTCTAAAATTTCGTTACACACAAAAATATGCGCTATTGAACTGTTGGAAAAGCATGTAGCATTTGTAATACAATTTTTCTTGTTTCTTTTTTTTTCTCGGTTTTTAATCATTTTTTCTGGGTATTTTTAACGCTTTTGGTTTTTATTTTAATGCCGACGCTAAAATGGTGGTGATGTTGGCTGTTGTTGTTGCTGCTGTTGCTGCTGCTGCTGCTGCTGCTACTGTTGTTGTTGTTGTTGGCCAAAATGCTGCCTCTGCCACAAAACGACGCTCATCCATCCATCCATCCATTCAACCACCAAAAGAACCGAATCATCGCATTTATCCATTCTACTGATCCTCGTCGCCGAGCTCGTGCTTAATCTTGGAGAAGTCAAACGTCTCGCCAGTGCCGCGCTTGAAGATGTTCAACACATCGAGGCAAGTGGTCTCGAAATGCGTGGTCGCATCATACGATTCCGAGATGAAGATCTGTGAGTCGAGGCCAGCATCGATTGGCTCCAAATAATCGGAAATGGTGACAAACTTTTGTGCAATTGGCTCGAGCAAATCTAAGCCGGGCTTGATTTCCACCTCGGGATTCTCCGATTCGACAGTGGTCGACACCATGCCTACGAACCAGCCCTTGGCAGCCACCTGATGAGTGGAGCTAACTAGCGATACATAAATATCCGATTTGCGACCGACTTGCTTCTGTGGAATGATGATTTGAGTAGACAGGCCATCCTTGGTGCTGGCCACCGGATGATCCAAGATGCAAATGCATCGAATAACCTTGCCGCGCTTGCGCACCTGCCACAACGAGAGATCAGTGATAATTAAACAACAACAAAAAAGACGAATATAAATAACTGACTGACTGATTGGCTTACCTTATCGGGCACATAGCTGGGATCGCAGTAGACCTGCTTGCATTTGGCAATTTCATCGCCAGAGCGCACGCCCACAACTTTGCCGCCCTCGCCGAGGACGATCTCATCGATCGGCTTGTCCAGCATATAGGTGCCGCCATAGATGGCCGAAAGACGGGCAAATCCCTGTGGCAGTTCGCCCAAGCCATACATGGGATACAGATACGGCGACTTGCCATATCTCGCCAGCGAATCAGAATACAGTTTGATGCGTCGAATAGTATTCACAGCCGGCTCATTCAGATACTCATCGTCACGGAACAGGGCCAGTGCATGGCCCGTGAAGTCCTGGGTGTTCTTATCCAGGCCAAACTTATCGTACAGGCCCTGCATGTTCGCTTTGGTCGGATCAAAGTCCTTCCAGGTCTTTGGGTCATCCTCTCTAAAGTCCTGCACATAGATCAAGAAATTGCGGAAGCGACGCTTCTCAAACATGCCTGCGAGTCAAAATTAAATACGAATACAAATATAAATTACATTAGAATTGAAACCACAGGAAACAGGATATTTATTTAGGCGTTGTGGCTTCTTTCTTTACATATATATATAAATATATATTTTTTTTTTGAAGGGGCTAAAACACCACCAGCTGAATGACGTCATTCGCCCGAAGGCTCGTCATAAAATAGGGGTTCAATGTACTTTCAGAGAGCCTGCTCCACAAACAACAAAAGCGGCAATAGAAAAGAAACAAGGAGAAATTCGCTGCTGGCAATTGCAAAACATAAAAAATACAATCATAGAATGTAGCGTGATTTGGTAATTGCGTTTTATAGTCATCATTGTTTAAACAATTTAAAACCACAACAAAATGTTGTGGTACAGCAAAAACCACAACAACAACAACAGCAAAAATTACTCAGGTGTTGTGTTGAAAAATATGAATCAGCGCTCAGCGGATAATTGGTTAAAAGGTCTACGGCGCAGAGTTGCCACATAGCAGACATGGATGGCAAACAGCTGGCAACTCCACCATATTCTAATTGGCATCAAATATATATAGAAATGTATTTGCTGAAGATAAACGTTTAATAATCTACCTCTCTCTCTGTCTCTATCTTAACACGCTCATTCGTAGCATCAGCAGAATATAAAAGCACATTGTGTAAAATAAGTGTGCAGAAAAATCAGCATTAATAAATGCTTACACACACACATACATTCTTATACGCATAGAACACACACACACACAAAGCAGGGCAACTACAAAGTACGTGTCAGAGTCAAAAAGCAAAAACAACAGCAGCGAGTGAGTGCCAATCGCCGAATGAATGTAAGCCGAGACAAAGAAACATGGAGAAAACGCAAAAAGGGGGCAGGAGTGTAAAAGAGAGCGAAATATGTGTATGTACATACAAATTTTCGCAGTTAAGTATGCATGTGTATGTGTGTGTGGCTGTGTCTGTTGTGTGCCTTTCCACAGCTTTCACAGACAAATTACTTGGTATGTAAGTTGGATTAGGGTATATTTTGTGCATGGAGATTAATCAACTCACCCATGAGATCGGATGCGAGCGCCTCTTTTTGATCCACAGGCACTTTGGCAATTTTGCCACCCTTGTAAACGTAACTGCCCTCAATTGACTTGAATTCAAGATAACGGGTTACGCCCGTGTGTATTAACAGTTTTACCAGTTGACCATTAGCCATTAAGAACTTGGGTATCAAGTCGACATTCCAGTCACGGCCACGCCCGAATTTCTCGCCCGGCGGCTCCAGGCCGTAGCGCTGGAAGAGCTCCTCCAGCGGCGTAATCGAGGCCGACTCGCCGCCATAGTATTTGTTGCGATCAATATGCAGGACTTTCTTGCCCGAAACGGAGAGCATGCCGCTCAATATGCACTCCTTGAGGCCGGTGCCCAGCACTATCGCGTCGTATTCCTCATTCATTGTTAGGGTTTTTTTTTTTTTTTAATTAGTATGCAGCTGCGACTGATTCTAAAAAAATCTACGATTTTCACTTTGCGACGTTGACGACGTTATTACAACAACTTTCGTTCAATACAATTTGCTCTACTCGCTTGAAAATACCAAAATTTAACCATTTCTTGTGTATTTGAATTTCACTCAGAGCTGGTCTCACTTCATCGAACAGCTGATAATTTTACAGAATTGGCACTCGCTCGATATGCTGGTGTGCATAGCAATCAGCTTTGCCGCAAATGCCGGAATTAGCGGGCAGCTTAAAAAAAATCCAAATGTCATTTCATTGTTTTTTATTAACTAATCACAATCGTTTTCGAATATATGGCGTCTGTGAATGAAAATGCTAGATGACATGCTCTGTTTCCAAAACGATAAAAAAAATAAAGAAATAGTTGTATAACCAGTTAGCTTAATAAAAAAATATTGCATATGGTCTATTAAATTTAATTAATCATTTTCATTTTGTTTACTTTTAAATTCAACATGTGCTTATTATCGATATATCGATATTATTCTGAAAAATCGGATGTATCGGTTCGACAAGAAAAATGTTAATCGATGACAGAACGAAGTTTTGTTCAGTCAAAAAAAAAACATTGAATGAGACGGACGCGGTTGTTATTGTTTGGTTATTCGTTTTCGGTCGTTGTTTGTTGTTTTCTTGAGTTGCCGAACAAATAAATCATTTGCATACGTAACGCAACGAGCCAAGAACACGTTACAATGTAAATTCTTACAAGTTTTAATTGATAATAATTCAAGTAACACAGAAATAGTGCCCATAACCACTGTTTACATGTGTGTGTGTATATATATATATGTGTGTGTGTGAGCATGTGTTTATGTGCTTGTTCTGTGTGTGTGTGTGTGTGTGTATAAAAAAGTGAAAATGCAATTTGGGCCAAAATTGTATTGAAATTCTTAACAGCAACAACAGCGACCGCAAATTCGTGGCAAAATTCAAAAATTAGTTCCAACGTGCCACTTAAGAAATAGATATATAGATACAATTGTATATATATATATATATATATATATATATATATATATATATGTATATGTACAAACGTGTTGAGCGGGAAACGGGAAAAAGTGAGCGGTTAGCTTGCGAACAAATATTTATTTGTGGTGCGAAAGTATTGCAAAGCATAAAACATAATTCAATTTATTTATTGCCAATGGTTTTCAATTAAAATTATATTGCAAAATTATTGACGTTTTTAATTCAGTTGTTTCAATTGCAGTTGTTGTTCTGCTTCTTTGTTGCTTATGCTCAAATGTGGTCTCCTATATATAAGAATAGCAAATAATATATATACATATGTGTGCGTGTGTTTTGAAAGAAAGCAGAAATAAATCAATTTAAAAAGTGACTGGGAGAATTATCATATCAACATAAATAAATATACGTCAAGAGGATTCCATTTGATTTCATTGGGTAAGTTTCAAGAAACGAGTTTTTTATCTGGTAAATTGTCTATTTTTTTTTTCTTTATTGCAAATGTAAGTTGAACGTAAAACGAGTTGGTTGCTAAGAACCAGTTCCTCTCGCTCTCTTGTTCAGTTACTCCTCGCCTACTCCCCCTAACGAGCGAGACTTCTTCGCAGTGTCCCAGCTTCATTCTCTCGGTTATGTCGCTCGCACTCATTTGTTGTCATGTTGTTTTCAAGATTGCAACATTGTCCCTCTCGCTCTAGCTCTTTGATGGGCTACTAATCGTCAACCGGCATTCGATATGAAAAAAGAATAACAGACACATGCCAGGCAAACTGACTGGTTTTTACACCTTATTGCCATAACAATGTTAACAAGCGTTACATATCACTAAGAGAATGTATGTATGTAATTATTACTGATCAGCATTAAGTTGCTTTGAAAAGTGCTTAAATGGAAACCATAGATTGGTAAATATCGCTTATTTCCTATTTATTTTCCAGCCAGCAATAATTATGTAAGTGGAAAAATGTCTCATATCAGCCAGTCTCAGCCGATATCTAGCGTAGATTTTCTGGCATCGTTGTCCCATCGCACAGTGTTACAATTAATTATAAAGAATCACGAAAAAAAAAACATGCAGCCTACGTGAACATATATGCGTAAAACAATTAATCCATTTTTGGTTTTGGAATTGTTTTCGCAAATGTTTAGTATTGTCTCATAATGTATATCGTAAGTAGGCCGGCTTAGGCATTGTGGCATTCAGCTGGGTACAATTAAATATACCACACTTTGACCTTTTCTCGTTTGTCACACGGTGCTCTGTTTTCTGTTCTCTGTGTTTCTTTTGTTTGACGGTCATTTGCTTTGCTAATTGCATCCGTGACAACATCACTCGAAGAAATACTGAACAACAAAAATCAGCAACTGCTTGAAATTTATTCCATTTTCTTAGAACATAGATAGCAACAACGGGTAAATAAATACAATGGTTAAAGAATGTGGCAAACTGATAAATATTATATATAAAACCGTTTCTTAATCACGTGCGCAAGTTTTTTTTTTTTAACATTCCACTTGTATATTTTTTTCTTACTGAGCATCTGCACATTGCAAAGTAGAAGAAGAATATGTTAACGGTTTTTGCGTTTGTCATGGTTTTTTTTCATCTCTCTTTGCTTGGGCAATCTATTTGGCGATCTTGCACTATCTCCCTCTTCTTCATCTTGTTATTCTTCTCTGTCTCTCTTTCTTGCGCTGTCCCGGTAACCGTTAACGTGGCGCAGCCAATTGACTCCAATTCCCGGTGCAGTAGCAGTCGGCAGCACACGCCAGACCTCCAACCAAAGCTACATAAACACATACCCTCAGATTTATATCTATGTTTGTTTGTATGTGTATGTACTTGCACTCGTTCCATTTGTTGCGTTTAACAGTTAAGAGCTGGTTTTACGATTGTGGTAGTTGTTTCTATTATTTGTCTATTTTAATGACCGCATTCGGGTACTACTAAAATACCAAATATGTACACAATACGAATAATAAACAATATATGCATTTACATATGTACCTCTTTTTTTCTATTTGGCGTGCATTATTATTGTGCTTTTACCCTTAACGCATCGCAAACCAATTAATTAACAACCACCCTTTTACTGACAACCAATTCTTTTCCCGTCAAATTAAGTTTTGATCTTTAACAAACAAATTTTGTAACCATGAACAGTGAATCTGTTCCATAAATCAGCCTCTGGTGGGTTGCTGGACAAACGTGGCGTAAACATTCCAGCGAATTTCTTTATCAGTTCAGAATTACGCTGTATCTGGGCATGTATATATGTATATACATATATAAATATATATGTATTTATGTACTCTTCTATAAACATCTGTAAACCAATTTTTGAAGTTTGTTTGCATTTTGATCAGTCTGTATATCCATATACGCTGTTTTAATATTGATGCCATAGCCAGAAAGATATTTCTTTTAACAATGGTTTAAATTTTTTTTGTTTCAAATTTTGAACAATCATTAAAAAGCTTGTATTTTAATTTAGGAATTTTAAGTGAACAATTCAATATCCCTGTTTGGTTTTTATACGCATATCGGTTAAAAAAGAATTTCCTCTTTGGTGATAAATTGCCAGAGTTGAAAATTCAATTTAAGAATCACTTCCAGTTAAACTCATTTATTAGTATTCATGTACATATACATACGTACGTTAAGATCTACATATATGTGCATATAGGCGAAATTCTAACATCCGTTTTTGTTTGGCGTCAAAGTATCCGGTTGGTTTTTTGCCAAACGTGATTAATTGCCTCAGTTTAATCGCTCTTAGTGTTTTTGATACGCTTACACGTTTCTGCTGCTTTTTGTTGCACTCTTTCTGCCATTCTATGCTGCCACCAACTTAATGACTTAATGAGTGAATAGTGGCAGTAAAAGTGAAAGAATGAGTCCACTGCACATTGAACTAAACATATTCAAAAATTTTGCACTTACATCTTTTATTTTGAAAATCATTAGTTTTTCAAGATGTTTTTTTTTTTGTTTTAGCTAGTTAATGTAATTAAATGTTTGTTGTTTTTAGTGAGTTCTTTTTATAATTAAATATATTTTTCGCTTGCTCTAGCTTGTATTTCAAATAATAAAATCTTCTGAGTTTTCTAGTCTGAATATTAAATAGAAAAGTCCCTTAAGCTTGCGCATAAATTTGAATAAGCGTGACAAATCGAGTCAAATGTAAATCAGATCTAGAGTGGTTTAGAATAATTGAAATAATTAATATGTTAATTTATTTTAGCCAAATTGCTTTAGGTGTTGACAGCGACAGAGTCCAGTCCCCAGTAGCTTTTCTACAAACTTAATTAAAGTAATGTTTTGGCACCGACCGCCCCCTCCTGTCTACAATTGCTATATAGTCGTGCCACTTTTTGTTCTCACGCGCCCATGCAACTTTTCTCATTTGGTGTCACATGCAACGCCTCGCAGCTGGAATCGCATTGTTTCATTGCGATTCGCAATACATTGTTTCATTATCGATATTGAATTAGATGGCTTATATAAATATATTTATACATATATATTATATATGTGCTGATAAATTTGAATTCAATTTGTCAAAGCTGACTGATCAGTTGATTGAGCACATAAAAGCAATATTCCTTAAAGTTTAAAATTGTTGCTAAGTTATTAAGTTAGCTAGCTAACTCTGTGTTAAATCGCGCCCCGCTTTAGCTATATAATGTATAAATATTAATTGTAAATCTGCAGTTTAATTTAAAACCAATTAGATAACTAAAGAGACATTGTTGGCCTTTTGATGACCTTATTTATATATATATACAGTGTCTCAAACCTTATTTCCAGCAGTGTCGAGCAAAAATTTTAATTGCCTGTCAAAAATTAATTATACATTATTTTTAAAAAATCCAAAGACATATGCCAGGTACATATATTAACCACCAACATTAATATATGACTCCAATTAACTGGGGTTTTCCCACCAGCTAGGTCGGGTTATGTAAAAAAGTACCTCAATTTAAGGTCAAAGCTTATTTTAAGCAGTTACATTATGGACACCTGGGTGCCATAAAACTCGAATTTTTTATGTCAGGTTGAATATTTTCTGTATAATTAGACCAATACTTCGTAGTTAGTTTAGTTTTATCCTGCATTCCGTTGGCTGGTTGCAACAGGGACTATGGGCAAACGGACTTGCAAATGGGATATTAACATCGCCAAATATCTTAAATGGTCAATCTAAGCAAGTCAACTGGATACAAGATCATTCGACGCTTCGTCGACGAAAATCGGACAGAGGACAAGAGCAGAATGGCACCAAACAAGATTTTCATCGAACAGGAGGAGCGGAGGATAATCAGGAAAATAAGGGATAATCGTAAGCTGTGGGCTCCAAAACTGACCAACAGGTGCAGGATGAAATGGGGAAAAAGTGCATTCTTAAAATTGTGAGCCTGGTTCTGCGCAACCATGTCTTTAATGCCCGAGTACCACGGAAGAAGCGATTTATAACCGCAAAAATAAAGGGAACAGGATGACGTTCATCAAATCCCACTTGGACAAGGATTTGGAGTTCTGGAACACAGTCATATTTGCAGATGAGTCCAAATTCAACATTTTTGGCTCGGACGGACGGAATTATGGGTGGGGACAATCCAATGCCGAACTGAATCCCAAAAACGTAAAGGCAACCGTCAAGCAAGGCGGATCAAGTGACATGGTATGGGCATCTATTTCGGCAACCGGCGTCGGGAACTTGGTGTTCATTGAAACAACAATGGACAAGAATGTGTACCTCAATATATTAAAGGAAAATTTACTCTAAAGTGCCAAGAAGCTGGGAATCCGACGTAGTTTCCGGTTCTACCAGGACAGCGACCCCAAGCATAAGTCCGGATTAGTACAGTCCTGGGTACCTGGAACTGCCCGCACATGATAATTCCACCGGCCTCGTCTCCAGATTGAAATGTTATTGAAAATTTGTGGGCTCTGCTGGAAAGCAACATCCGGAATCACAGCATATCAAGCAAACAGGATCTCAAAAATGCTCTGCTGGATGAGTGGAGCAAGATCAGCCCAGGAACTACCCGGAAGCTGGTATCTTCCATGAACAATAGGTTAAGGGAAGTTGTTAAGGCTAAAGGATATGATACTAAGTATTAACAACCTTATTTAAATTTTTATATGCCAAATATGCTAATTTTTTAAGACTGCTTGAAATAAGCTTCGACATGTATTTTGGATATGTTTTCAGTTTTTAACTAATTTTAATTAATTAATTAATATTTCAATAAAAACTAAATTTTTTTTTTGTCAAACGTGATATGACATTAAACAAATTGGCATTTAATCATCTTGAGTTTGTTTCCTTGTTTAAACTTTAAGCACTTTGAATTTTTTACTTGACACTGCTTGAAATAAGCTTTGAGACACCGTATGTGTATAATAATATTTCTACATATTCTTACTTAACACTATCTAAACACAGATAATACCCAATTGTACACAAACTCAAAGAGTGAATAATATTCATACCTAAAAAGAACTCTATTGCAAAGTACATTTAATATTTACCATACATACGTATCATTTACTTTTGTAATTGCACACAATTATCTGACTCATTACCAATCGGCAAAAAAGAAAAACAACTCACATTTGTTAATTTAAAAATTAATCCCTTGACCGTTTAAGGGGAGGGCGGGGAGCAGCTGGCATGGCTCAAGTGCTTTAACTTTTCATACAGCAACTGAACAAACTGACAAATTGGGTAACCACGAATCAAAAATTGTGCTTATAACAAAGACGTGGCGTAGAAGAAATCGAAATGTTCTCAAATAAACTAATGATTTTTGTGCTGCTATTAGTTTAAATATCAATTCCAATTGTTTATCTGTCAATTCGTCTTGAATTCAATAAACACCACAAAATACATTTAAGATTTTGAAATATGCGCTATTTGTAAACAGAGCGCACATTTTTGGCAAATATAAGCATTTTTAAAAGAATTTGTGTAACTTATCGGCATTTCCGACATGTAGTTTCTGCTTATGAGTTATAAACAGGCATTTCTCTGTACTATTTTTCAAAATACATGTTTTTGGGTAAATGCATTATATGATTTAATTTCAGACATATTTTTCTACTACTACTACTAACGTTTAACAATTATTAGTGATTGGCTTTTTCTGGGTTTCTCCATTTCCCATTTATTATCCCCAGATTTATTAAAGATTTTATATTTAGATTTTCATTTTAAATTTAAATTTAACTATTCACTTTTAATTGGACATAATTAAATTTATGTCTTTCAATTTAATTTTAAATTTTTATTTCCAAAACCTTTCTTAAATATTGTGATCCACTTAAAAAATTAGATGTTTTTGTTATCTCCGCTTTTAGATGAGTCGATATGAACCATAAAAAAGCTTAAGCCGAAGTAGTTAAATTTACACAAATCTTAATTACCAACATTTATGTCTAAGATCCCTATTAATATATATAATTGCTAGTTAGTCTTAATATTGTTTGTAAACTTTCAATGCCATCATTTAAGATAATCAATATTTTTAAAATCATATTTTCGTCCGTAAATCTATTGTGTCTCTTTCATAAGCGAATCGAAAACAGGTCATTAATATTTACGCGATTATCTATATGCACAATATGAATATTTGCTGAAGCTGCCTCCAATAAAGCGTTGCGAATCTCTCGACCCACACAACCTGCTCCACTAGCAAATATTCTGTATTATAGTCAGAATTAATAAAAAGTATATACAACTTTAAACAGATCAATAGAAACAGAAAATTTTTGGATGTATATTTGTTGCAATATTTTTGAACACCGGATTGTATATCTTTTCATAAAAGTCTTTACTGCTTTCTTAGGCTTTATTTTCCGACTTAGTTTCCGTTCTGATATCTTCACTACTTTTATATTTATACCATAATCATCAGTGGCAAATGGATATAGCCATATCCGTTTGTCTATCGTTTACCAAGATATCCAAACCAAACTCACCTAATATAAGTTTTAGTATGCTCCTAACATTTGGGAAACAAAGTCTTTAATAATAGACTACTATCTTATAGCTTTATAGGCACAATAGAATGTAGTAAGAATGACGATTTGACTTGTTTTTATATAATTATTAATTATAAGTGTTTAAATGACATATAATAATAATATATATAATATAATAATATAAATCCATAAGTGTATTCTCAATGCCAGATTAATCGCTGAATGAACTGGGTTGTGCACTTAAGCGTGCAGCAATAAATACAAGTATATATGTATATTCCATGTTCAAAATAAATGTATATTAAGTACATACAAATCAGCGCTATTCTCACACACAAGCACACACAAAACGGCTCTTTGATATTTTCGTTATTAGCCAAACATCAAATGTGTAGATGCCCAAGTTGAGTGGAATCAAAGCAGATGTGCTGCATTCTATGGATATATATATTTATATATAACGCACTAATTGTTTTTAAATGCCCATTCCCTGCTGCTTATTGATAAGCAATGTAATGCTTTAGTATTTTTTGTATCTTTTGCTGGGCTTGGCATTGCTTATCTTTCGATTTTACTCCACATGTGCGCTGCTCAATCTGTCTGCTAAAAATAAAGTCCATTTGCAGCAGTAATCAGAAGAGGCGGTGGGGGCGAGGCGATTCGGGGAGAGGCAAGACCCGTAACACAAGCAAACCCACAGAGTCAGTACGGGGCCCAGCACTTTGAAGTCAGCACTGATTAAAGTGCTTGAAACTAATTAGTTAGTGCGCGGTTGCGTTGCGAGATACCAGCGCCAATTTACGAGTATCTATCAGCTTAAATCGGGGCAAGTATGCGTGTCATGTACCCAAAAGATTCGCTTTAAATATATCCAGCTAATGTCTAACCATTTTGACACTTGTACAAACTAACTATAATAATATATATACTCTCTCAGATAGAAAAACGTATTGAATTGTAGAAAATAACCTGAAAACTAAAAAGTTTTTCTATCGCATTCTATTGTATTTTAATCTATGGCTATAATGAAAAGGATACGCGAGTCGGAATACCTTGACTTGCCAAAAAACAAGGGGACCGCTTTTTACATTGTTTCTTTAATTACTTTTATAAGGGTGGCTGTAGTTTTTGTATTGTTTTTTATGGGTTTTTGGCACGACAAATTAGCTCCAAATGGACAATAATAAAATGACATAAATTTGAAACTTACTTTTTACATCAACAAAGTGAATTGAAGGCTATAAAGATAATCGACGTTGAGTTCAAATGTCATTCACTCTGTTTTTGTTATAGTTCAACTTAAAAAATATTTAAATCAATAAAGATGTCTACAAATATACTATATATATTTTTAGATAATTATAGATAATTATACCACTTTTTTGACACGTTTTAGGCGTTTTTAATTTATTAAAAACTGCTGGCTTCAGACAGATAGTTTAAAATTAAAGAAGGCGCTGAACTCTTTGACTTTTTATACTTTTTTTTTGCTTATTTAGAACATGCTGACGTGTTGGGCCAGACAATTGTTCAATTGCTTTTTCATGAGTGATTAAAGTTTAACCCTTTCAAAGTGTTGACTTTATATATAATCTTAACAAAATGCTAATCAATGTTAATGTTAAAGTTCTAAACTCTGAAAAAAATCTACATGATTTTAAGAAATATTATTTACAAATTTTTTTTTAGGTTTTGTGACGATTTTCATTGGTGGTGCGAATTTCTAAAATTCAAGTTGATTTTTTTCTGAGTGTACAATTCTACTTACGCAGTTTGTTTCTTTTACTTTCTACTATATATGTTCTATATACTAAATACTGAATTGCATTACTCGTTGCGTTATACATAAATACCCTGTGGAAGTATATACAAACACGAAAAAGTCTAGAAAAACGGGCGTGTGCCAAATTCAAATTTAGATTTTCGTGTCGACATGCGGTTTCTTGTTGTTGTAGTACAAAGAACGTGTGTATTTGTCAATTTGAATTTGTATGTATGCGTAAATGTTTTAAAATACTAATGAAATTTATTCATCACTCGAAGAAATGAAGTATAAATTGCCATTTATACGCTCTTATTGAAGTCAACAATATTAATACAAGATAATAAATTCCATTAATTGACAAGTCAAGTTGAAAAGTTGTTTTTTATATCAACTGTTGAATTTATTCGATTATTTAGTTTGCTTTCTGTTTGTTTGAATAAATTAATTTAAATTTTTGAACAATGTCCAAATGATCCATAAATATATGTATACTATATATATGAAAACCATTGTATAATATATTAAGCAGTCGATTTTTTGTGAATATTTCGAGTATAGCGGTAATATTTGTATTCAATTTATACTTTAAAATACAATTTGAATTTTCATGCTCTGCCGCCCGCTTATGTGGCTTCCTAAAACTTGGGCGCATGCCTCGTTTGATTTGTGGCATGAACATCAAACTATTCATTCGAATGCTTTGCCTCGTTTTGAGTTCGATGACGAGCTTCTTTAGCTATAAAATGATGTAACTCATTTTTGCTGATAAACATGTTGTTTAGTCAAGACTAATAAAGTGTTTTTTTAATTTCAAGAGATGCTGCTCTCCAAGTTCGACCGGATTAATTACATTGATAAGGTTCACCCATGATATCTGTACACACCATGAACTATGTATTTGGCCGGCCATCGATCAACATGGCTTTAAACATAATGCTACACTTCATTCCATATACATTCTGCATAACCTCGTGTCACTTTTTGACCTTGTGGGCCATTCAGTTTTTTGATTGTGTGGTTTTTTGTTGTTGTTGTTGCTGTTGGTGTTTCAATTTCGTGATGTTTTACGCTTTATGGCAGCTTATCGGAAGTTTTAAATCAAGGCCACGCTTTGGAGCACACGTAAGCGCGGGAGCACAGGGTGCTCAGTGTATACAGGGTGCATAAGGGTTCGATAAACCTTTGCAAAAAGCAAAACAAATCTGAATACTGTAGTCGAGTGAGCTCGACTACGAGATACCCTGCACCCCAGCCGTTAAATAGAAGAACTTTGAATCCAAATTTGTCTCTAGCATTTACAGTTTCTGAATTCCATTTGTTAATACAGACGCACATAGCTATATTAACTCGTCTTTTAATGCTATTCAAGAATATATTGCTTTCTTCTGCCTATTACATAATTTTGCACAAAACTAGGATACCCCTTTCACTAATTTAATATGGATTCAGGGTATATAAAACTAAATTTAATAAATTTTTGTCATACTTGTAAAATTAGCATCTGTTTATTTTGTGACCCTAACTAAACTTCACACTCTCTTTACATTTAACTTCTCAGGCAGCAGTCATGTTGGTTGTGGCTGATGCGTCAACGCAAACGACGGGAACGGCACTGGCGTAAGGTGCTAATTGGACCGTTCCCGCAACCCAAAACCCCAAGAACTAATTTGTATCCGACGCACACACGACACCTAATGGTGTTGGCCTGCGAAGATGCCTTCAACAAACACCGAAGACTTGCGGCGAAAGTTTCTTGTTGTGCAGCAACAACGTTCCGCGCCACCCAACCTGGTCAGCGACACTCTCGCCCAACAACAGCAGCAGCAACAACAACAACAACATCTCCACACAATGATGACAACAAAACCCATGGCAATGGGGGCCAACGGAGAGCCGGAACGCACCTATGTCTTTCCGAGCACACATCAGGTGGGCAATTCAGCCGCAGGTAGCATGTCTGGTGGGCCAGGCATACCGGGCGTGGCAATCATATCCAGCGGCAGCAGCACCCTAAACCCGGCCGGACCCTCGCGTGGTGGACATGCGCGTTCCGTCAGCCATGGCGGGGGCGCCATTGTTGCTGTCGGTGCCGGTGGTCGTCCAATAAAGTCGGCCATGAAGGGTCACCAGCGTGCCTTCTCGCAGGGTCAGATTACGGACTCGCCGCCCGGAAGTGCTGCGCCAGCGGGTCGTGGCCACAGTCGTGTCGGCTCCAAAACGGACTTCATCCTGCCGCCCGGCCACAAGGATGAGCCGGTCAGGGATCGCGAATTCGGTCCATCGGCGCCGAGCTCGGCGACCAGCGGTCGTGGCCATTCGCGACAGGCATCCCGCTCCGAATCCATCTATACGCTGCGGCGCACCGAGACGCCGCCCTGGTGGAAACGCTTCAGTCTGTGCAACTACAACACCAATGACAAGTTTGAGGAGCGCAGCTATCGCATGGTGGTTCCCAATCACACAGTGCCACCCAAAACACCCAAACGGGAGCATCCCAACGGTCAGTTTGTGGGTAATAAAATACGCACGACAAAATACACGCTGCTCTCGTTCATACCAAAAAATCTGCTGGAGCAGTTCCATCGCGTGGCGAATCTGTATTTCATTTTCATTGTGCTGCTCAACTGGGTGCCGGCCATCAATGCCTTTGGCAAAGAGGTCGCCATGATTCCCGTCATCTTTGTGCTGGGCGTGACGGCCGTCAAGGATCTGTTTGAGGATCGGCGACGACGAGCGTCTGATAAGCGCATCAATAATACCACTTGCAGGGTATACGACGGGTGAGTCCAATTCTTTTCTATGTGACAGCGTTAACTATATAAAATAATAATGTATGAAATAGCAACAGGCCAAATGTAACTTACAACCATCTAATTTGATTTTCTCCAGTGGATTCTACTCAGCTGTTTAATCTCAACTCAACTCGTCTCGACCAAATTAGCAAGCACCGCTAAATGTTCACCTACCTTATTTGTTTTCTCACATCATCCATTACCTTTTATGCTTAACGCAATTTGCCAAATTCGCGGCCAAAAACTTTCCCTTGCCAAATCTAAACCAAAGCAAAACATTACAGTAGAAGAGGGTATTAAAAAAAAAAGGTGGCCAGTTACACGCAGTCTCGAGCTGAGAGTCTTGGCTTATTGCAAAGTCATCGATAGCGATTATTTTTATGCTCGATCTACAAATCGATAAACAGACGAGAAAAAAAACCGCATAGCAAGCGACAACAACAACAATGACAGCAGCTTAATCAAAATAAGCCAACAAAGTTGCTAAACTTTCCCTCAAAGTGACTGCTTCCTCTGCTTTTGCTTTTGCCCACCGCTGATGCTTCTTCTTTTACCTTGCGTCTGCGGCTTGGCTGTCCTACATTTAAGCGTCGACGTCTGCGGTCGCTGCTGCTGCTGCTGTTGCTGCCGCCCGTCTGAAGTATTCCGTTTGTTTATTTGCTGCCTGCACGCGTCAACTTTCCAAGCCCGTTGACAATTTACTTACTCACTTGCATTGCACGCGCAGCTGTTGCTTGGTACGCTCCTCTTTCCTCTCCCCACTCTACACTCCCATTTTGCCTTTCCGCTTTAACTAGCTGTTATCAGCAATGATTGCAACTGTGAAGTTGGCTTCCAGTTTGCTGCTAAGCCTTTAAGCAATCAGCTACTGTTGCTGTTACTGCTTGTTGTTATTGTTTCTTTTGTTTGTGGTCTAGTTGGCTGACCAATGAACTTAGGCATTGTTGTTGGCAATTAGATTTGCATTTTCCCATTTTTTTTTGCGCACAAGTTGCCAGAAGCCTTAGCTATTTTTATACGCTTTGTCGAGGGCATTGCACTTTTGTTGCCACGTATATAAAGAATATATGCTTATGACAAAAATTGCCATAATAATTTCCAAAACGAAAAACTTCAGTTTATATAAATATTTTCTTACATATAATTTTGTATATTTTCTTCTGTGCGTAAATAGTTATATTTTAAACTCGACCGACATTCTAAATTTGTATTTGTCATTTTCCAGTCGATATATACATTAAATATATAGGGAGGAGCTGATGGCATTGCATAACTAATCTATATTGTTTCCCATTTCTTTATTAAATCTATGCTTTACAATATTCTATAGACTATATTTTAAAAAGTTTTCTCAATATACCTACAAGGGTATATCGTCTTCGTTCTCTAAAATTTTTCTGTGCCTCTTTGTTTATGTACATGCGGGTTTCGCACAGTGGCACAATGAGTTATTAAAATTTTGTTAAGTGTTTTGTTAATTGGGTCGCCTGTCTGAGAAGTTTCTATTTCTGTAAACAAACAAAGACACATTAACGAAATGTTTAAAAACTAACAAAGAGTTGCAACATGTTATTTATGCCTATTATGGGGAGTTTAAAAACTACATTTAAAAACGACTGATTTTGAATGAATTAATTTTAAAAGTGAGACGCATTTAGTTTCATTTGAAATGCACCTTTGCTCTACAATTGAGTTATTTTCACTGTACCTGGGGTACACCGTATACCGTTGTTGCTCATGACTTCCGTGACTTGAATTTGTTGCTGCAATCCGCGACTCAACAGTTACATGCAAATGAGACGCAAACGTATTTGTGTGTGTGTGTGTGTGTGTGTGTGGGCACACCTGGTGACTGTGAGCTCTTACTGATTTTTGTGTGGCAGTAAGCAAGCTACAGACCCATAAATATTTCACACGCCTACCTGAGGGCTATTCAGCGACCAGCGTTCGAAATTAAACACGGCCCTGACCATCTCGCGCTCTTCCAATTTCAGTTTTGCCCTGAACTGAACACTGAACACACTGCCATCATCGAATTCATGACCATGTGCTATG
Organism: Drosophila setosimentum; assembly: GCA_035043505.1. Lineage (NCBI taxonomy): Eukaryota > Metazoa > Arthropoda > Insecta > Diptera > Drosophilidae > Drosophila > Drosophila setosimentum. Next base: position 1,217,766 of record JAWNMY010000007.1, read on the forward strand.
CAATGTTGAAGATTTACATGACTCACTGTAGCATGTGTGTCTGAATGCGATTGTGAATTTCTTGTGGTCATGTTTGCTGCTGACAAATGACTTGGCAAGCTGTTCAATTTGCGACAATGGGGGGCATTTTAGCAAAGCATGCAATGAAAGTGTGTAGGAGGAAACAATATAAACTACTAAAAATTGCATTAGGCAAGTTTATAGGCTACTAAGTAAAATCACACACCTCCGAAAATCAATTAACGGTGCTAATTGACAATTGGAGTGTAGACGTAGACGGTCAATATTCTGCGGTTGCGTAGCAAATTCCAATTAAATATGATAATTGAACATTCTGGCTTGCAAATGAATGCGAAATGTCAATGAATATTTGTTATTTCCACAACAAAGAGAATCATGTGCTAAATTAGTTTAGGCAAGCGCAATACAACAGTCATGCAGGAAGCCAAAGAAAATAGACAAGAATGTTTAGTATGTTTCTCGAGCACATTGAACCTTGTAAGATAGCTCATACAGCTAGTAAATTGTTGCAATTGTTATGCTTGCTATATAAGATAAAAGTTGTAATGTATCATCTGTTTATATTTCATCAGAAATACACAGTTAGTCCACTTAGATTTGCTGCTTATTGTTCAGTTTAAATCGCACAATTTTTACAAAAATTATTATAAGACACACAAAGTCTGACTGTTCAAGTGCCAAACCCTAAAAACACGACTTTAAAATTATCAACACTATAAAAATGCTGTTAAAAACGGGATATAAAATGTGTTAAAAATCGAAGGAATATTTAAATCTTACATTAAAAAACTTGAAACAAGAATTTTCTCCGCGTTCTTTTCTTCCTGACTGCCAAAGCAGAAATCGAGCAGCACAGGACAGCTCCTATTATTTTTATTGTATTTATAAAATAGAGCCAGAACATTTGACTCACGACAATATTAATATAATTGAAATAAATTCCAATGCAAAAATATGCAATCAATAAAAACTTGTTTGTTTTTTTTATAGTGAATCAAAGTATATGCCACGAGCTTCAATCGAGTTTCGTTTTTGTTGTTGGGGTATTTGTTTTAAACGTGGCAAGTGCTGCAGGTCTTGACGTAATCACACGGCATACGTTTTGTTGATGTTGCTATGAGTTATGGAAATTGCAAAAAAAAATATATATATACATATATTTATATGTATATATGCATATTAAGAATATGCCTCGCAACAGATCAATTTAATTGTTTGCTTTCTGACTAGATTGTTGCATTTTAAAAGGCATATGGAAAAAACCCGTGGTTGGTTTACAAAATTCTTGACTTTAAAGGCATATCAGCATCGGTTTGTTGCTATTAACGACGAACACAGCTTTGCATTTCCAATTCAATACATAACACAATGGTTGCCATTCCCCATTCGAAACAGTTGTTGCAATTCAAGAATTAACCAGAAATTGTAAACAAAAATGGAACATGCCGAAATAATTAAATTGTTTATTGATACAAATTAAGTGCGTCAGACGGCCGACATTTATAGATTTCATGAGCACAAGCAAATTCTGAACTATCTATTGCAATATATAAATTTTTTATATATTTAAAATATGTTTTTCGTAGGCTCCAAATTTTAGATTCAAACTCCACAGCTAAATAAACTGACGCGGTGATTGTCTTCCTGAAGAAGAATCCCTCGACGGGATTTGAAATGTATCGAAATATATTTATAAACACTGCGTGTTCATACAGACGGACTATATCGACTCGACTATTGACCCTGATCAAGAATATATATACTTTGTGGGGTCGGAGATGCTTTCTTCTGCCTGTGACATACATATGCACAAAACCATTATACCCTTTTTATCCATTATTAATGGGTTCAGGGTATAAAAAGAAGTCACCACACAATCGTTGTGTATATATATTATACATATTTTATGAGATGAAAGCCTCAACAAGCCCTTCCAAAAATATATTGCCAAGATGTCTTTTCATTTATAAAAAATCAAAGTTGAACAAACACATTCTTAATTCTCACAGAATTTATTTTATTTTATTTTTTTTGAGTGGGGGCTAGTTCACAGTTGTTACTAAGAAAATGCGCTGCTTGTCTTATTAAACTTTCATATATTTAGAATGCAAAACTTTTGACCATAACTTATTAAACTGGCATTTAAATGTTATGGCTCTTGACAGCTGCCATCTATCCCTGATACCTCTCTGCTATTGGCGCATTTAAATATTCTAATCCTAGACGGCATTGGTTGGGGAGTATTCACACTATCTAAGCGCTTTAGATTGCCAGAATGGCATATAAAACGACATGGGTTCAAGGTTGCGGGTCCACATGCACCGAAATGGCCACGAAAAGCAAAAAAACCAAAAACACCGCGAAACCCACCAAAACTAACATTGAAGGCCAACAGACGATACAGCCATAAAACGAATAAAATATAGTTATTAAATGTGGTTTGTGCTAGAATAGAATATAATATAAATGATGATAGTTTATGTATATATATATATATTTATATATATAATATACATTAAACACATATGTCACTTTGGCAATATGTAAGAACGGTCTGCAGTAAGATTTGATCTCGCTCACATTTGGGTTAATAATTACACTGTGGAAAATATATATATTTAATGATATTTATAAAGATAGATGCATATACACCAAGTTTTATAAAGATTGCGTTTAAATTCCGTGCATATAAGAATTGCTAGTTAAACAGACAAACACGGCTATAAAGATTCGCCAAGTGTTGCTGATCATGAATATATATACTTTATGAAAATAATGTTTAAATACCCTCTACAAGTTACAACAAGTTATAATAAAGTATATCTTAAATGTTGATGGGCTCTTTCAGGTATGGCGAATCAGGGCTTAGGGAAAATAGTCTCTGTGGTTTTCAGCTCAAATTTCCCAGTTCTAAAAATTATTCTGGTTTTTCTAGGTGTAGATGATGCTGGTAAAAGGCCTGTCTGCCCTGGCCAGACCATACCGGTTAACACAAAAGCCAAACAGATGACATTGAAAACGCTTGAATATAGCAACTAAGCAATTGAGAAACGAGTTTTATTTTTCATTTTGCCGTCGCTTCGCTGCTGTTGAACAAACCGGTTGGCAAACAGCTTTGTGCTGGCCGTGTCGCCCCCAGACAACGTTGTCTAGCAAGAATCGCCAACGGGCAGCTTCAGATCAGCATCAGCCTGAGTACTGACGGCGGCTCTGACTTGCTGACGGCGCCGAAACTTTGCGCTGTGATGTCAGCGCAACTCAGCTGGCGGCTCTCTGTTGCGACTCTCTGTGCCAGCTGTGGCGGCATTAGTTGCACAGCCGGAGCTGAAGCCAGAGCCGGCTGTCTGATGGGCTGATGTTAACAAAGCCGACAACATTAGCACTGTGGGCCAAATTAATCACACTCGCTTGTACTCGCACAACTGGGAAGCTGCCACAGACATATTGAGCCCCAAACACCTTGGATTCGAGATTATTAAAGAGCTCGCGTGTGGCAAATGGAATAAGTGTTCTTTTGACAGGCAGGGCCTACAAATGCCAGTTGAGTTGTAGACCTCGGTCTGATAACGTCTGGTGTCTTATCAACTAAACTCTCACACACTTCAGACAGTTCGTGGTGTGCTCGCAACAGCTGTGATAATATTTGCTGCCCGCCTTGAATTCTGAAGAACACGCGCAGAGCACATATATATATATATGTATGTATGTATATATTCCCTGTATATTTTTGTACAGGGCTATGCAATGCCAAATCGATTCATAAGATCTTTTCAACTCTTAGTCGGTTATTCCACAACCTCATAATAATTTATGCACATTTCTCAGCATTTGAATGACACTAATTGTTTGCTTTGACCACTGATTGAACTTACTTGAACAAAGAATTCCATTGTTTCTTCTATGTATTTATGTATATTAAATATTTCCAGTAATGTGGCATAAGTACGTGTACTTTACTGTATGTTATGTAAACACGTAACAATTGAGCATATACGAGCGTTTAAATTATTATATATTTGTATATTAAAATATGTAAGTTCTTAGGTTGATTATTAAAATATCTACTCTTTTCTAAACACTCTACTTTATTGCGTAGATAAATATTTGTCTCATTAAAGGAAAAAAATGTACAAGAGTGCAAATTGATGTCAAATTCGATAGATAAAATCAAAGTGTACAAATGAACAACTGTGGGAGTGTACTGAAGAATAGTTTTATAAAAGCAATAGTCAAGACTTTGTTGGAGATTTTGCCATTGAATTTCCACACACGAAGTGGATAGGCAGTCGGGTGCTTAGGTGTTCCCCCTCCAAAAGTCAAATGGACATATGCGGGTCAAGGTTGGAGTATGGAACTGGGTTTGGATGTGGGTACAACAAGCGCATAGCTCTAGAGACCCATAATAAGAAATAAGTCATTGGGCATACACTCACTACAGCTAGAGAAATAATCAAACAAACCAACACACCAAAAAAAAAAAAAAAACAGCAACTATGTTGGCCTTTCCCAATAATTGGCCTTACTTACTGTATAGTTGCTGGTGCTATTATTATTGTTGATTGTTGTTGCCGTTGTGGTAATTGTATATAAGTTTCGCTTTTCTGTATGCCACGAACTGTGGCAACATTCCCTTGCTTGAGCACCAAGAACAACAATTACGACAAATCAAACGCCAAGCGGTCATCGTTGGATACTTGCGTTTATTATTAATTATTAATTATGGGCGCACAATCGAGCCAACAATTTTCTCCATATGTGTGCATGTTTGTCTCTGCTCCTCTCTGCTCTCCTCTCCGTTTTTCTCATACTCCTCCTCCAATGGAAAACTTCCACATTGCGTGCGTGGGGCTAATTACATGGCAAAATTGTCTTTTCATTTCAAACGCGCTCGACTTGAGCTTGTGGGTGGAGACTGTGATATGGTTATGGGTCTAACGGCAGTTTCTGGTACACACAACTGAACCTGAACCAAAGAACCGCCCAACGCCCAAATGCTCAGAGCTCTAATAGCGTTTACATGATTGATTCGCGTGCGTTCGCTGTAGGCCAAGTTAATGATGCAACGCAATGAAGCACATTGTTCAGCTTTGTAGTCTGAGCAAACTTAAAAATTTATAACAAATGCCACTTTTGTTTATTATCATCGTGCATTTAATGGGTTGCAAAACAAGGAAATGCGCTATCGTTAGTTATAAATTTGATTGCACCTGGTCAACAGATGGAGAATACATTATTATAAAATGCCGATTAATTATATAATCTATTTCTTAATAAAATTCTTATTTGTTGTATAACAAATGGTGCATTATTACAATGAATGCATAGCCAGACACCATTTGTACATTTGTAAATCTGACTTATTATATTCAAGTGAATTAGAATTACCATATTTCAATCTAATACGATTGCACCTGGCTTACGGAAAGAGTGTACCTAAATTATAAACATAACAACTCTGCCCTTTAATTAAATACTGATTTTTTTAATGATTCCTTGTTGTAGCATAGCAAATGGTGTTTTATTATGATGAATGTATAGTTAAACATCATTTATAATACATTTAAGTAAATTGGAATTACTAAATTGCAGTCTGGGCAATCAATCATAGTCACATAATTGTAATCATCATAGATCGAATAGTCATTCTGAACTTGAACTGAATATGTTAAGAGTTCGTTTGACACTGTCTTAATTGTCTGACAATCGAGTCGATAGACCTACTTGGAGCCTGGCTGACTGCACAAACATGCCCCATTTAATACGTGCTAATTCAGTACAAACTAATAAACTTGGTCTATTTCCCCGACAACCTAACAACTCAACTGCGTGGTTAACAATCGCTATCTGCTGATTACATCTGGACTCGGCTTGATATCGTTTCTTATGAAATGCTTTAATACCCAGTAGAGCTTGGTTTGGTCACTTGTTTAGCCAAGGAGTTTACGCCCAGGTCCTAGGCACAATCAGTCGATACATTTACTTGCGGTGCTTTTAATGATGGAGCATATATGTATGTGTGTGCGTGTGTGTGTGTGTGTATGTACCGCCTTACTAAAGACTCTTTTATTGACTCGTGCAATGAGGCATGCGCATGTGCTTACTTCTGACCATATCGAATGAACTTTAAGTAAATTGCCTGCGTGCATTTCCATGGCGTCCTCGCAGCTCGTAACAAACGTAGCAATAACAACTCCCCCATGACCCACTTTGGCCTACATATACACACATTTTTATGTAAAGAGGGAGCAACATATCCAAACACTGAGTCCACAATAATGCGGATGGTCTGCGTGACGCTGAGCAGTTTCCTCAACGCTTTAGCCAAGTTCTGGTATGCATTTTCTTTGGCTGAAGCATTTAATTGGATAAGTTGAGGAACAGCATTAATCAATCACCATTAATAGGAAATCAAAATTTACTTTGTAAGCACTGTATATAAAAAAGTCACTCAAATTAATGTAGAAAGTTGATATAGTCGTTACTATGAGGTGGAACAAGAGATGCGTTTTCTGGATAGAATAAAGTACTTTTATTTACATACTTTAATAAAACACTTACTATATTTTTATGATGTGTAAAAGCCGATAAGACAAAGTGAATTTTTTTTATACAAATCTAAGTTTCCAGGTTACGTTAAAGTACATTTGTATTACACACATATATATATAGTCATATAGTTACTACATATTTTATTAAGAAGTCGCTACAATCATTTATGTATATTCAGCCTTATGATGTGTAATAAGCGATGAGTTTCCTGGTTAAGATAAAGTATGTTTTTTATACGCATCAGCAAAGATTTGTAATGTAGTTCTGTATAGTTTAACGAGGTGTATAAGCCAGAGTTGAAATTTTTACTGCTACTTTAAAAATATAGAAAAAGTTAAAAAGCATTTGTGTGTATTCTTGAGATTGGGCACTTAAAAACTGGTTACATCAGCTTCAAATCGAGCACTCTCGACCAAGGCATTCCTACTTGTTTGCGAAAAACATTTACAATGCTTTATTTGGTCGAGCAAATTAAATTAAGTAAATACTAAATACAAACCAATTAAGGCGACAAGTTCTATTGATTTTCGGCATCCAATTTCGGTAAACTTAATTTAGTTTAAGGCATATGTTAAGAAACTTTAAAACTTGTTTTAATACCAGATCCAATCAAATGGAAATCAATCATTAAATTTATTCAACAACCAAATGAAAAACATTTGAAAATGAGCCTCAAATATCTAACTGATCGCAGTGTGTAATTTTCATAAAGTTATTTTTGGTGCTGGATACATAACATATTATTATTCTTGTTATTATTAACAAGCGCCGACAAGGGGGCGTGTCCGTGTCGACAAAATAGATTGATGCAACCAACACGTTGCTTGTAGCCATCATGCCACCATTTGAATGAAATACGTTACAAACAAGGCAAAACTAAACAAGCGTTCAAAATGAAATTCAGTTACAGGAAAGGTCTTATCAACGAAGACAGCTTGCCAGTCATTCTGGTAACCATTATAAAAAATAATGAAAAGTCTTGTGCTGCTGTTTACGCGGCCTACATTCACTTTGGGCCTAGATAAGTTAGAATTTAGGAGAGTGGCAAAGAGGAAAGGGGGCGAGTGCGACTTGTGTGCGTTTCGATTTGCAGTCAAGTTTGCGTTTGTTCTGCAAATAATACAAACAGCAATCAGCGTGCCTCATCGTGGAGTTAAGTTCCCAATAAATCGAGGCAGTGCCCCAGTGCGGGTAATTTGCCTGCCATCATCAGCTCATCAGCCATTCAACATTCAACAAACTTGGTATCAAGCGGCACCTTTAAGCCAATTAGATGACATGCAATAAATGTATATGTATGTGTATAGGTTTTCTACTCCAACTTAGTTAATAGTTTTGTTAAACGTCTTAAGACTTGTTGAACTGTTTGTCACGCGCTTTAATTGCGACCAAATGTTTATAACAAAAGCCGCTAAGAGCCCCTCTTTAGTTAGTTGTCACCTTCATGCCAAACCCCAGCAAACCCTAGCACCGAATTCAAGGTCTATAACAGCTGAGCGAATAACCTGAATCTGATGTGAAAGTGAAACACTCATGCGGGATATGTTAATTGAAGTTTGAGTCATTCACAAAAAAAATCAGAGCTTAAAGGAAAGTTATCTGTTGAGGTATGCAAAGATGGAAATACCCCAAAACGTTATGCGAAAATTGGTTGTATGTTGTTTGAAAACCTTAATTTATGAATTCTTATTTTATATTCTCATGGTTTCTTATTATTTTAGTACTTATTTTCAAGAATAAGTCAAAGTTAAGATAAGTTTATTAATATTTATTGACATTATAAAAAATTGTAGATTATTTTCTAAGAAAAACAATGATCAAATTATAAAATCGATTACACATATACGTTCATATATATAAAGGTTAACGACCATGTGATCTGACAAATGTACAATACATTTTGCAGTAGGTATTACGAGCTTAAGTTCCATTTATTACAGATAACAGTTCAGCTTTTTATCAATGCAACAGTAATGAAATTATATTCTGAGTCATATAACGCGATTTTTATACCCTGAACCCATTAAAAATGGGTAAAAAGGGTATAATGGTTTTGTGCAATTGTATGTAACAGGCAGAAGGAAGCATCTCCGACCCCACAAAGTATATATATTCTTGATTAGGATCAATAGTCGAGTCGATATAGCCATGTCCGTCTGTCCGTCCGTCCGTCTGTATGAACACGCAGATCTCAGAGACTGTAAGAGCTAGAGACTTCATATTTGGAATATAGGTTCTCGTTTTTTCGATGACTGCCTTCGTTTATCGAATATCGATAAATTAAATTTCCGATAGCAATAAATGCCACAATTTGAAAGGCAGAATCTTCTAATCATTACATGATATGCACATGCATACTATTGATCAACTGCCCAAATTTCGTCAAAATCGGATAAGAAACACCCAAGTTATAGTCGAAAATATATTCTCATATTGATCTCATTTCTATCAGCATCCGCAAGCATTTTCTCTATGCATAAATATGCGAGCGCATGTGTGAGAAAGAGATGGCATGATAATCGACGCGAGCCTCAATATGTTTTTATGTGTACTGCGTGTTTCACGTATTTGTCGGCAGAGGGCGCTTGCAGAGCTGCTCGCAAATCTTTTTAAAAGGGAATTTGCCAATAATAATAGAATATATTTAATAACTGGGCTCAGGGTATATCGTAGTCGAGTTTACTCGACTACATCACTCTGACTTGTTAAGCTTTAAAGAACTACACATCCGTCTGCTTCGATGTCGAATTAATTGACTTAGAATAGGGATTATTGAATTATGTGATTCACATATACATTTTTCTAGACATTAGGTATTGCTTGAATGAGATTAATTTGTTTTATTATTGGAGGAACTACCTCATTCATTCATCATATGATTTCTGTTCTGTTGCAATCAATTACGTGGTTATCAACAAACACTTGAATAATAAATATTCTTGTCAAAGTGGTGTCGTTATTCTTAATCAAAGAAATAGTGGAATTCTTAGTAAACTAAGCACAATACAATATCTTATCGGGTAGGTCCCTGCGTATATAAGTATAATAACTAACTATAACAATAATAACTCTTAAGAGTAAAACGAAAATAATTCTAAAATAATGTTATAGTTAAAGCTTGGATCGGATCTGCATCACTTACAGCCAAATGTCAATTAGAGAATTGCAACCAGGCAACTCGCCGACAAATAAACAACAGTAAACAAAACACACAAATATGCGTGGTTCATGTAATTAGAGTTTGTTTGTTTGTTTATTTGCTGTTGTTATTGTTTTTGTTCTGGTTGGAGTGCCCCATGTAAATTGTGTCAGAGTATGCAATCTCGCTAATGGCCCAATTAAAATTATAGCAGAAGACTTTCACTGCGAGAATCGGACGCATATCCACCTTTTGGCCTGACGTGCTGTTAACGTTAACCTAAAATTTAAGGTTGGGCATATGAAATCAAGCAATGCAAGGACACGTCTGACACGAACAATGCAAAAACCCAACAGGAGGCAGACAGGCAGTCAGGCAGTCTGGATCCGATCGGAGCTGCCCTTAACACGCAAACCCTTGTCTGCCCAGACAATTACATTTTGTTTTTGTTGTCCTTTCTTTTTGCGCAGTGAGAGAGAAAGTGCTGGAAAGTGAAAATGAAAAAGGAAATGACCCTTGTCGTCCCACTGTGGATTCTTTCATAAATATCTAAGCAGCAGCAGAAGCAACAGCGGCAACAAAAATGACAGAATGACGCCATCCGCAAGCTTTTGGGCCAGGCCCAATGTCAGCAGACAGGCAGCTTGGCTGATCCGTTGTCCTTGGCCATCAACGTTGGCGTTGCGGTTGGCGCACTAATTCACCAATTGTGTTATTACTTTGCTAACTACTTCAGTTCAGGCCAGCTCTAATGGGTCTCACCTTGAGTGTGTTTGCACAAGTGTCTATCACACTGCTGGACAGCGTTCGATTTATAAACCAGACTTCTTCCTTCTGTCATATTTATAATAGCTGGCATAACATGCAAATTGTCCTGCGGGAAACTACTATAACAATACGCCTAGTTGTCAGCTAAATTATGTACTCTGCAACCAATTCGACATTATAAACGGTGTCCAATCCAATTCAAAAAACTCCCCACGTACGTCATAAGTTATTTCACATTTTCGAGTAATTGGTTCGATTCCCAATGTTCTTGTTTATAGTCGTGTGCTGTCTAGAACCAAATGTTTTATGGTTGCGTCACTTATCAACGCTAATTTTGTGAGTGAAAAATATTTAGAGATAATATTTAACTAAGCACAATAATGAATGTTTTTATTATTCTTTTATTACTTGTCTGAAGCAGAAATCTATTGTATAAATGGAATTTTTTAACTGCTTCTGAATGCTGATGATCTGATTAGAACTGATAAGTCCAAAATTTGTAATCTAGACGTGCTAAATTATAATTTAAACTCAGTAAAATATAATGGACTCAAACATCCAGAATCAACATTTTGTTGGCCATTTATTTAACCTTTTATTAGTTGATTTAACAATTTCATACATTAACATATATACATACAAATATTCATGTTCAAATATTATTAGGCTTTTTCATGATTTTGAACTATTTTAAAAATAGTTTTTCTTTCATGACATTTCTTTTTAGAGGTCATTTACATTTTAAACGTAAGCCTCAGACTTTATTTTAATTAATTTTAGCTGTATTGATTAGATATAAGAAAAATAGTAAATGCCATGATAATTTTAGCTATATTGATTAGAGAAGAGAAATACAATAAATGGCTTTGGTAACATTTTAAGTAAGAAACTTGATTTATTCTTCATATATCTTTCATAATCGGTGCTCTTTTTTTTTCTCCCGGCAGTGAGACGGAGCGCTATAAGAGAATAAAATGGCAAGACTTGCGTGTCGGCGACATTGTCCATTTGTCCAACAACGAGACGGTGCCAGCGGATATCCTCTTTTTGCGATCCAGCGATCCGCACGGGGTCTGCTACATTGACACCTGTGACTTGGATGGCGAAACAAATCTGAAGCGTCGCGAGGTATGTAGAAACGCATGTGTGATGTATGTGTGCTGGTAAAAGCAGTCTGCAGCTGTGGTTATCATGGGAATACGTGAGCGATGTGGGATTTCATTGTTAATATTTCATTTACAGGTTGTACGTGGCTTCACCGAAATGCAGAACATATTTGTGCCCAGCAAGTTTACGAGTTTCATTGAAGCAGATGCTCCAACAACAAAGCTGTATAGATTCCATGGGGCCGTAATACATCCAACTGGGGAGCGTGTACCCATTTCGACCGAGTGCCTTTTGTTAAGAGAGAGCAGACTGAAGGTAAAAATCAAAATACCCACATACCACACCACCCCACATACGGAATGAAGTTTGACTCGAGCTCTTCTCTTTTCTTGTAGAATACGGACTACATTGAGGGCATTGTTGTCTATGCCGGACATGAAACGAAGTCCATGCTAAATAATAGTGGTCCAAGGTACAAACGCTCCCAGGTGGAACAGCAAATGAATATTGATGTGATATGGTATGTAGCAGCGGCTAAAAAGTACACACATCAAATGAACAATAGCAGAAAGAACGGTTATCTTAGCCATACACCGAGGAATACAAATAATGTTCGGTTTATTAACTGAATATTTCACATTTGTGGAGTGCTTATGTAACACTTAAAATGCTGATCTAGAATATATATACTTTATGGGATCGCACAAGTCTCCTTCAAAGCGTTGCAAACACAATTATTCTACCCTCTACAAGGGAGTATAATCTTTGATGTGTTAAAAATTATATTTATGAAGTACCTATAAAATATATGTGTGTTTTTCCCCAATCGGACTGCACTGATTAAATATCTATTGAGCGTCAATAAGCAAAGCTAAATATATATGCAGGGAATGTAGTTTACAATTATCTATTTAAAGGAAAATGAAAGTAACCATTCTTATCTATCTGCGTGTTGCCAAAAATAATAAAGAACACTTGTGACATACTAAGTATGATAATAATCTCATGATCAATACTAAGTGCTTTTAATTGAAATTAGTAATCTTTGAGATTTTTAAGATCTCTTTGATTCTTTATTAAGCTGTCATTTCTGTAAGAAGAATTATATATTTTTCGTAAGCTAAGAAATATAAGCGTATTAATAATCAAACTTATTCATTAAATATGTGTTTATTTTGTTTATACTTTGCTGTTGCAGGTGTGTGATAATATTGTTGATCCTTTGTGTTGTTGGCGCCATTGGCTGCACAATGTGGCTGGGCTCCTTTGTTAACTTCCCCGTGCCCTATTTGCCATTTGATGTTAATTCTGCCTTAGAGGGCATGCTCACATTCTGGACATACATAATTATACTGCAAGTGATGATACCGCTCTCCCTATACGTGACCATTGAGCTGTGCAAAATACTGCAGGTGTTCCACATACATAACAACATCGATCTGTACGATGCGGACACCAACAAGCAGACGGAATGCAGGGCGATGAACATCACTGAGGAACTGGGCCAGATACAGCACATTTTTTCCGATAAGACCGGCACATTGACCGAAAATAAAATGATCTTTCGTCGCTGCGTTGTCAACGGTGCTGACTATAATCATCCCCCATCGGAGCTGGAGAAATTGTATGCGAAACCAGGAGCGCCAGCGCCGCCTCTGCTGCCTAACGAGGCGCTGCAAGATAATATGCAGCAGTTGGCCGGGGTGGGCGTTGGTGCCTATCTGACGCCCCATGCACAGTGCATCCAGGAATTCCTGGTTGTGTTGGCCATCTGCAACACGGTCATCGTGAGTGCGGCGCCCCATCGGGATCTCATGAACGCCAGCGGCTTCATCGAGTTGCAACAGAGCGCGACCAGTCCCGCCACGGTAGTCCCCTCACCCTCCACCCTGAAGCATGTCAGGCAGCGTTGCAATCTAGTGAACACAACGACCACAACGACAACAGCCACAACAATTATGAATGGGACACCGCAGCCAGGAGCGGGTGCCTTGACAGATCGTTATTCACGACTGCCCGAATCGCGTTCGGTGACTCCGTCACCGCCACCCAATTTGCTGTTTGCTATGCCCGCACAGAGTCATCAGCCGACGCTCTCGCCGATCAGCAGTTCGCCAGAGTCGACGCCTGGCTCGGAATCGCCATCGCCGCCCATGAAGAACAAGGCGCTGTCCAACAGCATTTCACCGACGGGTCGCGCCAAGGCTGTCATCAACTCCAAGATCACCAGCATAGCCACATTTCTCAATGCCAAAACGCATGGCAAGCGCATGAAGATCAAGTGAGCTCCATAAAGCTGATTCTGTTTCAAAAAGAGTCTTATAACTCTCAATCTGTTCACAGCCAAACGAAGACGCAAACTATATACAGAACCGCTGACGGCCGTCCTCTCTATGAGGCAGAGAGTCCCGATGAGCTGGCGCTTGTCAATGCCGCATATAGCTACGATTGTTGTCTACTAAATCGTAGCCCCAATCACATCCTTGTTGGCATGCCAGTGTCGGGTGCCACCGTTGAGTATGAGATACTCAAAATACTGCCCTTCGATTCTAGCCGCAAGTGCATGTCAATTGTTGTTCGTCAAACGGGCACTCAAGAGATTATCCTCTACACAAAAGGCGCCGACAGTTCCATTATGCCTGTGCTGGCGCCCTGCCCGCACAACAGCCCTGAATGTAAGCGAAGCAAACAGAACAAGACATACCATTAGTACATCCCGTACAGGGTAAATCATCATAATACCTAACTTAAATGTTTTTCATTGCTTTTTTTTTAGGCTTGCTCCGTGAGCAGACGCAACAGCAGCTGGATCGCTATGCAAGGGAAGGTCTTCGGATTCTGGTGATGGCAAAGCGTAGCTTAAATGCCAGTGATTACACGGACTGGTGGGCGCATCATCAGGATATTGAGATGTCTCATGAGAATCGGGAGCGACGGCTGCGCGACTCATTTGCCAAGCTGGAGAGCAATCTGACGCTGTTGGGCGCCACAGGCATTGAGGATCGCTTGCAAGATGGTGTGCCTGAGACGATAGCATCGCTACTCGCAGCGGGTATTTCTATATGGGTGCTAACTGGCGACAAGCCGGAGACAGCCATCAACATTGCCTACTCGGCCAAACTCTTCACACAGCAAATGGAGCTAATCAAGTGAGTGATCCAAGAAGTGTCTCATTCATGACCTCCTATTTATGACTTGTTATTTATTTCAGGCTAACCGCTCGATCTCGGGATGCTGCGGAGACGGCCATTAATTTCTATTTGACGGAAATGAAGAATGCCAAGGCGACAAACTCCGTTGGCTACTGCCTTACGGCGCGCAGCAAACCCCACGCTCTGGTCGTGGATGGTAAAACGCTTACCTTCATTTTGGATCCCAAGTGAGTCGCTGCACGCACACCAAATAAGTCCTGATCTAAGCAACTGTCTTCTTACTAGATCAAAATTGGTGCCTACATTTCTCAAGCTGGCCAAAGCGTGCGCCTCGGTGCTCTGCTGTCGTTCGACGCCACTGCAAAAGGCCTACCTGGTCAAAGTGGTTAAGGAGGAACTCAATCTGCGCACGCTGGCCATTGGCGATGGGGCCAACGATGTGTCCATGATACAAATGGCTGATGTCGGCGTCGGCATCTCTGGCCAGGAAGGCATGCAAGCGGTCATGGCCGCCGATTTTACACTGTCACGTTTTCGGTACTTGGAACGACTACTGCTCTCCCATGGCTATTGGTGCTATGATCGGCTGGCGCGCATGATTCTATACTTTTTCTATAAGAATGCGGTAGGCACATATTTCCACATAACCAGTTACAATATTTAATTACCATAATTATCCCGGACTTGCAGGCATTTGTTTTTCTGATATTCTGGTATCAGTTATACTGTGGCTTTTCCGGTTCCGTGATGATGGACCAAATGTATCTAATGCTTTACAACTTACTATTCACTTCGCTGCCGCCTCTGGCGATTGGTGTCTACGATAATCGAGTGCCGGAGGACTTGCTTTTAAAAAATCCATATCTCTACAAAAATGTAAACAAATTATATAATCAAAACGAAATCTTTCTATAACCACTTCGTACATTTTAGGGTCGCTTGGGTGTGGTGTACAGGCCGCATGACTTTTGGCTGATACTCCTAGATGCCCTCTATCAATCTCTTGTCATATTCTTTGTTGCCCTGTGCGCCTATGCGGAAAGTGATGTGGGTATCTGGGAATTTGGTACGACCATCACGGCCAGCTGCCTGTTTGCGAATTTAGTACACTGTGCCATTGAAATACGTTCCTGGGTATGGCTATTGTGTGCGCGCATCCAAAAACAAATTTTGTTTACTAACCATAACGTATTTTTTTCCCAGACGGTGCTCCATGTCATATCAATTGTAATCAGTTTGGGCTCCTTTTATCTCTTCTCCATTGTATACAATTCGATGTGTGTCAACTGCTTCGGACTGCCCTCAACCTATTGGGTCATCTTTAAATGTTTTGCCTCTGCGGTGCACTGGCTTGTTATATTGCTATCCACAGTGGTTGCTGTGCTGCCTCGGTAAATTTGAACCATACTCATTCCGGATGTATCTCCCATTATCTCTATGTTTCTCTGTCTGCAGCCTGGTCCTAACTACAGTGCGCACATCCATGTGTCCAGACGATAGCACCAAAGTAATTTTAAACAGCAAACGCGAGCGCAGCAGAGGTGAGGATTTGTTAGTAACGTGGTCGCGCTCGACGTCAGCCTCATCAATTTATAGGTAAAAGGCACAAAATACTAGTTACCGCTGCAAGTTCAATTTGAATAAATATATCATTATAAATTATATTTTAACTATGCATGCTGCATACATATAATCTCTTGTTTTTTAATAGTTTTTCTTTTATGATTTTGTGTCCTTTTATTTATACATTGCATATTTATTGTAGTTATTAGTAGACTTAAGTTTTCATTGGCTGACTTTTACCGTGAAATTCTTTTGCAGAATCGCCGATTATGGGTCTAAGAATCAGATTATAACATCGATTACCTGATCCAGCGCCAAACTGAAACGTTTTCAACCGCAACAGCATAATTCAAAATCTAATAATTACACATGTGCTTTCAGTTTAAATATGTGGCCTTTCGACACCGATTTATATTAGTTTAATTGTAGATGTTTAGTTGACCAACTCCAGCTCTCTAGTTTCTGAAATTAGCATAGATATACACTTAGTATAAATTTGAATTGAATGTAAATCAATTAGCGACTATAGCACACTAAGTAATATTTATTAGAGCATTGTTTATTTCGGGCTCATCACTAAGATTCCCATGCAACCTAATTACACGATTTAGTTAAAATGTTTGCCTTAATATCGAAACGCATCAATGAGACGCAATTGCATCAGTTATATATGAATGTCGTCATTTATGAATATTTATTTGTATATAAGTAGTAAGTTAGTTTAGGTACGTAATTTGCCTCGGCATATTTAGTGCATATAGCCAGCCACCTATAACCTAGTTTAATCCTAACTTTTGAGACGCAACTATTGTTAAACATAACTGATTAAAATAATACCACATTGATATAGATGTTTGCGTACAAGGCATATGGATTTTTTAAGCGACTATCACTTTGCATATGTACGTACTGTTGATCACCATAAATGATAACTTTAAATACTGGACAATTCAAACAGAACAGGACCATAATGTTCAATGTTCGCGAAAAGGCTGTGATTCTACACTCATGAGAAATCTACCTATGCATAAGAAACCCCAACTAACTTTATTTAGTTTCTTTATTTCAAGTATTACTAAAAAACAAAAAATAATATATATATATATCATATAGTGTATCTTTAGTTTCTTGCATAAGCAAGAGACTTTTTTACTTTTTTTAATTTAAACAAATGACAAATGATTAAATTATTATAATCACATAGTTGTTCTAAACTATTAACATTAGTTATATGTAAATCGTTTCGAAAGAGAACAATTATAAATGCAATAATATTGTGTACGTTAAAAAGAAAAAACAACAACAACAAAACAAAACAAAAATTAGCTGAATATTTACATTGTTGAAACGCTAAAAATCATTGAATCAAATAAATGTATATTTACTTAAAAAATAAAATCAACTCAATATTTGTTTACTTTTTTTTCCTTGAATCCCTATCGCGATTACCATCATAGGGAAACCCTTTTCACACCGTCTCACAATGACAGAGAGATAATTTGACACAATTAAGTGGCAAATTTTATGTAAACATATCAAAGCAAATAGTTCTTGGTTAACCAACACAAAAATGAGGCATGTAAAAAGTTATAATTTATTTATTACATACATAACATACGTATAATTAATTAGTGATAACCTAGTTGTCTATAGCTAATATCCCAGAGGATTTTGAACTAGGCGAATGGTAAATGGAGAGTAAATTCAATACGCAATGGCAACTGCGACTGTGGCAATGACTAGGACTGCGAATCCGGATACTCCACACCCAGGTTACAATTGCCAAGGAAATCGAGCTCTGCACTCTTGGCGATCACACGTCCGATATCGTGGGGTAGTAAAGTCACTTCTACATTGGTTGCCGCCGGAGGCAGTGCATCTATCGTATGCGGCGATTGCTGTTGTTGCTGCAGTTTGGCAGCCACGGAGCGACGCACTAACTTCTCGATGAACATTCGAAGCACATGCGCGAGTACGGTGAGCGCCAGGGACTGAGATACGCCTGGAACGCTGGTTTCTGCACTGAGAACAATCCCCACGTCTTTGCACATGTCGCGCACCAGCTGCGTGGACGCATCGAGATCCTCGGGCGGCGGTAAATATAGTAACTGACGATTTATTGAATGGTCGGATAAATTGGGAGGCCGTGATCTTTTCAAACTAGGCGGATTCAGTCCAACCACATCGACCAGCTGTTGGTCGTCCACGATTCGTTTACGACCTGGCAGGCGTTTCGTCTGTTGTGCTAACCAGCTGTTCAGGCGGGAGCTTGAGGTAAGTGTTGAGAATGCCAACAGTTGCGGCTGCGGATCCTCCTTCAGTTGCTGTTGCACACGCTCCGATAAGGGCAATGCCGCTGAGTTACCTCTTTGCCGAGTGACCGTTAGCAACTTTAAGGGCGGCGTATATCCGTGCAAGCGTGCAAAGGCCACAATCTCGCGTGTGCTCCAGAAGTGCTCCTTGCCGCTGGCATGCAGGTGCTGGAGTCGTAGATGTTGCCGCATGCAGCGCAGCAAAGCGCGTCCACGCATGCATTCGAAGAAGCGCTGCCGCAAGGCCGGTTGCGCTTGAAATGCAGCCAGAGTATGTCTGCCAAAGGCAAACTCACTGATATTGCTCGTGCTCGTCAGTGGCAGCCGTCGCAGCAGAAACTCCACAGCACTCCGCATACTCTGGAACTGAGTGCCGCAAAAGCGCTGCTCGAGACTCAGGCGCTGGCTTAGTGGCGGCGCTGGCACTGGCAGCACCTCCTGGCTGCTCATATTCGCATAACCGTGATCGTTTTGGATGCACTGGAGCAGGTGCCAACGCTTGGACAACTGCTGTGTTGGCTGCTTGAGCAGACTGAGCTGCGGCTTGAGCAGCGACTGCTGCTTGGCGGCCTGCTTCAGCTTCGATTGCAGCGGATCAATTATGTAAAGTTTGCCCGCTTTCTGAAAGACAACGTTCTTCACTTGCGCCTTGTTGTGTCCGTTGCGCAGCTGCTGAATTTTGTTACCACTACTGCCTCCATTGACTGCAAAACTAGGTCTTCTGACAGGTACAGGGTCGATGGAAACTGTTTCTGTCTGCTTTTTGGGGCTGCTCAGCTTCAGCTGCTCCGAGACGAGCACAGTCGGCTCGATTTGTTCGATATCATCGCTTAGCTCGATTTTGCTAATGCACGCAAACAGATTATCATCCAGATCCTCTTTGTTCTGTGTAATGGAAATGGTGCGTGGCTTGGAACTGTCCAACGGTGGAGATAATGTTTTTATTGCAGGTATTGTTGCCGTCAGCGATTCTTTCCTGACTTCCGTTGGCGTCGACGCCGTCGTCGTCGTCATCGCCTCAGGAACATCGGCACGCAACCAAACCTCTACGGTGGTCTCGCCACCCATGGTATGTAAGCCGCACATCGTCTTGTCCAGCACAATTGTGTGCATTAGCTGTACGGGCTTCTGCTGCAGGTGCTCCTGGAAATAGAGCTGTATTCGCATGGGGAATTCACCCCAGCCTCGTCGTGTCAGCTGGAAGGGAGGCGAATTCACATCCACAATATCATTGGGTCGATATGAATGATGCAATTGGAAGCGTACCTAAAATGATTTAAACAGTAAATACCATCCAACTACGATATAAATAAAGACACACCTTTCTCAAGTACGTCTCTGGAGGCATTGGCAGATTTTTGCCTTGCACATAGACCAGCCATTTGTAGGCAAGCGCCTGACCATTTTGGACATCCGAATCAACACCACCTAGATACTTGGATGTGTTGCCTACCACAAAATGGAACTTATTCTTGTTGTTCAAGCGGGAGGTATTCAGTGCCGGCACAGACGCTTCCAGTTCCATTTGCTGTTTGTATGCCGCCTGCCTGCTGGTGCAGGGTTGTTCCTCACTGATGGCCACTTCCGGCTCCTTGTTCGTCTCCTGCGTGTGATCCGTAACAATCCCCTGCTCGCGTATCTTCTGTTGCCGTCGACGCTCGGCTCTTCGATGCGCCGGATTACGCAGCCTAATCGTCTGTTTTGCCAACGTTGCAGCTGTCCTCTCTGGTAGATGCAGCTGAATGGGAGCTGGCCGTTTACCCACAATCTTTTTGATGGCCGGATGCAAGGGCAGCTGCGCTCCGGCACTTTCAAGCGCATCCCCAAATAATGTGTCGCTGGACCGTACCCGGGACACATCGGGTGCTGTTAGCGGAACTTGTTGCTTCTTATAGTAGTCGCTGACCACATGGTAACGCAGCTTGTCCAAGAGCTGGCGTGCTTGCGAAAGTCGCCCATCGATCTCGCCCAATTGTTGCTCCTTTAGGGTCAATTCCTTTTGGAACTCGGCGCGAATAATTTGTTCGATGCGTTTCAATTGTGCCACGCTCTCAACATTGGTAACAGTGATTCTTTTCTCAGTCTGCAGCTGCTCGTCATCCTTTTGGTATTCTTGCTCTTGCTTGACGCGCTTCTCCACATGAGAGCCAGTGGCGGAGCTTTCGTAGTCAAACCCATAATCGGGATCATGGTATTCACTGTGCCTGCGTTTCTTTGGCGCTGTTGTTGTGTTTGTTGTCGTCGTCGTTGTCGGCGTCGACGCCGAATTCTCCATGTGCGTATGAACACAGTTGTTTTTGCGGTAGGTGGCACACCCACAGGTATTGTATCACCTTGGCTTAAAATAAAACAGCTGACATATACTTGTTGACTGTCTTTTGCACATTTATGCAGCTTTCGGTTTTAAATTACCAAATTAATGAAACGCGCAAAATGTTTGCGTTTGTGGCGAAGTTTGTTGATACAATACCGATATATCGATAAGCGTGTAGCACTTTCAGAAGACAACGCGACTGCCGTTACCCAACACTGTCGAAATCATCTGTTGTTAACGCGGGAAAGAACAACAAAGCACGCATTTGCGCTAAATAGTTACAGTTTAACAGCATCAAATATACAAAATATATATAGACTTCAACATGGTCGAACGCATCGAAGACTTAAATTTGCCGAACGCAGTGATTGCCCGTCTGATCAAGGATGCCCTGCCCGATGGCTCCAATGTCAGCAAGGAGGCGCGTTTCGCAATTGCAAAGGCCGCTTCTGTATTTGTCATATTTATAACTTCATCATCGACGGCATTGGCGCACAAGCAGAACCACAGGACCATTACGGCGAAGGATATTTTGCAGACGCTCAACGAACTGGACTTTGAGAGCTTTGTTCCATCGCTCACTCAGGACTTGGAGGCGTACAGAAAGATGGTGAAGGACAAAAAAGAGAGCAAGGCAAACAGCAAAAAAGATCTCAGTGCTGGAGATGCCACAGCGAGTAGCAGCTCAGCAGCAGCAGCTGCTGCCGGTAATGAAGATGCCACTTAATAAAGGTCAAGCAATCAATTCGGCTTTTGAAATGCGTTTTACAATAAATATATATATGTGTAGTCTTACTTCTCTTATTATCATAGTTTATCTAACAAACAAAAACAAAAACATTTAAAAAATAAACAGGAATGCAGGCACTCTGCATTTTGTAAACATAAAATAGAAATAAGCCGTGTTTTTCGTGTCGTACTTGGCAAATTTGCGTCTCGCTGCATATATAATTTATTGTAGTGTGTGCTCATATCGTATTCAATATAATTTGTCACGCACGCATCTCTAGCTGAGAGCCAGACATTTTGAATGTCTATTTTCAATAATTTACTTCGCTGCATGTTGTTTACAAATGGGTGTAACTGGTCTGTGGAAGCTGATAGAGCCTTGTGGCAAACCGGTGCCGGTGGAGACACTGGAGGGAAAGGTGCTGGCCGTTGGTAAGAACTCTACTTATGCCAGATTGTGAAATTCTCCATAAACATTTCTCACACATTTCTCACACTTGTACAAAGATATTTCGATATGGCTGCATCAGGTTGTGAAAGGCTTTCAGGACAGCAAAGGATCCGCACTGAACAATGCTCATCTGTTGGGTCTGTTTCATCGCCTGTGCAAATTGCTTTATTATCGTGTGCGGCCGGTTTTCATATTTGATGGCAGCGTGCCGCAATTGAAGCGCGATACAATTGTCAGTTTGTCCTGCTGGTTGCATCGCTTGCAACTGGTTGCTTAAACTGTTTTCATTATAATTTTTAGGCTCGTCGCCAGCAACAGCGCAGCAAGCTGAGCAATGAGGCTGATCGCATACAGGCACTCTTGCTGCAGTCACTCGCCAAGGAGAAGGTGGTGCAGCAGGCGCTGGGAACCAATGCGGAAATGCTGCTCAAGTCACCCATAAAGCGTGGAGCTGCAGCAAAGTCCAGCAAAACTGATGAAGACGACATGTTCAAGTTACCGGAATTGCCAGGAACAGGATCCTCAGCTCAAATTAGTGAAAGCGACTACGATGATCAGGATCAGGAGTATGCAAGTACCAGTGCCACGTCAGACAGCTCCTTTGATGAGTCAACTGCAAGACATTCATACAACGCCAGCTTGCAGGCCATCGATGTGCGTAGTCAGCATTTTAAGGACCTGCCGGCCGATGTGCGTCACGAAATACTCACAGACATAAAGGAGACACGTAAGCAATCCTCCTGGGGTCGCCTCCATGAGCTGCCGGCACGAAGCGATGACTTCTGCTCATTCCAAATGAAGCGTCTGCTAAAGCGACGTGCCGTTCAGGAGAGCCTCGAACAGGCCCAGGAAGAGATGGGTGGCCATACACTCACCTATGCAGAGCTATCCGAATTCTTCAGCGAGGAGGGCATCGTTACACCCACAGCCATAGAGCAGAATACGCGTCAAATTAGCTCAGATGAGCATGTACGATTCCTGTTGGTGCGTGATCTTAAAAAGAAGTCCATGGCTATGGAGGATAGCAAAGTCAAAGTAAAATGTGAGACCATTAAGGAAGAAAGCGATGATGATGATGATGAAATGCCATCTACTTCGGCGAACGCTGTGAAGCCACCCGCGTTCAATGATAAAAATAAAAAAGAATTGGGTGTAAAATACGATGCTGATTTACAAATGGCATTGGCACTATCGCTAGAGGAATCAAGGGTATATGACGAGAAGGACTACGACTACGATTCTGATGAAGACTTGCGCCTGAATCGCGAACAAAGCAAGAACTTGCGTCATGCGGCCAAGGGTCCAGCACGCTCCTACATGATCGAGTACGGTGGCATGAACGAAGATGAGGTTGAAAATATCATGGAATCGACACAACTGAATGATACACAGTCTTTGGAACGACTGCTGCACAACACAAATGTCAATGATACGTTGGCAAAGGCTGACATAGCCAACAATTCAGTAGAAGAAGCTAAACTACTCTCCATGGCAATTGAACAGAGTAAGAAGGCGCCCGTTGCAGATCTAAACCAATCGGAACAAGTTGAAATCATTGATAGCGATACTGATTCAGACTTGGAAGAAGTTGTTCAGGTAACGGAAATGCCAACCGAATGCAAACAGAACCTCGAAATCTGTGTAGACATTAAAGACCAATTGAATGAAGGAGATGATCTCTTTGCGGACCTTTTTGAAAATGAAAGCGAGCTAACGGACCTTAACACTCAGGCAGCAGTCACGGGGGATTCTGAAGGTCCTGTTTCTAAATTGTCCAAAGAAGGAACAAAAGCGAAATCGATTGAAAGAATAATTGAGGCAAAAGAATCAGTGGACAACAATAAGGAAGAAAGTGAAGAAGGGGGGACAGACAAACAGGATGTAACTCAAATAATTATCATAACAAACAACGAAAAACAAGTATTAGATTCAGAAGACAACGCACCTAAAATGAATGAAAATTTTACAGAATCAGAAAAGCAGTCTATAAAAGTTTTAAGATTTTCTAAAGATTCTGAAAATAGTGAAAATACAAAACTGATTGCAACTAAAGACACCGAGAAAACAACACCAGCTCTGAGCTCCATACTTGATGAGCTCAAGCGTCAAACGGATGAAGTTAAAAACATTAAATTGGAATCAGTTAAACTAAGCAACAGCATGGTTATTGAACTATCCTCAGACGATGAGAGTGCGAAAGTGCCAGTTCCTCCAGAGTCCAAGGAAGAAGTCATTGAGTTATGCGACACTGAACAGGATACGAAAAGCACATCGCCAAATAGAACGCCAAGCAAGAGCAAAGCAATAACCGATTACTTTGAAACTACATACAAGATTAAACGCACACCAGATAAGCCACAAGACGCAGAGTCAACGCCGCCCACAACTCCCAAGGTGGCCAAACCGTTCTTTGTAAAGCGTACACCAAAATCAGGAGGCAAACGCTCTGGAGAGAAGTTGGATGAAGATGAAGTCTCACCCAACAAAAAACCAAGCAAAGCGGCAAAGTCACTTTTTGAGAATTGTGAAAAGCCGGATGAGGTTCAGCCAGTTAATACAGAGGTATGTTATTCAACCAACTGATATGAATGTTTTTTATATAAATATAAATATAATTTGTAGGATCTTATTAATGATGCAGCAGATGCATTGAAATCACAAAATACAGCTGAAGAACTAGAGAAAATGGCAACTGATTTGGCAAAGGAGCGTCGGGATTTGGAAGCTGAACGCAATCGACAGGATCGAATGGGTATGTCGATTAGTCAGCGGATGAGCAACGATTGCCAGGAGCTGTTGCGCCTATTTGGCATACCGTATATTGTGGCACCAATGGAAGCGGAAGCCCAGTGCGCTTTCCTCAATGCCGTGGAGATAACTAATGGCACCATAACGGATGATAGCGATATCTGGCTTTTCGGTGGTCGCACTGTCTACAAAAATTTCTTTGCTCAAAATAAGCATGTGCTTGAGTTTCGAGCCGAGCAAATTGAGCAGACGTTTAACTGCAATCGCAGCAAGCTCATTCAGCTCGCTTGTCTCGTGGGAAGCGATTATACTACAGGTGAACCCAACCACTTATTTTACCTTATATGAATATAATAAACAAATCTGTTTTACTTTCTGTTGCAGGTATACACGGCATTGGCGCCGTAACTGCTCTTGAAATACTGGCTTCCTTTACGACGTCTAAGTTGGATACTGCTACCTCATCCACAGCTAGCTCTCCATCCACCAGCAATGGTAGCGCCCTCACCAATCAGTCTGTCCTGTCCACATTAGTTAAATTCCGAGACTGGTGGCAGTCGCAACATAATGCCAACATACCAGTCGGCAGTACGGCGCGTATTTCTCTGCGCAAGAAACTCAAGAACATAAATCTGCACGAGGGCTTTCCCAGTTCGTCCGTTGTGGAAGCATACTTAACGCCCAAGGTTGATGAGACCCGCGACGCTTTCAGTTGGGGCTCACCCGACGTGGAATCCATACGCGAATTTGCGCGTAAGTTCTTCGGTTGGACCACGTCCAAGACTGATGACATTCTCATACCGGTTATGAAGAAAATCAACGAGAAGAAGATTCAAGGCTCCATACGCAACTACTTCACGGCAAAGAGTGCGCTTCGAGTGCAGCAGCCAATGGTCAGCAAACGAGTTCAAACGGCAATTAATAAAATGTCTGGTATAATTGATGCGGAAACTCCTGAGAAACCGAAACGGGCAACTCGTCGTGCGCGAAACGCAACAGCGGTGACAACGAAAGCCCAGGAAGGTCCCTTGGATGAAGAAGATAGGGATAAGAATCCTGCTCGTCCTGCACGTCCAAGACGTGGCAAACGGAAAGGCGCAAAAGAAACGGAGGCAACTACGAGTGAAATGCCTTCCACATCTGAGGCTATCCCGAAGCCAGCCAAATGTGCACGCATACCCAACACCAAGGAGGTAATACCCCAAAGAGAACGCGATCTGGAGCAAATGCGACAGAACAAGGTGAAGGCAGCGGAGGTTTTACGGGCAAGCTTAAGATCTTCCAAATAAATGAAACTTTTTGAAACTGTTCTCATTTTGGTCAGTCTTGTTAACGAATCATTTTTCTATAAAAGTCATTTTCATAAATATTAGCAGCCAAAGCCAATAAAGAGTCAACACATTTAAAACCACAAACCTGGATGTTAGACCTATTTTTATTCCCTTAATTGGTTTAAGGATGTAAGTCACGAAGATACTTTGTGCAAAGAGTTAAAATCTAGATACAAGGAAAAGATTATGGCACAACTTGGATATCCTTTAGAGTCCACCAATTGATTAGAATCTTTTACTTGATCATTCGTTATTCTTAAATGCCCATACAATATAAATAATTATCACGGCAACCCAAATAAATGCGTCTAAGGCTCTCAATGTAGCACGGCGCGGAGAACAATTCGCCTGGCAGCTTGTCCCAAAACTGTATTTGTCCGGTGCTCAGATTTGTGATCGCGATTTGACCATCGGTGGTGCAACAAAATACCAAATTCCGACTTGGCTCTATTGTTAGTATTGTGGGTGTCGCATAAATTGAGCCGCCCACATTCACCCGCCATTGTAGCTCCAAGGACGTCTTCGGTCCGGCACTCGTTTTGCATCGCAGGCAGTACAGATGATGATCAATGCATCCAAATAGCACCAAAGTGTGTCCCATGTGTGTGGGCGTCGTCTTCACCACCAACGAAGAGAATATGTCGCCCTCCACTGCATAAGTGGCCAGCTTCAAAAGAGAGAGTAAATATAAGTTAATATGTCAATATTAAATAGTATTCTAGTGAGCTTACAATCTTTCCAGTATTCACATCGCAGGCGTGGACGCGTCCAGCTACCTCGGCGCAGGCAAAGATGTCAGCACTCGAATCCAGCAGGACAGGTGATGAAAAGAAGGGTTTCTTACACCTCTGCAGCCACTGCATCGTGCCATTCAAGAGCGAGACGCGTGCATAGTGACCATCGAGTGTGCAGATAATTACCGCCTGTTGCTTGGTCAGCTCCAGTGGACTAGCAAAGATTCCCTTTCTACCAATGCGCATGCACCAGAGTATCTGCTGCCGTTCCATGGACAGGCATATGACATTATAGTCTTCTGCATAGCTGCAGACCACAATGCGGTCACCGTTTGATGAGAGGAATGGCTGAGATTTTATCATGCCACCGATTTCAGCGCACCATAAAGTTTTACCCTCCAAGGGATCGAATCCATACAGGCAACCATCGTAGCAGCCTACCACGGCCAGCTGCTTGCTAACAAACGTAACTTTGCACTCAATGCGATCACTGAGCTTTATCTGGCATATCTCTTTGCCTGACATCGCATCAAGGGTGCGCAGTAGCTTCGAATGGGCACCAACGCACACATAACAATCCTCGAATTGTGCCACCGGTGAATCAATACACTTGCTGAAATTCACCTTCCATTGGAACTGACAGTTAATGTCAAGCTTTTCGATGCGTCTGATGACAAGACCGCTGTTGGCTTTCGAACTAACCGTCGAACTTGAAATAGGTTCAACTGGTTTTATTTTGGTATTTTGTGCCACAAGCTTCGCTTTATCAAGATAGCTCAGCACGTCGCGTAGGGGTACATTTTCGTCCAGCAGCAGCTCGAAAAGATGTCGCTGCTCATCGTCAATGCACATCTGTAGGCCAATTTCGCGGCACAGTGTTATCGCATGGAATGACGAACCTCCCACCTGCCGAAAACTCAGATCGTAGCCACTGGGTATCTGTGGCAAGTTCAATTGAGTCTCTAAGCGTTGTTTCTTTGTCGCCACTTTCTCATTTGACGGGTTCACACACTCCAGCCTGTCGTGTAGGAAACTCTTTAGTATGTCTTGGCCGGGCTGCGCCAATAGCGTCGACTCCTTAAGCAGCAAGTTCTTGTCCAGCTTGCCATGTGCATTGCAGGGAAAGTGTTGTAGGTAAATGAATCTGTCCGGCTGCTCGGCAGCCATCAGCTTAGAGAGTATTTCAAAAGTCTGCACCCTCTGTTGCACCTTTGTCTTGAGCTCCAGACTTCGAATACAGCAGATTAGCTTTTCCAACTGCACCTGCCACAGACAGATGGCCAGCTCGCTGCTTTGCAAGCAATTCTCTATCTTGCGTGTAATGTGGCCTGAAAGAAGAGAATTATTAATGATATTTCCTTATATTCGTTTAATCCGGCATACTTAGGCTAATTCGGTTACCGCCTCGTTTGACAACATCATTGGCACGATCTTCGTAAACGATGGAGCCGTCGTGAAGGCGTCGCACCAGGTCACCCGTGGCGCGGAAACAAATTTCAGAATTTTTTCTCCCGCTATCCACATCATCAGTTTCTGGTATATAGCAGCGACGCGTTGCACTGCCCAGCCAAAGTTCACCACAGCCCACGCTTGAAATATTTTCTACGGGTAGTAGTTTAATACGCAACACGGTCTGATCATCAATGGGCGTTCCCAAAGGGACGCTCGAATGCAGCGTCTTAAGAATGTGCATTGTGCTCCAGCACGAAACCTCCGTGATGCCATAGATGTTACAGATTTGCTTCTGGCACAGCACCTCTGGCTCCATCCAGGTGGTCAGCTCTGCAGTTGACGGAAACGGTTCACCGCCCAAGAGTAATGCTCTAAACACAAGAGTAATTTTCAATTTGATTTTCATTAGGATCTAATTCATTAAATACCTCAGTGTGCTCGAGCGGCTTAAAATCTGTTCACGTATCGCATTCGCTCCAAACTGCCTGAACACTGATGGCGTCATTTGTAATACGGTGATGCCAGGCGTGGTTACACAGCTGGGGAAAAGGGCATTCAAAACTCGCTTGGGCGACTCACGCATCAAGCAGTGGCTGATGAGCACTGCAGCACCATTCTGCATGGCCAAAAACAGTTCGACTACAGATGGATCAAAGGTGCAAGGAGTGCCCAGGTAAATAATATCAGCCATCGATATGTTTAGCTTTTGGCTGTTCTTAAATAAAAAAGTCTTAGTCAATACATAGGTTTTATTGTTGGCTGACGCTCAAGTCATAGCCCACTCTTTTTTAAAGAAATCTTTAACTCACCTTAGTCCAATTATATTGGGCTGAATGGATTCATAAGGTACGTGTATTAACTTTGGTAATCCTGTGGTCCCAGTAGTCGTAATTGTGTAGCACATGTTGTTTGGCAATGACATCGCTGCCTGAGGTGCTGGATCAGTGGAAGTATGCTTCAACTTGAATAGCTTGTATTCTTCATTATAGACGAGGAAAGTATCGAGGAGCTGGAAGTAATCGCTACCAACAGGCATATGACTGTTCACAATCAGATAATCAATGCCAGCTCGACACATCTGACCATGCAGCGCTTCCGACAGCATCCCATATTCTGTGCAATAGAAATGACATTTATGATTCAGTATTCTGAAATGGAAATCAATTAGCTTCTGATTACAGCTTCGATTTGTAAATTCGACTCACGCCAGAATCAATATGCATGACGAGGGTGTGTGATTTTCAATGCGAAAGGCAATGCCGGTGCTTATTGGCACCTGGTTGCGTCGCAATCGCTCCAAGATTGTTTCCACGGTGCTCACCGCTTTGGTATAGCTGATCGAAAAGTCCTCCGGCTCCATTCGCTTGATGACAAAGGGCACATCACCAAAAATATGCAGTCTTTCTATATCGTATAACTTCTGAGTCTCTGCCACAATTGTCGGCTCAATATCAATTTCCGACTTGACCACTATGTCCAGAGTATTCCCTGAGCTGCACTCTAAATGCGTTTCTCGAGGTTCTGGATGGACCACAAATGCATCATTGTCATCCTCTAGCTCGGTTTTTATTCGCACTGTTTCCATAATTTAGCTAAGATCTCTCTTTTATTTTTTTTAATTGACTATTTATTTTGGACATCAGAGCTTAGTATATGCAGCATATGTACAAATGCAGAATATTAATAATTGTTGTTAATTGCAATCCGATTTAAACTGTGTTGATTCTTTTCTTTATCACGGTCCCACTAATCAGCTGTTTGATTTCACAATGGGAACAATTTTTTCATTAATCGATAAGTGTAACGATAAAAACGATAACAATTGTAATTATCATCAGTTGGGCCTATCGAAATTTAAATAAATAAACATAAATAAAAGAAAATGGCTTAGAGATGAATTTTAAAAATGAAATCAAATGAAACATTTTTAATAAGTAAAATACAGTTAAAGTTTGGGCAAGATATTCCTGAATCATAAGAGGAATCTAAACTAAAATTAATTTTCTTACTAACCACAATAAAAAAAAAATATTTGTGAAACATTTATACATTTTAATAAATTTCGATTAAGAAAATACCTAACCATTAACTAAATATAACTATACATTCGCATGTAAGTAAAAGCCTTGAAAACATTTGGTTAGCTTTGGTATGTTTCAAATATACCCGTAAATTTACTTTGTGAATTCTAATAACAGTTAAAAATTAATCAAAAATAGGTGCAAGTGGAACTTATGTTGTACTGTTATCCATTAAACTTAACCCTAATAAATCAATTTAAAATTTTTATATATGTACATACATAAATATCTTCTTTTGATTTTCACAATATCAAGCATATTGTTTTGGCTCAGTTAAAAGTAACGACAATTAGTGTACTTGAGTTCAATCTTATATTACATAAATAATATTCTACGAATGTTTTTTCGCATTCAAGGCAAGCCTCTCCTTAGTCAGCCTTGTGAATTCCTCCTGCATAATCGAGCGACAATGCTGGATCAGCTTGTCCATATCTTCTAATTTATAGCCATCCGTTGATATCTCGGGCAGTATATGTATAACTGCATGGCCGGGTCGGAAACCATTCGTCTTTTCATCATAGAACTCGTATTTCGACATAACCACCGGCTGTATTGTGCACTTGCTTTGAAGGGCAATGTGAAAGGAGCCCTTCTTGAATGGCAGCAATGTATCCTTGGAGTTGCGTGTGCCTTCTGGAAATACTAAAATCTTGCAGTTGAGCTCTTTAATTGCAGTCGCCTCCTTTTGCATCGAATTAATAGAGTCGCTCTTTCGTGAACGGTTAATGAACAAAGTGCCCCATAGCCATGCGCCAACGCCAAAGAAGGGAATGTAAAGAATTTCCCTTTTGGACACAACAGTTGCTCTGCCAATCACAGGCCAGAGATGGCCCAGCATGCACAAGTCCAAAGCGCTCTGGTGATTCATTAAAACAACGCTTCCATGTTCACTTTTCACGTTCTCCTTACCGCGCACTTCCATTGTAATACCCATTAGCTTGCATATCTGAACGAATAACCAGGATGGCACACTGTTAATAAAAAATAATAATTATTAAAAGACACACTGCAATTTTGTCCAGCAGAACTTGACGTACAGCCCATTCCGATAATCGCGCGGACGCAGGAGCATAAATGGGAGACAGATTAGTACAGATATACCCGCTCCAAACATCACAATAATCAACCTCGTCTGATAAGGTGCCTTGGCCGCAATGCTCAAAATGAGCGCAACGACGCAGGCGAGGCCAATCATTTCAAAAGTGCATGCCATTAGTAAAACCGTATCCAGGCTCAGGATCAAGCAAAACTGCAAAAGTACAATAGAAGATATAAATATAAATAAATTTAAACAAAGCAAAAGCTTGCAAAAAAGTCGTAGAGAACTTAGAGGATAATTTCAAGTGATATTTATTGTTTAGTGCCTTAATTATTAATTCTTTTTTAGCATTGTGCTCCAATTATTAAATCTACTCCAATTTGCTGAAAACAAAGAATTTAAATGCTTACTGTGATGTACAAAAACTTTGTATACAATTTTTTTAAGTGTTCTTAGCTTTCTTGCACTTTTTGTTATCACGTATATAGATACCAATGTTTATTATATCTAAATCGATTTTAAAACACATGCATGGCTAGATAAGAAGTCTCCTGGCTACGCAGCTATATGTACATACATATCCAATGTGTACTCAGCATTACAAAATTGTAGATTACCTAATATAACCTTTTGTTTTACTACGCAATGGTCGCTTATGAGCGCTAACATATTCATTTGGCTAATGTTCTGGGCCACGGTAATTGTACAATAGGGTAATTTTACGAGCCACTATTTTAAACTAAGTATTTTACGGGTTAATTGAATTACTTCAGGGCTGACTCACAAGTGTAGTTTTATGGATGTAGACACGTCAGAAGCAGTTGGGGACCCACACAACACTGAAATTCCATTTGGTGGTGGAGCCTTTAACAGCAATGCTTCGACAATTATAAATGGCAAGCAGTTATCAAGCATTTCAAATTTTTCTGGTTGATAGCAGTTCCACATTGTGAATGGATTAATACGTTGAACCTTGACAATCGCTGATACAATCTACTATCAAATGGCTCAGTAGCTAGCAACATGAGTATATAGTGATTTCCATAATTATAAGTCTAATCGCTTGACGTATTGAATGTACGTACATCGGGGTAGAGTTTGATTATCGTTTTACAGTGTTAGTTATTTGGATCATTTAAATTAGTAGAACCCACAAATACATTTAGCTGTTATCAGAACACTTATAATCACAATGTGCAGGGGGTCTGATAACAAACGGCTTTTGTTTTAAGATCATAAATCACTCAAATTTTTCAACAAGTACAGATCAAAAAGTTGAGATATAGTATATAAGGATATACACTATTAAAGCTTTATACGAATGGTATAAACATTTGTCAGGTTTCTAAGCATACTATTATTATAGATTTTATTGCAATGTGGTATAATACAACTTGTTATTCTGTTAGTAAAGAATGAAAGGTAGTGTATCAATTTCAAGGAATTGTAAGTCTATACTGAGCAATAAATATTTCAATTCGATATTGCGTATGGAACGAAACAAGTTTCGACGAATTAGCAAAACAGATAACAAAAATTATGAATAATAATTAATTGGCACGAATTCAATACGAAATTTTTGTCCACGGTTCTCAAATACCTTGTACTCGCTGTCATTTACTACCTGTGTTAAGGATCGCGTAATATTTCAATCACAGATCATTTGCTCATAATACTGATAAGACAGTGGCATGATTTCGACAAATATATTGAATCATTCGAATGCGTCTGTCTCGTAATCACACGACTTAAAATCGCATGACTGAATTGTACATATGAAAATTAGCTTATTTAGATTATTCGGTGATACCTATGGGAAAGCTTTAAATATATCTTACACATATTTAACGTTGAATATCGGAATAACGTTAATATTCCTTGTTTTAATTTTTAATTAAGGCCACAGTTTATCGACAGACCGTAAATGAATATCTACCCTCCTGCATATTCTGCCATGAAATTATTAAGTTTTTATCACGCAAAATGAATTAGTAATAACATCGAACTGGCACGCATGAGTTATGCAGGCCTTTACATATCTACATATGTACGTACAAACAGGAGCAGAAATAAATTGAAATATAAGAAACTGAATGCTAGGGGAAGCTCAGCAGCACATATCTATGGCCAGGGGCTGGACTGGAGGTGATGCGAGGTAGTAAGACAATGGAAGGACAGAGGGTAGTTCATGATGATGACACGTACACGTATGAGGAGCACATAACGGAGACGAAATTAACAATACGATGAATTGTTAGGATAGTTGAAATATTTGCAGGCGTAAATATACATACATACAAACATACAGCAACAGGCGGAATAAAGTAACACACAACTAAACAGACAGATTACACATCCCCGTTAATTTCACTTAAATAGTTATTGTTGTAGGTTAATTTAAAATCTTCGTGTTCTTCGGTTTTTCTGCTGTTGCTCTTAAGCCCCGTCAGGTGTCAGCATTTACCGGTGCTTTTCAAATGTTCACTATGGCTGCATATACGCTAAACACGTAAAGCCCATTTTACCTTATCGCGAAAATTTTAGAAACAGTGTGTGATTTTTGATACTAGCTTATTGCTTATATTTGAATTGGAAGTTATGTAGCTTTATAGATCAACTATAATTGTACTTCCATTCAAAACAACTTGCCGGCAGCGTTCGCTTAATACAAATGCCAATAGTGAATTAAACGACACTCTCGCATGCTCTGCAATAGATGTCAATGTGTGTGTGCGCGCGCAATTGTGGAGAGTGTGCGTGCGCTTCGTGCTGAACCTAACGAATCATCCACTTAACTGAAGGTTCGTGTTGCATCGACACTATAAGTAGCTACATTTATTTAAAAGAGTCTCAATTTCAGCAGCTTAATTTCATTGGTGCAACATTTCTTATTTTAAATTAAACTGCATTCAACAAGTGCTGGGATAGTCGTTATTGGACTCTCTCATTTATGTTTTGCTCACGTCCCCATCTCTAGTTTATGTTAACATTGTGTAATTACACACTATTCTGCACTCACGCACAGATAAGCAGAGCTCGTCTTACAGTTAAAAATTACTGCTGCAAAGTATGTGAGATTTACAGAGACAAAACGAAATTTAAGAGTACGTATTGACACACATATATAAATTCAAATTGCCCAACCGTTACGATACTTGCTGAACTTAATCCGACACAATTTGTTTTATGTATATCACTAAATTGGGATTATTTCAGTAGATGCGTTAAGTAAGGAGTTGAAGCGTAATTTAATATCGTTTTCAAATAAATATATAACATAAAAATTAATAACAAGATTTATCATCGGTAATCGAAAGTTTTAAATAAACATCAACGATAGTCGGAAATCAAAATTAAAAAGCAATCGAGCGATCTGTTAATAAATCATCGATAATCAATGCATTTTGCATCCCTCGTTAAATATAAATAAAATCGTAGAGCCAATATTTCAAATTTCTTGTTGATACTGTAAGGTTTTTTTTTTTTTAATTTATTTAATTTCATGACAATTAAGATTTGCATTTAAGTCAATTTACAAAAAGCCAAGTCAGATTTACACATAGGTCGCTGCTAATAACAGTGCGACTATCAGCTGTTATAAATGCCGCTGTAATGTTAACAAGAACATTTATATTTTTCTAACTTGCCTGCCGCCGCTCATTGATTTCGCACGGAAACAAAATGCTTGATTTAGCAACAGTTGACGTAGGAGCACTTAAGGAAATTCAGAAAAATGATCTAACGTTAACATCGGAATTAATGCGATGTCGTTTGTGCCATTTACTGATAAAATCGACCACAGATTCGACGAATATTTACGAGGCGTCTGTTTACTTTGGCCAGGAGGAAGAAGAAGAAGATGGAAGAACAGAAGAGGAAAAAATCATGATTGCCGATGCTTGCCAGACTGTTTATGGTGTGAAATATGAACGCCATGAGTTCCTGTCGGAGCACATATGTATGCGTTGCCTGGATATATTGAGGGACTTCTACGAGCAACGCCAATACATGCAGCAGCATGAATTGGAGCTGCAGCAAAACCTAAGGAAAATAATTGCTGTGGATGCCAAGTATCGACCCGGCCTCAACGGCAATCCCGGCGAGTTTGCGTTCGGAGAAGGCGAAGAAGGCTGCGTCATTGTCGATGTGGATCCCGAGCAATTGTGCGAGACGAGTGATGACGAATTCCCCGGCTCCGAAGGTGAAGCTGAACTCGATGACGAGGAATGGGACGACGAGGATGAGGAGGGAGGAGCTGCACAAAATGAAGAAACCGAGATGCCCCTCGGCATGGATGCCGCCCAAATGGCGATGATGCGACTGCATCAAACGGTCGACTCCAGTGTCCAATTCAATGCACATCCAAAGAGCGCCTTTCTCTGTCAGTTCTGCGATCTGGCCTTCACCCTACAGTCGGACTGCCAGCAGCATGAGGTGGGCTCCCACGACGCCACGGCACCGTACACTTGCAACTACTGTCAACTGAGATTGACGACACGTCCGGCTTTGATTGCGCACATAAAGGAGCTGCATGACGCCGAGCGTCCCTATGTGTGCGCTCTGTGCAGCAAGGGATTCGTGCGACGTTCGGACTTAAAGAAGCACACAATTGTACATACGGGCGTGCGTCCGTTCTCATGCCACGTCTGCTCCAAGAGCTTCTCGCGCAATACCAACCTGACCAAGCACCTGCGCATCCACAGCAGCGTGAAGCCGTTCGTTTGCCAGCAGTGTCCGCGCTCATTCCAGACACCGCTGGAGCTGCTGAAGCACACGCGCTCGCATGCCGAAGTGAAACCTTTCCGGTGCGGACGCTGCCCCGCCTCGTTCGCCCGCAAGGATAAGCTATTGATGCATCAGCAGGTACATCTCAAGCGCGACATCGAGCAAAAGCAAAGTCAAAACCTGCGCATCAATATGATGATGCCTGCAGAGCAGATGCAAGTGCAGCTGCCACTGCATCCGTACGTGGAGCCAGATGCATCGGTCCAACAGGCCCTATCAGCTATACCAGCATATCCGCATCAGCAGCAAACGCCTCTCGCGATGCAGCCAAAGGGAAAACCCTCGCAGAAGGTAACTCGCAATTTCCGCTGTGATGTGTGCGATCGGGGCTTCCAACGGGAGCGGGATCTGCAGCGCCATCGGGCCCTGCACATGGACACACTATTCGCCTGCAAGCTGTGCGGTCAGGGCTTCAACCGGCGCGAGCAACTGCAACGTCACGAGCTGGAGGCTCATGGACCGAGCTATACATGTGCCATTTGTTGTATCACTTTTCTGCAGCAGGCGGATCTGGAGACGCATCTCAAAGTGCACGAGCTGCAGCACAGTGTGGCCAAAAGCAACCAGGAGGCGTTAATAGCTGCCACCGCTGTCGTACCGCTAGCTCATCCCATGGGCGAGCACACGGGTGCCCCAATGCCAGCCATCGTTCCGGAGCCTGCCCAGCTGCCCAATGTAAGGCCTTCCGCAGCTGAAATGTCTTTCTATAGCAACATGATTCCCACCATGAATCTAGGCTTCTACAGCGAGACGCGTCCCGAAGAGCGCAACGGAGTTTAATCCTAAGTTAAAAGTATATTAATGCTAATTGAGAATTTTGTTTTCTAATCGATTCTAATAAAATGCTCCAGTTGTAAACTGATCGATCGCTGAAATGAGAGCATATCCAATTATGATAATTAGTATTCCAAAAATACTTGTTATACTCCGTACATTTTTGAAAGTTATTTAGCATAGGAAGCCAATTAATTGTGGAGATTTTTTCGTATGCTATGCCTACTTTAAAGACTATCTTAAATATAATAACCGAATCTTTTATTTGTATTATTAATATTTTTATTAACATTAAAAATCCGATGTCGCAGAAAGACTTCTTATAATGTTTTTCTGCGATTAATGCCATTATTTATTGAAGATATATTGGAAATATGTTACTGCTAGCTGATTTATGACGAGGGAGTTCCACACAAGCTGACCATGCAATTTTGATGCGCCTCACCCCCAATAACAACGAGTTAATCGTTTTACCCCTTCTCTGGAGGCAGCCTTATTCTGTGTCGCATTATTGCTGCTATAGACAGCGACGCAGCTGCTCCAGCTCAGTTAAGCTCAGCGATGCTCAGCTCAGTTTGGCAGCGTTTGTAAGTTTTGTTGCCGCACCGGTTCCATGGTTTTGTTTGTTCATCCTCTAGATCAGTTCACAAGCGCGACTCGACGAGTGAAGACGTGAAAAAAAGGTGCGAGTGGCCGGGAGCCAAATATATAAAAACCAATCTATTTGGTCGCAAGTGTACGTTAAAAATGTATTTTTTTATTTGTTTATTTTTTATACTAATTTAAATATTAGTATCACATAAATTGAATTACCTTTTTGTGCCAAAGTGAGACAACTAATTAATTAATTATTATCAAAAGTATATTACTACTTACGTTTATTAATATATTTTTATATCATCGTTT
Source organism: Drosophila setosimentum (assembly GCA_035043505.1). NCBI lineage: Eukaryota > Metazoa > Arthropoda > Insecta > Diptera > Drosophilidae > Drosophila > Drosophila setosimentum. Next base: position 1,255,721 of record JAWNMY010000007.1, read on the forward strand.
AAATTGAATCACATTTGAAAAACACTTAATTCAAAAGATTCGGGCAAAATTTTACAAGTTTACATTGTGAGAAGTTTTTCTGAGAAAACAAATTTTAAAAAATGTGCCTACAAATAAATCCATAATAACTAATTTATATAAGAGACGTGTGCCTGAGTTGCCATAAATAAATTGCGCGACGCTATCGACAAGTTAATTTTATTGCCGAATCGGATGCATGTGAGAAACGGTTAACACGCAATCGGGTCTTGCAGACGTAAGACGACATTGGCAGTTATAAGTTATCAGTTGTTGGCACAGATGTGCGTAAGTAGGTAAAAAATTACTTGGCCAAGAGGCTGGCATTTGGACGGAACAGAACGCGTTAACATGTCTATTGCCTGGCCTGTTTGTTGGCGTTAAGAAGTATTTATTGTACCTGCCCTAGTGAGGCTAACATGAAATATGCTCTCTTGGCACCGTTAACCCCACAGGCCAAGAAGAGAATATGCGTATTTGTTCTTATATAGCTTGTTAGTAACTGTATGTTTTATGATTTATATATTTGCATATGCAAATTTGTCTGCACTACGTTTATATCCTTAACCAATGTTCCTAAGGCTTATAGACGTATTGAACTGATTTGTTGCTGTCATGGATTGCACTCATGGATTATAGTTTTGCTCAACATTTGGCATGGGAAAAAACTCTTTTTGAGCAAATGCCTGTAACATCCATTAAATATAGGTAAGGCTTTATATATACAAAAAAAAAGATTGCTAATTTCTGAGATCTCAGCTTTGTTTAATTTTAATAATAATACGCAAGAAAGCATTTCTAGTGAAATGAGGTCGCATTTTGCTGAGAGATCAGGAATTGCCATTGTTGCCGAGACAATCTCTTGGTGAAAATCTAATTTGGTGAATAAACTAGGTCCCATTGGCAGCATTGTTTATTGTAATTGTGCTTTGTCCATCCGAATACGTCAATGTCAAGCATTGACACTTGACGACACTTTACAGCTGTCAGCAGTGTCTTTTCATTGTTTGTCTGTTTGTTTGTTTTTTCGTCCTCATCGCCGATGTATTTGTTGCTTAGCGTATTACTTTTCATATATAATTCAGTTTGTCTAAAAAGAAATGTATTAATAAATACATTTGCATTTAGCATGGGAAGCTTGCAAGAGTTTCGTTTCACATCCGTTTCGCTTGCATTTGATCAGCTGCTAAACAATTCACTTTCTTCTTCTCTTTCTTTTGGCCAAAGACCCTGGAGTGAGTACTTCAGATAACACCGCGTACATGTTCATTTAAAACGTTCCACTTGGCTGACAGTCACTCCCGTTCAGGGTCTTCATCATCACTGTAGTTTGTCGTCGTCATCGTAGTCATCGTCGTCGTCGGCGTCGTCATCCGTTTACTGTATCATAAACATTTATGCCAATTTTTTTTTCTTGCTTTTTGTTTTTTGTTGTTCATTTTTTTCTTCTTTGCTGCAAACCTGTTGGCTGTGATTTCTTGAGGTATGTATTTGCCTCGCACGACATTTGTTCCTGCGCTTCCAACGTGCCCCAAAAGACGCTTGAAGCTGTGACTCTGTGCCTCTGTATGTGCCTCCGTTCGCTGTGTGTCGTTCGATGTGGCGATGACGTCGACTTTGGAGTCGACTGACTTCATGTCGTCACGCGAACTTCAATTCCTTCATTAATTCAGCTGGCAAACGGTTAGCCGCTCCGCTCCTCAATGTAGGCGTGGTAGAGTAGCTGGAAGTGTTAATTAGTTGTTAGTGTCTCCATCCTTGGCAAATGTACGTAACACCCATAATGAGTTATATAGGGGAAATTATACCAATTGTGGGTGGATATCACTTAAGAAATATGTATATACTATGTGTTCCAGCAGTAAAGAACTGTGAATAATTATTTAACGATAAGATAACAGGTGTTTGTAACAATCTCCGCAGTACTTATGTAAGTTTGAGCTCCCGCTTAAATCCTTCGCTTCAGTTGATTTCCATAATTGCGCTCGTGAAAATGTCGTATGTCGTTTGTCGAATCTCGATTTCGACATTGAAAAAAATGCCTTCTTTTGTTTTTCCGTCGGAGATGCGAAACTTCTGCGGCCTCCTGCCGCCTGCTTTTGCCTGGCTGACAGTGAAGACAAGCAACAAATTAGTGGAAGGTGCATCCCAAGGCTTTGAAATAAATTCCTACATGCAATTTAGACACAGGCTGACTTCTCCTTGGATTTGATCGTGAATGGGAATGCGAATGTGAATGCAGAGAGCGTTGGCAATGGAGAACCATTGGAATCAGAGACGCTTTGGAAATCAAAATCAGCCATAGCCAAAGATGCGCAGGTGATGCTCGGCTCGAGGGCATCTCAACTTCGTTGTCCGTTCGTTGATGCCAACTCCAATTGCTTTGCCCCGTTGGATTGTAGTGGGAGTGCAGCAGACTACAGCAGCAAACAACCACACATGGACACATAGAAATATCTGAGATTGCAAGCGATTTGACTTTTCTTATCGAACCTGCACAAATTGCAAGCATATTTCACTGGCCGCATACCTGTAGGGTGTCCACTTTTGTAGACACTTGTCAAACGTGTACATAGCCGCTCCCTCGTTGAAAACTTATGTTTGGGTTCTGTTTCTAAGTACATTTGAGCTTTGAACATTTCTAGCCTGTGTCGATTTAAAAGAAAATTTGTTGGCAATTTGTTTTATTTTTAGTCGCTGGTGATAAATAACTCTTCAAAAGCAAGAATTTGTTGTTGATAAATCACACTTTGTAAAACATTTAGCATGGCACTTACCATCAAAGATGAATCCTAGCAACAACTATATGGCATACAGTGGATAACTGGTTGGGGTGCTTCAGGCCAAGTTGTGTGCTTCATCACAAGGTTAAGGTCAAATAGTAATATTCTATCGTTAAAGTTGCATTCTGTACAAATAATAAAGAAATGCTAAAAACGACAACAGCAATCGTTTTGACATGCATCTAATAGTTAGATGCCTTTTATTGCTAACTGATTCACTGCGAACATAAATGGATACGACACGACAAGTTTTTGTTATCTACCGATTCTCTCCTTAGCTGTTGTCGTCCGTTGCACGTGCTGGCATTCGAGTGTCCGCTGGTGCATCACCATCGTCAGCCTATTACAAAACCCTCACGCGTCAAGAAATGTAACGCAATGGAAATGGAGTTGGCTTCGCGCTAAAATTGGATCGAGTGTCAATCTCATCTCAATGGCGTTTCAGCTGTCAGCCTTCTTTGGCTAATGCAATTAAATTCCGATTAAAATTGTTGTGTTGGGGTGCGTGTGTGTGTTTTTGCACATCTGCAAAAAGCATTCGTCTTTGGACCTGCAACTCCCACATAAATTAGCGCCCGGTCTAGTGTTGAAAGGCTAGCGCTGTTTCCGTTTCCTGTTCTGAGAACACAGACTACATACGGCTTTTTATTATTATCTTTATTTGATGCTTTGCCTTTTGGGCATTAGCCAATCGTGACTTTTTCAGCTGCACTTCTTGAAATGGCTGTGAAAAATTCCTAAATTGAATGTGACGGGCTTGGGCGGATTCTCCTCATTCGGGTTTCAACTGCAACTGCAACTACAACTGCAACTGCAACTTTAACTGCATTGGGTTGCTCCAAGCCATGCAGACGTAATTATCCTTAAAACCAGAAACGTGACGATATTTGCCATTTTGTGGCACTCAGGGTTCCGTTGCAATGTTAAACAAGAATGCGAATATAAATAATGTTGACAATGTGGCATCCACTGCAATATTGCAGCCAATAGCAATCCACACATCTGGCATTTTAATTGTGCTCGGTTTTGTTAGGAACATTTTTACCATCGGCAAAGGTATGTTAATTTTTGACATACATTTACAATGAATTAAATAGACAAAATTTAGTAATGTTTAATATTATTGATATTTAATTTTATTTAAAACACATGCATAAGTGAATTTAATTATTTGCTTTTATACTTTGCATGCGCTATGCCTCTTTTTCTCAAATAGTACTTGAATTATTAGAAATTAATAGTTTTTATTAACTTATTCATTAGTCATGTGGATTTGGAGAGCTATGAAGATAAGCACAAACTAATGCAGCTAGCTAAGATATAAATTCAGATTATGGATATATCCAGCACAACAACAAGACCAAAACATCATTAACGGAAAAGAACCGAAAACAAGAAAAGTAGTTTTCACAGGGACGCCGAATATTATATACCATTGTAGATCGGAATTAACCTGCTGATAGCTAACTTTTGTTCGGATTAGCTGAATTTTGTTTTCTTTATTTATTTATTATCTCGCTCAAGCAAATATTTTTAAATGAAAAATGAGAAAATAAGTCAATGATTTTTTTGTTGATATCTGCTTATGGTTTCTCTGTTAACTGATTAATCCATATTTATGTAGTTATATTATGTCTGGCTTTATCTCAAACCAATAACTGAAAAGTCAGCTTTTCAACAATTGTTTATATATCAGCTATATGTATATACCATATATTGGGTTACTTCTAACGTCATAAGTGCCCGCAAGGCAATAGAGGATTATACAAGATTTCATTAAAACATCTTTTTAGCAAAGGAATTTTTGCGTATATAAGATTAGAAAAATCGTCAAAAGGCAGACTCACTAGGCTCAAGAATGTATATACTTTATTGGGGTTTGTGGCGTGTCTTTTAATGCGTTGCAAACTTGAAATCAAAATTATAATACCCGATACAAGGGTATAACAAATCCAAACAATGCATTGCAAAAAAAAATAAAAAATGAAAACAACACAAAAACACAACAACAAGGTTTAGGGCAGAGTTTCATTGAGTTTGACTGCCTTCGTCTGTCGACTCGATTCGCGAAAATATTTCTCAATGTCTATCTGGGGCCCGGGGGCATGGACACGGATGCGCGAAGTGATCGAGGCAGCAAGGAAATAGCCGTCTCCACGGCTCGAAACAACCAGCTATTAATCAAAATCTCTTGATCTGCACAAATGTTGTACACTGCAAGAAACTGGACTTGAGACAAGACACGACTGCAACAAATGTCCCTAATTGTGTCAGCAAATATTTTGACAAGTGTGGGGTTGGCGGCGTCGGCGGCAGCAAACCCACCACGTTGATGGACGACGTCAGGCCTGGCTATCGATGGCAGTACCATGATGCTGTTTCTGTTGTTGTTATTGTTGTTCTATTAGGCATGTGTGCTTGGACTGGGCTGCCCTCTGCGGCAAACAAATCGCGGTAAATCACAAGAGCCACAGCACGAACTAGTTACATGGGCTACATGCCACACGACTGCCGCAACTGCCGCAACTGCCGCAACTGCCGCGAATCCCTTGACTTCAAAAGTAGAGAAAAGTTGCCCAGAATTGCTGGGCCCCTTTGGCTCTTTATTAAATTAAGTTAAATCATGTAATTTCCATGTAGAAGTCAAAAGTGCAATGAATCGCCATCGCCCAAGACCAAGACCACGACCAATAGCAAGATTATAATAATACCTGTCTTGTTCTGTGTACTTACCCTGTGATCAACTGTGATCACTGATCACTGATTTTTTTCCTGGGAAAAGTATTTCCTTTTGTTGTTTAGCTCGTGCAAATTGATTGTAAATGTTTGCCCAGTCGTACAAGGACTTAAGTATATGTATCTGCAAATTTCGCAATTTGGAATTTCAATGCCTGCTGCTAATTAATTCATATGTATTTTAAGCGCTGCTGCTGATGCGGCTGATTTGCTGTTGTTTGCCAACGGTTGGCACAAATGCAAATTATCTGAGGCCCCACATTGTCTCGGTGTCTCGGTCTCGGTCTCGGTCTCGGTTCAACCTTAGTCTTCACCTCCACAGGAGTAAGAGAAATAGGGTCCAAGACGACCCACAACAGCGTTTGTGTTTTAAATCCCCGTCCGTTGAGTGGAAAACTTGTATCGGTCTCGTAGTTAGAATAAATAACTTCAGTTGAGTTGAGCTCCACAATGTGTCTGGGTGCATGCCACGAGACTATCTAGCGGACATATTGAGATACATTTCCTCAGGTAGCCAGCTCTGGAGTCGGACTCTAGTTGTAGCTCAAGCTGGCAGCTGGCAGCTGGGACCTGGCTGCTGGAGGCGGGGCAGAGAATGCCCAACTGCATATTTATGAGATTTATTTTAGTTTATGCGATGTCGCTACCTGATTCCAAACCACGGCCACATTTTATTCTGGCGAAATGTTTGCCGTTTTGCAAACATTGTCAATGCTCAAATTGTACAATAAATAAATGCTGCCTCCATTTGCTAAGCCGTCTGTTGGCGTAACTAATTTTAAATACACAGTCATCGTCTAAACAGATTTATTTTTACTTTGAATTCAGATGATATCGCATTTATATTATTTGCTAATCACTGCAGTTAGCAAGATTCTCTGATTCTCAGCAAGAACGTATTGCAACTATGTTATAGCTTTTTTTCATTCATTCGTTTTATCTACAATTAATATTTAGTTATATATATTTTTATTGAAATTCATTTGTGGATCTTATTATTCGTAGTAGACTATAAAGACTATAAATGGTTATAGTTTTGTGTCAATCAGTCCTATCACTTTAGGGAAATATTAACTAGATTGTGGACTATATGTATTTCGTGATATATTTGAAACAAAGTCACATTTTTAAGTTGTTTTTAATATATAAGATTACCTATTTGTTTAAATTTTACAAAAATTTAATTTATAGAAAAAATAATTCCACATAAAGCATATTTACATACTAAAGTACCCCTAATGATATATTTTCTTTATTTTAATTGTATCAATGAAAAATTGTATATTCTCCAGTATTAAAAAGCTTGTAATATTTCGTTTGGGGATCTCTGTTCTGCCAGGATATTTAAAGGTTAGCGAGCCGAAAATATAAGTTCTTGTCTTCTTATCCAATGACGTTTTCAGTAAATACTTGTTTAGGTATACTTATTTAAAATGTTCCTCATGCGTACTCAAATATTGGGTGGTCTTTAGTTTTAGTTTACTTTTCGTCAGGGTTCTATAAACAGCTAAAACTTAGTTGGCCAGTTTGAATGTGTCAGCACATAAGGGCAACAATCGCATACAGTACTCGGCCATGCTGGTTCTAAGCCATAATAATCCGCAAGTATGTGGAAGTGGCTAAGATATCGGTGAGTCTGGCATTCTATGACTACTCAAACGGTGCCGCCCGCTGCGTTGACACTGAAAAATGTCTATGCCGGGGATACCAGCAACTGGAGAAGCAGCACAGGCATCATCGGCTCGTGGTGGTCGCATGACTATCGCAACCACACTTGCAACATTTTATGACAAACATTTGAGTTAATTGCGGACAGTAAAAGTCCTCTTGGTGCCTAGTCTAAGAGCGAGACGGAGGGACCACACCAACTGCATGTGCAAAGTGTGGCATAAATATTGTGTCTCATTCCGATTGGCAACTCATCTATCTACCACTGACACTGCCCGGCTGCTGGCTGCCTATTTCCTGTCGATTGATGGTCAGCCATGGGCGTAGTCAGTATTTAACTGCAAGGACTACATATTCTTAACTTCTTCAAACGTATGATTTGGTATTAGATATATAAGTTTATTGATAAAAAAATAACTTATAATAATTTTAAAATTTATATTTACAAAAATAAAATCACAATAACTATTTTGGAATTCCTGCGATATAATTTGAAAGCTCTTCCACATTTTTATGTAAAATTCATTTAGAAAGAAAAAAAAATAAATTTTGCCCAATATTCTCTGGAGCTTGAACCAAGAAGCTCAGTTGGAAGCGGGTATGACTCTGGTCCGCTGTTGTGGGAACTGGGAATTCCATCAGGTGTACATGCAGTAAAAGGCATTAGCATCTGCGTCTGTCACCTTCGTCATGGTCACGCTAATCGTGGTAATAAACGCCAATAAACTGACAGGTTTATGGGTGTGCAGATGCAGACGAAGACATGGAAGCCACCGCAGCAGATATTGCGTCTTGAAACCTGCAACCAGGCCAAGTGTAAGCCGCAAGTGACGGGCAACTGTTGGACGCTTGATTTAAAAGCAATTAAAATGCGAATTGATTTCGCGATTGACTTTCGTGTCCAACTCATTTGTTGCATTTGGTTGCAGATCTCTTCGGTTAATGGGTCACGCAAGATGATGCTATGCTATGTTGCTGCCGGATCAGACGTACGCCGACTACGTGGGCCGACATCTGACCAAGCCGCGCTCCAAGAGCTCTGGCGCCAGCAGAAGCTACGACCGGACCGCTGACTTCTTTGAGCACATTCCTGACTTTGTTGGCGAATCCCTGCCAACCTTTCTCTACAGTCCCCAGCCTGCAAATGACGACCAGGAAGTTACTCTCGACTCATCCACACCCAGTGGACCGAGAGAAGAGGCGCCCAGCGAGAGCGAGAATTGCGAGGATGTACTGCGCCTGTGCGAAGATTTTCTCTGCCGGCATCGCATGCGCCCTGACTTCTTCTGCCAGTACCACAAGGCAGTCAGGTTTGTGGTTTATATATCAATAATTGTTTTCTGACAAGACTCATTGCCCGTTGCTCCCTCCTTGTAGCTCAACCACTCCCTCGCCGAAGCAAAGCAAAGCGTCCCCAGTTGTGGACAAAGCGGATGCGGAGTTAACAGGCGGCTCCAAGGAAGTAGAATCTTCGGTGCTATCTGCCAACAAAGTCATCTCAGTCGTTGAACGCTTCACAAAGTTCTCTGCTATTTATACACTACCTGTGGCCAAGCGGAAAAAAACATGCAATAGAACCACCGGAAATATAACTGGTAAGATTTAAATTCTGGGGATAGTAGATATACTCGAGTAAATGTTTTACTATATGTGTTATGATATATAGTCTATGTCGTAGGTACATTTTAAATGTAGTTCAAAGATCAATTTATTTGTACTTATATTTTCAACGGTATGCACCATATTTGCAGCGAATTTCGGTTTTACGGTTGTGTTGCAGCGAATTGAGCTTACAGCGAGGTGAACTAAGTCTTCTAAGGCAACCCATGCTAAAACCGTTTTTGGTTCATGTCTTTGATGTAGCGACTTGGCTTGTGTCCATGATAACCGACCGTGCTGGGAAAAATAAACATTAATTCAATTGTTGTACTCTGTTCTCTATAGTGTAAAGTGAATATTGGTTCTACGCAATATTCATATATGCTTAAGAGCTTGGTATCTTAAGCCACTGATAAGCTTGTTCTATGTCAGTTAAGTCTCCGATAAAGTTTTAGTCTTAGTTATTAAATTATTCACATTTTGTAAATTAATGTTTGATGGAAATATGGTTTGTTCGACAAATCGTGTTTTACCAATCGTGTTTGATTATTAAATGAAAAAATATAAAATAAACAAGCATGTTAAATGCAACGGGTGGCAAACTGCAATGGAATTGATGTGGGAATTGTGAAATGCAGCATCGACAATAAACAATAAGCAATCAACACTAATTAACACGCGAGCAGTAAACGAGAAAAAGAGTCGGAGAGTCAGAGAGAAGAGCCAGAGGAGAGGAGAAGCGAATAGTTCAAACACTTGACCCCATATTTGAGCAACTGCACAGACACAGAGCTATACAAACTAACAAAAATAAATATATATATATGCATATATATATATATATACCTCTGGCTTTTACCTGTTGAACACAAATTTACCTGAGCTCGAAGCGAGAGCGTCACATCAGAGAGCGTAATTATATTAGAGAGGCAGAAAAACGATCGTTTGTCCGGAGCAGAGCGAAGTTCCACCGCAGCGTTCAGTCTGCGGAGTGGCCTGGGAGCGTGCAAGTGAAGTCGGCGGCTGTTCATTTTATGAGTTGGTGCTTAAAAGGAAATTCAAATAAAACGATCGCTTAACCAAATAGAAAATACGCCAGAGTTTCAATATTATTGAAAAAGAAAATAATCGCAATATGCAAAATTTGAAAGTGACTGCCTTCATCATATTTTATGCATTCTGGCATAGCTTATGTACAAGTACAAACATATAAAAGTACATATGTATGTATGAACGTGTTTCTGTGCGTGTTGTATCTGTGTGTGTGTGTACCTTGAAGGTATCTAAGCATCTACTCCGAGTACGGGCACTTTTCAGCTTTGCGTGTCTGCGAGTTGAAGTTGCTAACTCGTTTTTCTCAAAAAAAAAATATATATATATATATAAATAAATAAATTATAGAAAAAATAACTCCAACGAGAAATAAAAGTATGCACAAAGTATGTGCGCACAACTGAGCTACACAAATAATAATAACAATAATAATATTAATAATAGTAATAGCAATAATAATTTAAAAAAGAAGTAACGCTAGGAAAAAGAGAACAACACTCCGAATAGTATATGACAGACAGAAACAAGGCGAAAGAAGAGCGCAGAGTTGTTCAGTGATTTGGCTGCTGCCCTTCTGCATTCTTTTTGCTTGTTTATTTATTTTGTTGTGTGCTTCACTTGCTGCTTGCTTGCTGCACAGCCAAAAAGTAGCCACGGCTGCAGGGCCAGTTTGTATGCCATAGACACAGATACAGATACGAACACACATTCACACTCACACATACACCTGGTCAGTGTCTGCCTCCTTCGAAGCGCCTGTGTGCAGAAAACCTGTTCGCTTGCTCGGGCGTGTTTTATGCTGTGTATCTGTGTATACGAAATTATTCAAATAAGAAAATCGTCGTCGCCGGTGCCGAAGTAGCTCGCTTCTCGTCCTTTTTGTCGTATCAGACGCAAAAAAAAAAAAATAAATAAATAAAAAATAAAAACAACCAAAAAATCAAGAAAAACTCGCATTTGAAATCGCAGCTCGCAACTCGTTTTTGGCGAGTTTTGCAGTTAAAATAAGCAGTAACTGCAGCTGGTTTCGTTCTCTGCTGGCCACACAAATGTGCATCTACGATGGCCACATTGGGCCTGTCAAAAGTCTTCATACTGGATAAATATTTCACGGAATTGCAAAAATTTTGGGAGACCGAGAAGAAGCTGCAGGGTAAGTTTCGGCCAAAGGATATTTACGAAAACAAAACAAACAAAGCATAAAGTTTAATCATTTCAAGTTTGTTGCCTAAGTCTTTTGATTCGTTGCTGATTTTTCTGCCTTCTAGTGTATTAAATTTATGCCCTCTATTGTTTAAGACGCTTATTGTCTTGTTAAAAACTGTGTTCTCGATTGTTTAAGATCTTTGAACTCTGCCAAATGATGAATAAGCTCTTCTGCACAGAGAGAGTCAATTATAAGATTGTTATACTTGGAATTCAATCCCAACAAACGCCAAACAGATTCATTTTATTATGAAGTGAGATATGGCTCGTTGATGAACTATTTAATTTTTCATTAATTTTTTTATACTATTCTGAACTGTTCCATATAAGGGGCGGACTTTTATTTTCAAAACTGAAGACAACTCCATGCTTATTGCAGCTACCTATTACATTCATATTTGTTGCCAACAACAACTCAATATAGTACCTGCACATATAAATATATTTATATGTACTTATATGGGTCCCTTGTATCTGGCGAGCAGCAGTATGGTGGTATAGGTGTGTATAGGTTGTTTAGCTTGCAACATTTGCCCACCACCAGCTTCGTCGCTTCCCATCTCCTCCAGCCCATTGGTGACCAGTTTTGGTCCCAGGCAATGCCGCCAACACAGCGCCGTTGAAATCTTTAAATGTGTTGCCGTCGTCGTCGTCGTCGTTGTCGTTGGGGTCCAGTCGGTGTTGTTTTTTGTTGTCTGCTCTTTAGTGCTGAACTCTGTTGAGTTGCACGCTGATTTCAGCTTCCAAGAAAATTTCTTGGGCTGCTGCTGCTGCCGATTCGGAATTAAACCTTTATCTACATGCAAAAAATATTGTCCGAACAAAAAAAAAAAAAACACAATATGAAAGACATGTTTCGAATGCGTAAGAAGCCGTTGATTTAATGCTCTTAAAAGTGAAAACTTTCAATTTTATCAAGTATAGTAAAATGTAATAAATTATGTCATTTGATACAATACTAATGAAGTGTATATAACACCTTAAAGTTAGCTTACATTTTGATTATTCTCTTTATTTATGAATTACAAATTTATAAGTACAATATATTCTAAGGCCAAAGCTATTCGACTTATTTCCACGGTTAGGGTATAAAAATCAAAACAAAAATTTTGTTATTTTACCTTACTTTTCTTGTGTACAGCTTAAAAGCCAAACTGGTTTCCGCCATCAATTATATCGGTTTTTATGATGTTGTTGTTGGTTGAATGTTGGTCTGTTGGCGTCTCTTGTTGGTTTGTTTCTATTTCGATTCAAAATCACTTTTGTAATATCTTTTGTGGCAAGTTTTAAAATGCCCAATTAGATTAGTACTTTTACTGGTTTGCTTTTCTCTTTTATGATGTTTTCTGATGTTGTGTGTTGTAGCTGGCTCTAGAATATCTAGAATGACCATTTCTCATAGCCTGGGATCTTGTGTTTTAACTTTGTATTTTTTGTCACCACATTCGAAAGTTTGCTCGATTCTATAATAATCATTTTTTAGCATCTGCCTTAGCATCGATTCATTGATATTTCTTATTACCTTCATTTCATTTTGTTGTTATCTTCTTCTTGGCACCTGCCGCTGATTTCTGTTTTAACTTGGCGCGTTCTTTTCATTATTAGCGAAATTGGTTCATTAACATTTTATGTAAATTTCGTCTTTTCCATGTTGTTATTTTGTAAATTGGTAAATGGATGTCACAATCTAAGAGCACAAAGTTTTGTCAGCCAACACTCAATTAATTGGTGTGAATAAATCTGCTGATGGATAAAGTTGTTAATTATAAATATAATTAAACAAAGTGTGTGTGTGTAACAGAGACAAATATTCCCTCAGTTAATTTTCATTTTATTATCTTCTACATAGCTATAAGCCTAGGCTCATTTTTTAAATTTAAATACGACTTTTTATTTAAATTTTTCTATAAATCCAAATTTAAATTCAATATCTTGATACTGAACTCCGACTAAAGCTACATTGTTCGAGAGACTAATTTTTGATTTGATTGAAGCTTTCGAAAAATCAGAATGAATCATTGTGGGGCAAGAAAAAGATTCGGTTTCTGTCTTTCTTTTATGTGTTCATAATTTGCATGAATAAACGTTTTCTTTAGCACTAATAAAATATGCCGATATATCGATTGCTTTTTCTTAAATTATTATTTCTTAAATTATTTAAAATTAAATGTCTCGTATAGACAAACAGTTTTGTTTTTAAAAGAAGATTCACCATTTAGGTGGAAATCCTCTCATTTATTTTTAAATTCTGAAGAGAAAGCTTCTAATATAAATTTCAGTAAAAGTATGTTGGGTAAAATTTTTATTTGGGTATTAATACATTCTTTACATTTTCTTATGTACTTTACAATAATAATCTTTCTGGCTTTCAGATGCATCATCGTCCAATGAGGCAGTGCATCTGCAGCAGCGGCTCAAGAGCTTAAGCACTGAGCTGCTGGTCATGCGCAATCGTCTCCACGTGGAGGGTCAGGTTCAAGGTCGGACCAATGATGCACAGCATCCCAGCATTGGAGGCGTTGCCATTGGTGGTGCTAATGCCGGTTCTGGTGGTGCTGGTGCCAAAGCAGCCAATTACGATTTGAATGCATCCAGTCCGAATTTAAATCTCGGCTCCGGCGGACTTTTAGCGAATGCATTGCAGCAGCACGGAAATGGACAACATACACTGCCCAAGGTGAGTTACTTTTTTAAAAAATACAAATATCGAATCTAAATTCTGATTTTGAATTACCATTACAGCATTCGTACAACTTCAGCCAGACGTTGCCCAGTAATTCGGCCTCGGGTGGTATCATCACGGCGAGAAATACTTCCATTCCGCATCCGCTGCCGCATCAGCTGGGCGACAAGTCCTCGCTGAGCCACCACAAGAGCAACAGTGCGAGTCTTAATGGCACCGGTTTATTACCACCGGCACCTCTGCCTCACGGCCTCAACTTCAGCTCCAGTGCCCACACGCTGCCCATGCGCTCCTCCGCTGCAACAGCTCTGGCGGCATCAGTCGCTTCCCAGCAGCAGCATCAGCAGCAGCATAGCCTCCAGTTCCCCTCAGCCAAGCATGTTAATCCTTGCCAGAGTGTGAAAACATTGCCGTTTGGCTTTGGTTTTGCGGGCGCTGGTGTCAAATTACATTCAACTGGTCGTCCGCCCAAGGATATGCAGGACCTGATCCATTTGGCAGGACCACTAACAGAACATGCCGTTATGCGCACTCTCCAGGCTCGCTTCAGCGAACAGCGTTATTTCGTAAGTGATTTAGGATGAAAGTGTTTATGTGGTTTTCAAAAATTCAAACTATTATCAATCTGAGAATTCGAATTTTCGTACTCCGGAAGATTCCAATTATCAGTTTTGCGCCTACATAAAATGTTTTTAAAATTGGAATTTTGTTCTAAGTGCAATAAACCCCAAGGAAAACCCGTTGCTCGATATTCCCGGCAATAGAACCGACACTAATTGACCAATTTCCGTATCTAGCATCTGGTAGAAATTGCTGCCAGCTACTTACAATGGTCAGTCTAGAGATATCCACAACTCTGTACTTGTCGAAATTAACAGTTAATCTGCAGCGACTGCAAGCGGAAATTTAATTTAATGACAAACTATTAAAATAATTGATAGACAATCGCGAACGCAGTCTGTGAGTTGTCTGCTCTCATTGCTCTCAATGCCGGAGGCAGCTAATTGATGTGTACAGCTAAAAGTGAATCTAACAGTAAGCGAGCTGTGCTTGAGTGTTGGCAACAAACAAACTACCGACATAGACAGTATTTAAATATGTGGTAAGACTAGAAGGTGCGACATGTGTGAGAGTTTGAGTGCTTCAATTAATCGCCGAACTTTAATTGCAGAGTAAAATAATTATTATTGCATTTACTTTATGTTGCAGACAAATGTGGGACCCATTCTGCTCTCGATCAATCCCTATTTGGATGTGGGTAATCCACTGACCTTGACATCCACTCGCGATCTACCCCTGGCACCTCAATTACAGAAGATCGTGCAGGAGGCGGTGCGTCAGCAGAGCGAAACGGGCTATCCGCAGGCCATCATACTCTCGGGCACGAGTGGCGCTGGCAAAACGGCAAATGCGATGCTGATGCTGCGCCAGCTTTTTGCCATTGCCGGCGGTGGACCGGAGACTGATGCATTTAAGCATTTGGCTGCCGCTTTTACTGTGCTCCGCTCTCTTGGATCCGCGAAGACGACAACAAACTCGGAGTCGAGTCGCATTGGTCAGTTCATCGAGGTGCAGGTTACGGATGGGGCACTCTATCGCACCAAGATACACTGCTACTTCCTGGACCAGACACGCGTCATTCGGCCCCTGCCCAAGGAGAAGAACTATCACATCTTCTACCAGCTGCTAGCTGGGTTGAGTCGCGAGGAGCGACAGAAACTGCATCTTGAGGGGTACTCGCCGGTAAATCTGCGTTATTTGCGCGGCGACATCGCCCAGAACGAACAGGAGGACGCTGTGCGTTTTCAGGCCTGGAAAACCTGCTTGGGCATTTTGGGAATACCCTTTCTGGATGTGGTTCGTGTACTCGCTGCGGTGCTATTGCTCGGCAACGTTCAGTTTATCGATGGAGGGGTAAGTCATTTAAATTTATCGCTTACATCTTTTGATAAATTTCGAACCTGTTCCGACTTTTTAGTCAATCAAATTTTCTAGCTAAGAAATATCAATATTGTGAGCTTCATTATCCTAAAATTTACATCTATTTCTGCACACGATCTTACATCGGTATTGCAATAGAGGGCGTCATTTTTGAAAATATCACCATCTGCAGCTCAGTCTGAAAGCAGATTACACTGGTGCCACTTAACTTTCAATTTAACTTGTTAATATCGTATATTTAAAAATTGTAGTCGTGTAAATTGTACCACTATGCAGTTGTCTGCTTAGTAATCGTACACAATTTTTTTATCAGTATTCCAATAGTTGGTGCAATTTGCAAAATACTACCATCTGTTGATCATTTTGAAGGCATTGTGCAGTTCCACCTAGCTTTCAATTTAATTTTTGTATATCGCAACATTGACACATTATATTTTGTCAATATTTCAATAGATGGCGCTATTTTTAACATCACCATCGATTGTTCATTCTGACAGAATTACACAATGGCGCCACCTAGCTTTCAGCTTTACTTAAGTTATGGCTTATGCACTTATTAATTTATGGGTAACATATCCAGCGATGCTGACATGGCGTTTCGGTAGGAGTGTCGATCCGCCATTGTGTGCGAAAAGACGCGGGTACGATTCCCAGCGGGCTTTTCTTAACAGAACTTTTTAATTTCTTGCGTTGATGTTTGAATACGGGTAATTTACGTCTGAAAATTCATGTACGAAACTTTAATGTATTGCTGAGCAAGAAATTGTATTTTGTCAATATATATAAATTTTATCTTAAATAAAACTGAATAATAATGGTTACTAGTGATTGTTTATTGAGAAGCAGCCATAAGATTCTTTGAAAACAATTTAGTTAGCTTAGAGGCATTTGTGTTTTGCAGAATTAAAGTGCAATTTTATGTATTGTTTTAACTAAGCTGTATTTAATTTTATTTGTTTCGTCACATTCACCTTTCCACAGGGCCTCGAGGTAGATGTGAAAGGTGAGACTGAACTCAATTCGGTTGCCAGTCTATTGGGAGTGCCGCCGGCGGCTCTCTTCCGCGGTCTGACCACACGCACCCACAATGTCCGAGGCCAGCTAGTGAAGTCTGTGTGCGGCGATGGGGATGCGAACATGACGCGCGACTGCTTGGCAAAGGCGCTCTACTGCCGCCTGGTTGCAACAATTGTAAGGCGAGCGAACAGCCTAAAGCGACTAGGCTCCACGTTGGGAACGCTAAGCTCGGACTCCAATGAGTCGGTGCACAATCAGGCGGATGCTGCATCCCAGCATGCATCGACCATTGGCGGTGGGAATGCTGGCTCTAAGTCGATGGCTGCTTTGAATAATGCTGTGCGGCATGCAACAGATGGATTCATTGGTATACTAGACATGTTTGGCTTCGAGGAGCCATCGCCGCATGCTCAGCTGGAGCATTTGTGCATTAATCTGTGTGCGGAGACAATGCAGCATTTCTATAATACACACATCTTCAAGTCGTCGGTAGAGTCATGCAGGGATGAGGGCATCGTTTGTGACACGGAGGTGGATTATGTGGACAATGTGCCATGCATCGATTTGATATCGTCGCTGCGCACTGGACTGCTCAGTCTCCTGGATATGGAGTGCTCGGTGCGGGGCACAGCCGAGAGCTATGTGACCAAGTTAAAGGTACAGCATCGCTGCTCCACCCGCCTGGAGCCAAGAACTGCCACAGAGCCGGATGATCCGCGTCTCTTTGCCATCCGACACTTTGCGGGGCGGGTGGAATACGACACCACTGATTTCCTGGACACGAATCGGGATGTGGTGCCCGATGATCTGGTTGCCGTATTCTACAAGCATAGCTGCAATTTTGGATTTGCCACGCATCTGTTTGGCTCGGAGTTGAAGGCGTTGTATGGCCAGCAGCAGGTGCCGAGGGGTCTTAGTTTTCGCATCTCACCCACCTCGCACTCGGACCTACTCAATGGGGATGAGCCTGTGTCAACATTGACGCAAGACTTTCACACCCGGCTGGATAATTTGCTGAGAACTTTGGTCCATGCCCGGCCACATTTTGTGCGCTGCATCCGCAGCAACACGTCGGAGCAGGCGGGCAGATTCGAGCGGGTGGCGGTGGTGCGTCAGATAAGATCCTTGCAGGTGCTAGAGACGGTGAATTTGATGGCCTCTGGTTTTCCTCATCGGATGCGCTTCAAGCAATTTAACGCACGTTATCGCATGCTGGCTCCATTCCGACTGCTGCGACGCATCGAGGACAAAGCTCTTGAGGATTGCCAGCTGATACTGCAATATGCTATGGGCATTGAGCAGCCCCCGGTGCTGGATGGGTCTGTGACATTGGCATGGGCGCCGGGCAAGCGTCATGTGTTCATTAGCGAGGGCATACGCCAGCATTTGGAGCATCTGCGCACCGAGATTAGGCATAAGAGCGCCACACGGATGCAGGCAACATGGCGGGGCTGGTGCTGGCGCAAGAAGATGGGTAACAGCCTGAAGCGTCCTTGTGCCATCGATGCCGGTCTGATCTCTGCTCTGCCTGCCATCGCCAGTTCCTGTGTCAAGCTCGCTAATGCTCACAACAATCCGAATGGAAAAGCAACTTCAGCTGCAATGGCAGCTCTGGCAGCGGTTGCTGCAGCAGCTCCCAATACGGGTGAGTTCGGATTACAAATGCATTTTATCGATTTTTTGGGCTAAAGTAAATCCATTTTTATATTAGTTCCTCGCCTGTCTGCGAAATCCACAAATCTCAACACAAGTCCCGGCATTGTTGGCACTGTGAGCCGGCCACGACCTCAGCCGATTGCCGGCACCCCGCCACCCGATCCACATGAGAAATGCGACCAGAAGATTTTGCAGCAAACATGTACTCTTTTCGGATTAGATTTGGTAAGTGCCCAGATTTTGCCATTGTGTTCTATGCAATGATGAGGACACGATGACCGCAAACCAAAATCACAAACTGCCTATCAGCTAGGCTATTGATTGTACGGGGGCGTGGAGACAGTGGAATAAATAATACAATAATAAAATACTGTATCATTTAATTTTGAATGCTCGACTAGAAGATAACCTGTAGTCACATCTCAATTTTTCGGTGATTATTATTTGATTGTGGAGCATTAGAAAAGGTTCATATTTATTTTACAATAAATTGTACGCACAAATAGAAGCTAAAACAACTGACTCGATTTCACAAACTAAACCAAGTTGAATACTCTCTTAACAATTTCAAAGATTGAACTAAACTGACCATTGTGCTTTGAATCCTGCTGTCTGCTGCTCTCTTTTTCAATTAAACCGATTGTAAAGTTGTATATTGTATTTTCTATATTTCATATATGTAAACCGCTTTGATAACAATGCTCTATGTGTTTGTCGCTTGCAGGAACGCCCGCCACCCGTTCCCCCCTCACGGGCATACACTATCACAGCCAATTCGAAGAAGCTAGGCTATCCGCAAAGTCGCATCATGAAAATGAATTTTCCCGAGGATGCCGTAGCTAATCCGTCAGCAGCCCTCCAGCCAACCCCACCACAGGCCACATCCAACGAGCTGCAGCATTTGAAAAAAGGCGAGACCGTAACGGTAGTGGGTGCCTCCAGTGGACGGGGCCATTTGATAGTGGAGCACAAGGGCCAGAGCTATCTGGTGCCCTTCCAGTATATGGAACTCTCTGGCCAAACAGTTGCATCCGCCAGCAATGCCACCAACAACAACTGCAACATGGCCATTCCACCCGCATCGATGCCGACTGGGCAGCCAAATGGGGTCAAGATTTGATACAGAGCTATCAACTAACTCAGGTGCTTCTAGGGCATCAATCACTGGATCGAAGACTGTAAATATAATTAGAGGAGATTTGTGAGGACAAAAGCTATTTGTGCTTACCCCCGAGTGTTGTCAAAATAATGCATTTTGATTTAAGATGATGTCTCGTAGTATTATTTTTGTGTGCTTATCCATTTAACGATAGGTTGTAGCTTCCAGTGCCAATCATGTGAGTTCTTCCAATATTAATAAAAATATGCTCTAAGTTTTCGTTTTAATAAATACTACTCCTATTATGTGGGCGATACAAATTATAAATTAATAAATGCGATCAGTATTCGCATCAGATTCATGCCTGACACACTAAAGGATTGATTCATGATTAATCGAAATAAAGCAAAAGCAAACTGGCGTTTCTTTTAATTGTTACTCATTCGCAGACCACGTATCCTTTTATAAATACATTGTTAAGTAAACTATAAATATAAATTAGTACATATGTGTGTAGTTGTATGATTTCATGATTTTACATTTTGCATTTGGCCATTTGTTGTGCTAGACATACATATACTATAGAAATATAAGTATATGTATATATTGCAGCAATCCCTTATACATTCAACCACAATATAAAATACCAGAACAATAAAATATGTGTTTTTGCGAGATATAAAATATATACAATAAAACAATTAAGAAAGTTGTAGTCGAGTCAGCTCGACTGCGATGTACCCTGAACCCAGCTGTTAAAAGTATATTTCTACAACACGGGAATGCAAGGCAAGTTACGGTGTACATAGGAAAATCCAATTATTTCAAACAGAATATATAACTTTGTCACATCGATTCCCAATAGAAATAAAAGTCACAGTTTTAAAGGCAGAGCATTTCAATTGATATATAATATACATTGACCACCATATCCATTTTACCCGTTTTCAATGGGTTCAGGGTATTAAAAAATGGCTAGAAGAACACAAATTAATTTATCGTATAATAAAATATAGTGTGGTTGGCATTTTTGTCTCACAAATAAAATAAACACCAGTTGAATTGCAGTTGCGTTCATTCAATTGAAATTTCAATTCAGTATTATTGAACATTAAAATTCCACACATATGGTCCATTCGATCTTTTTGAGAATTTTCTACGTCGTTTAGCATTTTTGATTCTGTGCCAGTGGTTAAGGAATAAAATGATTTCGTCTGAACAAGATTATTCAAATCGGTCCAATATTCCTGGGATTTGTTCAATTTCTCTCCAACCGCTTGCATTTCGGCCTCGTTTTGTAAATTGATTAGATTACCGTTCATCTGGAGACATTTTTTCGCAGAGTTAAACCAATTTATAGCTTTATTTTTACCAATATGGTAATATTTGTCACCGATTTTCTCAAAATCTCTTGGTATTTCCGCGTGGAAATCATCCGATACTCCATGAATAATTTTAACTGTTGTCTTGAATGCTATAAATAAATATTTAATATTTTTTTTTCACATCGAATAGACAAATCTTTTTAAAATCACCTAATTCGAACTCAGATTGTGATTGAACTATTATGTTGAACAGAAATAAAATAGCAATTTCCTTATCCATTTTGATACTTGAGAGAAGCTCAAGAAGTTCAGAAACACAATGAATTTGAGCTCTGATGCGTATTGCGTATTTATGGGAGCAAGTGCAACCGCAAAACAATACTTAGACCCTTCGATTTGAGAGCAATCTTAAGTTAAAGCAATGTATGAGTATGATTATGAGTGTGAATATGAGTATGAGTGACATTTGAGTGGTTGTTTGTGACGGGTATTATGCTTTGGCGACTTTTACTACGTTTTAATCAAAATCACACTACTTATCGTATAAGTATAAATTAGAGGTGTCTGCTTTATAGGATTTCGTAATATAGAGTTTGATTATTCGTCCCTTGCCGCTTATTAAATCTGTAATTTGCCTTATCAATATCGGAGAATAATTGCCAGAGTGCACAGTCATTTATTAGTTTGGCCAAATACAGCATTTATGGCACCAGCTGGAACACTTATCTCAGAGCCGACCCATACACATGTATCTATGAGTACCCACAGTTGTGCATAAATTTAGTTCTCGTGCAAATAGATACATTTAAATGTATTCGCAGGTGGGCAAAGTACATTTGCAAACATGAACATATTCGATTGCCACTCTGGTCCCAAAAGATAAAATTGTTACTAGTTCGCGGCTATTCAAGTATGTACTTATGTACGTAAATGGTTATGTGTGTACATACTTAATTATTTACAAAAAAAAAACACTTTAATACGAATTTATCGATCAGCAATCAGTGAATTAGATTAAAAGAACTCATTGACTTTAAGGACGGCCTGTAAGGGAGAATAGTGAATTGGGACTCTGGACAATTGGCATTCAAATCTTTTACAGCGTGAGGATACAAAAGTAGTTAAAACAACCTTTGACCTCGTGCAGATGCATTCAAAGAACAACAAAGACAATTAGGTTTTGTATAAAAGGACGGGGAGAACAAAAAACGCCTTTCACGAAAAACAAACAATTCTTGTAGAGTTTTTTAAATGTAAATTTATTTGATTTTGTCCATTATGTATGTTTTCAATATACATATTTATTCGAATATATGTATATAAATATAATTATATAAGCAGCTGTACGTTTTTTGATATTTTATTTATATATCGCAAAATATGCAAGTGTATTTGTTAATATTATTTACAAGAAATACTTCAAAGCCACTCAAAGCGGTTAAAGAAGCTCAAAATTGTTGTATGGCACGGATAAAGGTGTTCAAGCTCAAAAGAAACTGCCTATTATTAATACACATATGGAGAGAATATATTTAATTGTTAACAAAAAAAAAAATACAAAAAAAAGAAGGAATTATCCAGAGAATTTTTGAGGATCTTCTTTTAGATACTTAACTCAATTTGTGGGTGGGAAACTTGCTTGTATTTGTGCGAGGGTGTGTGTGAGTGTTTGAGTAAGTGTATGTGTGTCTGTGTAATTGTGTGTGTAATTGTGTGTGCTAATACTAAGGCATACCTATTTAAAGATTTTTTGCGCGAGTTTTATTACAGTTCAATAAGTTGTTTATTTTAGTAACATACTTATAGATATATTTTCACTAAATAGTTGATTAACTTGTTCATTGTTTTTTTCTTTACTTCTTTGGTATGTGTTAAACATTAAAACGAGCGAGAGAGCGAGAGGGTATCATGATCTAGGTATTAATTGATTGAGGGTGCATAAACTCTATCAACTTTGGAGCAACGGTTTAACGTATTTTGTTATATAGATTTACCTTGCATTGGTATATTGTTGCAATACATATGTATGCAACACTAATGTATGTATTTGAGAACTTTTTTTTAACTGTAACGCGAATATTTCCGATATTTTCCACGCCTGTGCTTTAAAAGTATATATGTATACATACATATACATATGTATATACAGTGCATAATACTTAATAGCCATAGAAATACAATTAAATTGAATTTAGTTAAATATTCTGGCAAATTTGTGGAATACGTTCAAAATAATGTAGATAAAGTTAATTTGAAATCAAAAATAAATGCTATAGTTGTTAATTTCTTGTAGCTTTCATATCATCGTTATCATCGTAATCGCCCATTTAAGCATCGGTCTCCGAACGTCGCCTTCGTCCAGGTCCGCCGGGAAAGTTGGCTGCTGCCAGACCCATGCGATGTTTCGCCTCCTGAGTTCCAGAATAGCCGCGCGCCAATCCAAAGTCCACTGTCCGCTTTGAGCTGTTAAAGATTGAGCTTTATAGTTTGGAACTTAGAGAGCTCAGGACACATATGTCTACACTCGGAAAAAAATTGAACTACAATTTCAAAAATTGTCACAAGATTTTTCAAAAAATGCTTATCTTTTTCGAGTTATTTTTAAATTTATACGGCATAAAGTGCATTGAATTTCGAAAATTTCAAAAATAGAAGTTATCGATCTAAACTACTTTTGTTTAAACTTTAGAAATGCTCAACACTATTATTCTAAAATAAGTTACAGATTCTACATATTTATATTTGGATTTATTGGACCTAATACCTTTATTAATTAAGAAAGACACAGGTAAATATGGATCTCATGCCAATTATCTAATTGTTAGTGCCTATTTTTTTTCTGAGTGTATGCCTATATGCTCTCCGCTGCTTACTTCTCCAAGTCGTTACGTGCTCGAATAATGGTGCGTCCAAAGCGTGTCATCAACTCCATTAAAAGGTCATCGGGCACCTCCTCGAGCTCGTTGTATCCGCCGTAGCCGTTGTTAGAGCTCTGACTGTTATTTGAATTTGGGTGGGATGCAGTGAAGCGAAATATTAAAGTTTATATAAATAATTAGGTTTTGACTTGGAAAACCTAACAGCTACACGGTACAGCACTGACGCAAATAATCAAATAATTAGGGCCTCTAATTACTTTGCCTTGTGATTTACATTTTGTTACTTTTGAATTTACATGAAAATTGAATGGCTCCCACTGGTCCTTTCTTCCATCTGCTATCAGATGACATACGAAACGCCAATGAATGTAATTTTCTGAGCAACTGCACATTAAAAGGACTTTAATGGACCTCTATATACTAATGTATCTAAATTGAAGACAGATTATATTCAAATGTACTAAGGATTTGAATAAAAATAATTCAAGTGCGAATAGTGTCTCTTACTTAAAAATGTTCACAGATTAAATTTAATTATTTAAAGTGTCTACTTAGTGTATAGAAAAATGTTTGCATAATTCGCTGTCATTTAAGGCAAGAGTTTACATTTAATTAATTGAAATTTTCAACAACTCATTAAAAATGCAAAGGCAAGAAGAAACACCACAGTCGGGAAATTGCCGGAAATTGTATAAAATTGGCGAATGACACGTGGCGCCCCCACTGTCAACTGGATATGTGCAAGATGTGCGTTGTTGAAAAAAGCATTATCATCTCAACTGTTGCCAAAAGTGGCCTTCTTTCTCACCTCCTCCTTGTCACTGTACTCCACTGCACTGTGGTTAGCCCCAGCACACAACTGAAACAGACAAACTCCGAACACTTTCTGGTAATTGAATTTTGCATTTTTTGGCCAAATATTCTTATAGACATTTTGCGGTAGCTTAAGTGCCCAGAAATTAATTAGCTAGAAGCGAGTGGGGTTATTCTACAACTACCTGGGCATGGGTGCTGCATCGGTCCTTGAGATGGCCAACAAGCAGATGATCAGCAATGCCAAGGCACAGAATGCGAATCTGTTTGTCATCATTGCGCTGCGATTTATGGGCTGCAAGAAAAACAAAGAGTAATTTTGGTGTGATGAGAGATTCGATTCTACACTACAAGATAAATGGAGTACTGAACTCCAAATGTATTGAATCTTAGAAGGTCAAGCGCAGTTTGCACTCAAATGGTTGTTAGTAAATTAAAAGCGTTTATTATTTTGTCTATGTAATATTACAAATTTCTCGTTCTAGTTCTAGTACTTCATGTAAGTAAACCAGAATAAGTAATATTTTCAGTTGTAAAAATAAGTTAACTTGAGGATTTGTTAATCTAAATAAAGAGTTTAATATCCAACTTTCCTTTCCAAAAACAATTTAATATTGCGGATAAGAGAAAGTATAAATTTCGTACTATAGATTTGGAGATTGACCATTTTTGCTCTTGTTTGAAAATTTAGATCATGCAATTTTGGCCCAAATGAATCTATGATTGCACTAACTCGGTGCACCCCTTTCCCTCTTGCGTATGAGCAAAAAACCTCAATCATTTTCTAGGCAACAATTAAAAATGAGGGGAGACTCACTTAGCCACTCACAGAACAGAGCTCAACTTTGGCAATCAGCTCCCTGTCACGTCGGACAAAAACGGAAGTCAGGTATACCATTTCCCATTAAGTGATTCATTAACTGGTCATCGAGGCATAGGCGGGCACCCTCTTAGTATCTGCCACCATCCAATACCCACCTGTATATTAGCTTCCTGTCACACAGTCATTTGCGCTGGCCACTTTGCGGACACAGTGGCACTATAAGCGGGGCTCGTCTTGGTTTTGCATTGCTGCACTTCCTGTCGACGCTCGTCCTGTTTGTGAACCCCAACCGGCCCTAAATGCTGCTGTCACTGTTGTGTTTACATTTGAAAGAAACTTTAACAGCTTTACGACATTTCTCTGACATCAGCGGTAACAGAAGCGCACCAGGATACTCTCCGAAACAGACGGGACACACATCAGCCAACCCACACAGCAACAACAATAACAACAACTACAACTACAACAGCAACAGCAACAGCAACAGAAGCGAGTGAGATAAATGAATTGACTGACTCACTGGGCCTGTCCGTATGCTATAGCTCAACTCTTGGCCTAGGGCCTCGTTTAATCATCTGGCACTTTAGTCGATTCCTGCGAGATGTCGAGGGACGTGCGTGGTGCAAGTTTAAACTGCACTTTTATTGATTCACGTGCGAGATATTTGTCAGCCAACAAGCTATTCATTATGTGTATTGCTGCCAATAGCAATGTCAGTGGCAAAAGCAAAGGTAACAAATCGAGCATGGCTGAAACTGTCTTTAATCGAAATAGGAACTTCAAAAAAACTGATAACCGAAGGGGCATGATAATAAAATAAATGGGTTCCCATTATAATTTAACTGAATTTTTGTAAGCTTCAATTTAAAAATTTTAACATGCATTTAAGACGAAAACTGTGCACGTTAACCTAAATTATATAATCAATTAATTATATTAAATGGTTTCAGTTTTGCGAATTTTACGACATAAGAAAATTTTCCTTAGTGTAGAATTTTCAAATATTTATCATAGTGCGCCTGAACAAATAATATAATTATATTTACACATTTGTGAAAATGACTATACTAGTTTTGTTTGCTGCTGCCTGAAGTAGGGATTGCACATGTCATTCATTCTTATTAATTTCGTCTTCTAAAGCACACATACATACATACATGTATATACATATGTCAATTTTGCTGCTGAGTGTTTGCCATACAAACTGTGACCCTTCCTTATCCACTTTCAGGTCGATTATTTCAAGTGCTTACTTACCTTAAAGTAAGCCGAGCCAACCAGCCAGCCAGTCATTTGCCACAAATTCTGTGTTATTTCAATTAGTGAAAACTGTCAAAAAATAAGTCACAGACTGATTTATCTTAATTTCATGGGACATGTTGAATCTGAAGGAGGTCAACTGCAAATAAATGTCAAACGCTTGAGTTCTCCAATTACGACAGCGAATTGGTTAGTTCTGTGCTGCTGACCACAAGCTTGTCATTATCAAAAAAAAACAAGAAGAAATGGTAAAAAAAATCGTTTTAATCTGGGACTTGTAGCTGGCAAGAAAAACCCACGAATTGTTGGGCAATAAAAGAATATATCCCAGCCACGTGCAGTTCTAAGCTCCCGCTGCGACTCTTTAGCCATTATTGAAAGTAGATTTAAAATCAAATAAAATGGTCCAGTAAAATGAACAATGAGCAATGAGATCAATATGTGATTACGTTTTATTATACGAATGTTTGCCCTTTGCTGGCGACTCTGTGCTGCCAGCTGCCACAGGTTGTTGTTTGTGTGAGGATTTTCTTTTTGTCCTCTTATCAGACCGCACAACAAACCCGCACTTTCTTCACGTGGATGAGACAAAAGGCAAACGGACACAAACGAACGCGTCTGGCGCTCTGTACAAATAAAGTAATCAACGGATTTTACGCCCCGTCGGGCAATTTCCGTTCATCTCAGTTTCGGTCGCTTTTTGTTTTTGTTTTGGTTTTGGTTTTTTATTTTGCAGCGGTACCACAGTGCGTATGATTGGGTGTACGATTATGAGACAGCTTAAACGGCAGCTTATTGGTGCGTTTAGCCATTGCATCTGACCAAGCACTTATCAATCATTTCCGCTTTTGATTTATGGCCGTATGGCCGCATCCATAATGAGTAGTCCGTAAATACGCATATCACTTATAACGTATACGCCCAGAGCAAAGCGGTCCTGAACCAGTTATTGCTCAGCGATGCGTAAAGCGCACATCAATTTATTTTTATTTATTTATTATTATTTGTTTGCTCGATAGTCTGTTAACCCAAAGTGAACCGACCATATTCGATATGTTGTTGGCCCGAGGGCTTACCGCTCACGCAAATACAAATTATGTGAAAAATTATATACAAATAAAAATATTGGTGCGCAAATAAGCAAATAAACAACAATTGTACGGTAGCTCTCAATCTGCAAATGCTAACTAAATATTTATAATGCTTGCTACCCTCCCAGCATCCATCAATATATGCCCCCTTCACACCATCAGTTTCACACTTGGCTGGCCTTTTGAATTGCCTGCAGCTTCTGCCTCATCTTCAGCTGTTGCACAGTCTGTGTTTGAATGATTCGCCCGAGAAGACTCAGTCACTTGGACTTTATACGCCGAGTCAGCCAAGTGCCAGACCATTAATTGCACAATGCATCTGATAGCGTGGTCAAATGGCCCTCTTGAAGTTAATACAGCGCACACAGCTAGTGATTTGACATTTGATCGCTTTGGGCAGTGAAGAGTATCATCTTTCTATCTAAAATCAGGACTTGAAAAATGGACCTGAATAGTTTTAATTAAAGCTGAGAAACTTTGTTAAATGAACACACATTTTTCAAATTCGTAAGATTTGTTTTGCTCATTTTATTTTAAAAATATTGTCATAAATTCGGGCAAGTTTTTATCCCTGCACCTAAAATGCACATTACTATTTAAGACTCCAATTTAATTAAATCAGGACAATAGCCGAAGCATGATAATCTTTTATTTGGTATACAACCTTATCACATGTAAATTAAAATCTCAATTATAAATGTACCAGACATTGACAAGTCTGTAAGCAAGCCAGTCAGTTTGTATCTTCTTAACCACATGACCAGGTTGTCTTTTTAATTTCCACCATGTGAGAGAAGTTATGTCTGTACATGTAAATCTTCATGCGTTAGCAGCCAATGACATATATATATATATATATATATATATATATATAACAATATGAATTAAGCTGCAGTACAGCCTTTAGTCCTTGACACTCTTCGGCTTGGGTCCAGCTCTGTTCTGGCTAAAGTGAAACACGAGACGCAGACATTGAAATTGCATTGCCTTGATTATGGGGCAAACACCTCGCCCCTTGCGGTATATGTGTGTGTGTGTGAGTGTTTGTGCTATGGAAGTGATTGTGGATGTGAATTGTGGATTGGTCACCTGCTGTGCTGGTAACTGAAAACGTACTTATGATATTCTAGACTTGGACGTGGACATGCCAAGGGTTTTAGCTGTGTGTGTGTGTCTATGTGTGTGTTTGCCACAAGTCTGAAATTGTATTTGGGTCATTCAATTGCTAGCTAAACTTAGTCAAAATACGAGGATTGCACGTGATTTGATATTTTGTGTGCGTTCAGTTTAATTCTCTAAAAGCACTTTCGAATTGGATATAGCTTTAATTGTGGCCACAACATAGAGCTGTGTGTATATGTTTGTTTGTGTGTGTGTGTGTGTGTGTGTGTGTGTGTGTGTGTATATTCCGCTAATTCGCAAATATCAAAGCGAAGAGAGAGAGAGAAACAATTATGAATATTATTAACACGCATAACAACACTTTAGTGGCACTAAGTTTTCATAAAGAGCAAATGAAAATTGCCTATTCGAGAACGTTGCGACTGCGAGAAAAAAAATTCCTGCATGCCCCGCGTTGTAATTGGATGCTTATTGAATTAGTCCCGAAGAAGCCACTGGGGTAGATGAGGGGAACGGGAGTAGATTGCTTGCCGCCTGCTGAGTGTTTGTTGCCATTTAGATATTCATCAAATTATTCTGTTTGTCAAATTAAGCAAACAAGTCGTCTAAGATTGATTTGGATATGGTTTCAGATTCCGGACACCCAGTCGCAAAGCCCAACATTATATTTGCCCTGATTTCTCTCTGCCTCAGTCTGTTCTCTGTCTCAGCCAATCAGTCTGTTTTGATTTGATTGTGTTTCCGGAGTGATTACATCTGCAATGGCAGTGTTTATCTTGGACACAGCTGGTTGACATCTTGTTTGCTAGCTCAAGCATAAGCTGTCCATTTTTCCGCTAATCAATGCTCTAAGGTAATCTGCTTTATTTACCTTTTGCTTGTCTGACAGTTTTCTTATTGTCGTTTACGTAATTAGGTCAAATTAAAGGACTTTAGCTGCCTAAATATATGATACCAAGGTTCGCTTGCCTTAATCACAACAACTATAATTTCAACAGAATTAAGTCCCAGTAGCAAAAAGAAAACAAATTTCATTGTAATTTTATTCTGCATAGCTCCCAGAAATCGAGCTATAGAGAGTAAGGCTGCACTTCAATTTATTTTTAATTGCCATCTACAAAATTATAATATTATCTAAAGCAATTTTGCAATGAAACAATTTATAAATTGAATGTTTATAAAAGTTAGAGAAGTTCAGCTGCAGTAGCTAAAGTTAACTACACAAACTCGAATGCACCCCAAAAAATTGAAAATTCCAAGCTACTAATTAAATTTCACTCCAAAAATAAACTTACTCCATTTTAAATACAAATTATGTGTCATTTATATTTCTAGATGGGTTTTCAGCACCCACTTTCTCCCCTTAACCACTGACTGTTTCCCAAGTACTTAAAACTACATAAATTTGTCAACATCCTAATTAATTAAAATGTTGCTGCAAAAATGTAAAAATTGTGCACTTCTTTAATAATTTGTATTTACATGAAAATGGATGAGACAATTTAGGCATTAAGTTTTACTTATCCACTTGCGTAAAAGAAACGTTTAATGATTACAACGTCTAATGGCAATGTTAGTCCTGACTAGTGGGCCATCCTTAGGGAATTGAAAGTTTGGGGGATGCTTACAAGACTTTGATAGCTATACGAGGATGTGACAATGACAACGACGTCATCATTTGCAAAAGCACGCGCTCTCCAAATACCAAAAAAGCAATGAAAAAATTGTTGACCTAACTCAGATGCCGCAACCAAGAGCAAGTTGTTGACGTGCCGAGATGGGCTTACACAAGACATTCAAAGCTAAGACAATGAGGTAGCAACCGCAACTTTTAACGTATCAGGCTAAAAGCATTGCACGCAATAGAAAGACGTAGGAGAACCCTGAGCCGACGGAAAGCATCTTTTGGGAGTCGTCATTTTTTAGGGTTGATCCAAAGGAGGTGGGTGGATGGGCAAATGTTGGGTTGAGATTGAGTTTATGAGGAGCCGTCAATGTAGGCAATTGCTACCTGGGCGCTCTTTTAACATTAACTTAAAAATTCATTACGATCCGAGATACTTTTCTTTAGTTTGCTTTTTGTGCGACTGCCCCCTCGCCCTGCTTCCTCTTAAATTTTACACCAAAATGATGGAAAATTATGCGGGAAATGTCCGGCACAGATTAAAATAATTGTACATGGCTGTTTGGAAAATTGTTTCTGGTCTTATCCACTGGGAATGCATGGTGTTGAAATGTTTATGGATTTTTATTTAAAGTGAGTTTTTTGTGAATTAGCCTCAGGTGATTTGAATTGTTGAGCTTGTTTGGATTGCTTTCAACATTTTATTTGGCTTTGAACTGTTCCGCGAAATACTAAATTGTATCGAAATTATAAATAAAATTGTAAAATATATGTACTCCTAGCAAATTATCTCGATGGTGGGTCAGCGAGCATAATATACTTTTGACAGGCTAAAAATTGATATCGCTTAACAAAAAACCAAAAATGTTGTTACATACCTTTAGGGTATCAAAATGTGCAAAGTTGCTAATTTGTTTCATAGGTTGAGCTCTTTGTAAAATCAACTTGCAGTAAACAAAAATGTTCTGTTAAAAACTTTTTGAACAAAAAACTCACATGAGTTTTTTATGTAAGCCAAACAAGCAGCCACTGCGTTATAGGGCCTCAGCAAAAGTGGCAAAATATTTAGCAAACTATGCGATTGGGTCACAAACATCGTAAAAGGCGCAAAACGATGTAAGACACAATAAAAAAAGGATAACAAACTTTTGCTAACTACTTGCGTTTGTAATTGTTGACTCCCCACTTGTTGGCCACACATATCGATGCAAATGTGGTTGTTGCTCTTTCACTTTCAGCTTCATTTCAAATGCCGTCAACCATCCAGTTGCGTTGTTGATATACCGCCCGTCTCAGTCCCAGTCCCAGTTCAGTCCCACTCCTGTCCCAATGTCAGTCCTCGTTCCAATTCTTGGTTCGCTCTAAGTTGTTGTCGGCATTGTTTGCAACATTCACATTGACGATTGTTTGTTTATGTTTTCTAAGCATTGTTGCCGCAAGTTTTCCCCAACTCATGTATGGGTCCTTTGGGCTGTAACTTGTACACATATGTGTTTGAAAATCGAGCAATCAACTTTTTGTATTGAATTTCTGCTCAAAATGTAAATGTTTTTCTATTCCACTAACTTTTTGCTCGCTTTTACAATACTCGTTTACTGATATTACTCATTGTATAATAGTAGCATTTTCACTTTGTGGACAGACTTGACGTAAAGAATTAAGTTGGTTTTAACTATGTCGAGTATTTTATTGTGGTAACTTAGTAGTAGTATTTTAACTCTTTAAATGAATCGGATGTATAAGCGAGTGATTTCCTAACAATATTTTTGAAGGTTGTAAATATAAGTAAATAAATTCAAAGCTAAAGTTAAACGATCAAATAATTAATTCATTTTTATTGAATGAAAGAGCTCCATAAGAAGCGGGTAGAGAAATTATATTGAGGGGTTATTTCTACATTTTTTGTTTGTTTTTATTCTGAGGCTCAGAGAAAATACCTCGGAATATATTTTTAAATACTTCAAATGTAAATCTCAAATAAAATTGGATTTATTTTTTAATAAGTTTTTTGCTTGTGGATTGCATCCGAATGTATTCCATATTTTATTTGCACACACACAGCACCTCACATTTCATTTTAATTTAAATTCCAAGATGCTTCCTTTTCCACCTCGCAAATATTTATCCATATCAAAAGTATTTTATGTTGCATTTTCCATAAGCAATTCTTTGCCACCGCAATGTAAATTTTACCACTGAGTAGCATCAGCAAAATGCCAGCTTCCAGTGATAAGACATGCATTCTCTAGTGCCCCACTCACTGTCCCTTGCCCCGTCAATCTGGGCGCGCTTTGTATGAGCTTCACCATGTTTGCTTAAAGGCTTCCAAATTGTTTGTATTACAAAGTTTGCATTTTGTAATAAATTCGCTCTTTAAGAGTGTTAACAGTGAACATTTACGGTCGGCATTTAAATTAAAAACGTTTTTTATTATACCAAGGGATGTGCAAAAAAAAATAAAAGAACCGAAAGATTAAACCATATATATTTTGGCAACGTTTTATTTCTTTTGGCCAATAAGCGATTGGGTATGAACAACATGTGAATAAAATATGAATTTTAATGGAAAGAAGCATTTTAATATGCATTTACATTTAATAAATGTGAATACCTTAACTGGATCCGAATTTGTTTTGCCAAAATTTAGGTAGAATTATATTAAAACAAAAAACATTTAAATTCCTAAACTCTCAAATTTTCTATTGCAATATTTTCACTTTTGAATTTGATTCATGTTTGCTAAACAAATGGGGAAAACAAACAAATTGTACTCTCCATTTGCAGTGCGTAATACACTTAATAAACATGTACTACCAACCAATTCAAATTTACATTTGAGCCCATAAACTTTCTTAATTAGATGTAAAAATTTATGGACCAAAGTTCGTGGCCAATTTGAGTCTGATTCAATCCAAAAAAAAACATGTATTTCTTTAAATATAATCATAATAATGCCATCATCAGTTAATGAAGGGACCATTTACAGAAATTTTATAGATAACACTGGGGAAAATGTTGGGAAAGTGTCATGCATAAAAAATATAATTTCCACAATTTTGTTAGCATTCATAAATATACTAGAGCTGTGTTAATTTATGACGAATGCAGCTAAACTGAATTGGCAAACAACTGGTTAGGATTTATAACTCTATGGAGAGTTTAAGCCACATTTTGTGTGAGTGTGTGTGTGTGTGTGTGTGTGTGTGTGTTTATGTTTTGTAACCCAAAAACGCCATCGTCAAGTGTTGCCGCCAAGTTTTGCGGGTTAACATTGCTAAAACAATTTAATTAATAAAAATATGCAAATTTAATTAAAAGAACAAACGCAAAGCTCTAAAACAGCAAAATGAACGCCAAAAAGGCAAAAAGTTCTTAGCCCGGGTTAGTTAAGGGAACTTCGAGGGGTCCAACTAGTTTTCACAAGCCCTTTCCATATAGCTCGAACGACATAAATGTTTTTTAATTGATGTTCAGGTATGCCCACGTAATGTTAAAACTTTATAAGCGTTATTTGTGGATTAATTGGTAATGGAAAAAAGTTTGTCGATGAAAAGCAGATGCGCTGTATGTCTTCATGGACCGCGCTCATTTCACAGCCCAACCGGGCTAAGCAAAGTATAAATAAAACCTAAAATTTTAAAGCCCAGAAATCCCACTTGCCTTTAGTACTGTGTTGTTTGTCTTTTGTAAATTTAAAGAAAGCAAAATAATACGGGCATAAAAGAAGCAACAACTTGTCGCCATTGAAAGCAATAAAAATACCTTGAGGCTGTTTATTTATTAAGTAGTTTTGGGTTCCGCAAGTCCCAAAAAAACACCTGTGCAAAAGACTGATGCAATTAAATTGAAGGCATCCCAAACGGAGAAAATAATTTGTGTAAGGGAGACAAAATGTACTCATACGTTGGATTTTAGGTATAAGGAGGATATACAATTATGGTAATTCTTGTCATACCCATTCAATTGGCAAATGATTCATGTCAGGTATTTATTTAATTAATTAAGCATGCTTCGGCAAGTAAATATCAAATGGAAAATTTACGACTTACCAAAGAACAGTTTCAGTGCTCAAAAATCATTGATGCGAATCAATGAGCAAAAAAATTAAATAACAAATAACAAGAGAAATAAACAAACAAACAGAATTGTGTTTAATTTTTGACATTAATAAATATTTTACTATTAGAGCAGTTTATTCATTTGATTTCTCCAATAAATCACATCAGTCATAAAATATTTAATCTTACCAAATACAAGCTGATCGTAAATATTACAACATATTTGAAACTCGTCGAGAATGTGTAATATAAAATATGGTTACTTTACACATTTTATTTGATTTTTATTTACTAGCTTTTGTCCCAGCTGAACTTCACTTAAGCTGAAGGCAGACCACATAACTTTCATCATCCTTAAGCTGGATAGTTAATATTTAAAGGTTTAATCTCAATAAATGTACTTTAAATATGTCGTTTATTGAAGCCTGCAATTTGAACGATAATCCCATAGACTTTTCCTTTTACGAGCAAAGCCAAAGTAGAAAATAATAAAGGTACAAGCCGTCCTTAATTTTGGCAATATTCAGTGAAGATTAAAAAAGGGTCGCATGACTCGACCAAATAAAGACAAAAGGCAACGAAGCAACAAATGTCTCAGCTCAGCATACATTTCACTTATGGGCCATATGTGGGGCTGTCGGACTGGCAAGAGCTTAAGACCGTTAGAATTCAATTTTCTTAAGCAGTTTATATGTGTCTCTAAATCTATTAGGTTACAAAGGACTTTAGTTTTTCACAAAATCATTTACCTTATACTTTTACAATAAAGTAACACAAAAGTCAAAATCGGTTAGAGTTTGTTTCAATTATTTATGATCCCGATGAAGTCAGTTCTATTCTTAAGATTCTTTCGTTATTAAACATTGTTTTTTTTAAACAGCAAATATTATATATCTGTATATATAGGTATTAAAACTACATATGTTGTTTGGTCCAATGCGTCGTTGTATTTCCGTCGCAATTTGTACAAAATTTGGTCAGGAACCATGTTCACTCTAGTCTCTTATGTTTTGGAAAATATCGAGTTAAGTAATCAGTACGTTACTACAGGTAATTTTTTATTATATTTTAGTTTCAAATTCATAAATAATTTTGTATGCTGTTGGATAGGAAACAAATTCAACTTGTGGTAGAACTTACCTTTTATACGAATAAAGGATTATTTTTTAAATAGGTACCTTCACGTCTCTTGAGGATCTCTGTGAAATTGAGATGTGCACAGCTGATTCTTTTTGTAAAACTGCACTGGAAAACGCACAAAACAATGAATAAACTATTAGAAACTGAGTGTCACTATCAAAAATTGTTAGAAATTTGATTGGCAACTGAAGAGATTCACCGTCGCTAGCTGCTGTGGGAGAAGCTTCGCTGCTAACTGCACCGCTTTCGAACTGAAACGTAAGTGAAATCGGCAGCGAAGGCGCACTCGATTTATACGATTGCCGCGAAGAGTTCGTGCCTGCAAAGTTCGTGTCAAAGTCAACGAGCATTCGAAAGATTTCAATAGAGTGTAGACTTTAATGTATGTGTGTCTGTGTGTGTGTGTGTGGCTGTGTGTGGGTGTGTGTAAGTTGTGTTGTGTTTTGTGTTTCAGGTAGATAGCGACGATACGAGTAGCTGCACGAACGCCCACTCTGGACATTAATGCTGTTGCTACCAAGATTGTGCGCAGTCCATTGCTCGGGTTGTGTGGCATGCTCGGTTTTTGAAGTCGTGTGGGCAACACGTGGTACGACGGAGCCACAAACTCAATGGACATTGGCATTTGGCAAGGAGTGCGTTCCCTTATCGGTTTTATCAGATAGCAATTACGCACAATTAGCTCACACACATTTGTCACGCGATCTTATCTGATTAATCATCTAATCAGCTCCAGATTACTTTCAATTAGTTGCATATTTGGCAGACGTCATATGAAATCCAATATAAATCCAATGATCTAGGCATGCAAAATATTTTTGGGCTTATTAATTCCTTGGTACTGGGTATTATCATCCTTATCTATCTGACATTATGCAATATGTTTCATATTTTCCATGGCATCATATACTTTCCATATTCAATCACAGGGCCAATCAAACAAAAATAATAATTACCAACCGTTCAATAACCAGAAAACTATAAGTAAAATCTGCTTTTTATCTGTTGAACGATTGAACACTTTTTTATTTTATGTTAAATATGGCAAAGTTAAAGTTAAGTTGAACTTTATAAATTAAATAATTATAAAGCGATAAGATAAAATGTTAAGTATCAGATCCTTTTCGACACACTTGTATACCTATAAATATTCGTAAGTGTAATTTTTATGTTTATATTGCTTACATCGAAAAAAAAAATGCATAAATTTACCAATAAATATAGTTTCCACTTATATATTATTTTCAATCAATAACACCGAATCATTTTCCTTTAGCTTACTTGACACCTCTAAAAATGGAATGAACAGATTGAAGACTCGGCATCAATCTTAGAAAATTAAATTAAATATATAAATTTTAGATACATATCCAATGTTAAATACTTGCCGACCGTGAGAACGAATCACAATATTTTCCATTTTAGATTTAAAATTTATTTTATGCAGTTAAATAAAAAATTGAATTTCCTAGTCTTCAGAGTCACATTCAATCAAAGAATAACTGGAACTTTGTTGAATTACAAGAATAAGTGCTTAAGAAATATAATGTATTTATATAAAGAACCACAATGATTAACTGAAGCTTTTATTATTTGAGGTAAGGTAATTCCACAATATAAGTTTTATCACTCACACATATATACCAATAATTATATATATATTTAATACATATATGGGTAAACACATATTGCGTACTGAAGATTAAATACCCTTTTAGTATGAATTAAAATACTGGTACGAAAACATTTTCATATAGTAGGGAAATAATAAAACGGAATACGGTTAACTATATTTACTAATAACCGTTTGTCATTCAGCAAGTGCGCATTAAGAGCAAAGCTTTAACTGCTACTACGTAATAGACAATTAATTAATAATATACAAGTTGTGCTATCGATATTGAAATGCATAATGCAATATAAGCCACATGCGTCAATTATATGAGATGTTTGTACAAAAATATAATTTAAAACCCCTTTGCTGAAATTTATCATTACTTAAATATACCCCAGCAGTTAGAATTCAAATTAAAGAATTATTATATTTGAATAGAAAGTTGGTAAGAATTACAGCGAACTTCTTTAACGATGGTTAAAGGAAGAAAATTTGATTTAATTTCGTACACGCTTATCTAAGCCAATGTTTATATAGAATATTTTTAATGGCTGCAACAGAAAAATGTAGGCGACCAGCTAATGATGGTGCGCCTGATAAAAGCTTTACAATGTTTTTTGTTTTGGTGGCCAGTGTCGATTGTACGTAAATGGCGAGAAACGTGATATAAATCCCTGGAGTACAGAGTCCTTGCCTACACACACGTAAGTGTGTTTGTATATGGGTTTGCGTGTTAAAGTTTGGAAGTTAATTAGATAATATGACTTCTGTAAGCGAAGATGGTTACTTTTGGCATCGTTCTGTGCCTTTGCATCGTTATGTATGCACATATAAATGTGGCGGCATGACCTTTCGACCTATCATTTGTTATAGTTGACAAAACGCTTGAGAATTGGATCCATCCATCAGAAACTTCAAAAGAATCTCGGTCTGGCATTAACTAATATTTGACATAAGCACATGGAATAAGTGCGTCAGAGTAGCTAATTTATGTATTAGATGTAGTCGTTATTATAAGCACGCGCTTGTCAAATCTGATATGGAAATTGCTGTCCCTGATTGTACCCATCGCTCAGCTAGCGCATTGAAGTGCATTTCACTTTACACGGACACGGAACGCCCGTTGCGAAAATCTTGGCATATTTTTTACACATACATGTGTATACACTATGCTTTGAAAAGGAAATGCCGCACAAAACACAAAGCCAAAAGCCAAAGACATCGCTGACATGTGATGGCATGTTGGCATTTCCCTTTGAATTTCCACGGACTTGAACTCTTATGCATATATTACGCATATGGACGATGTCAAACAATGCAACTTAATTTGATATCCCATTTCCAGATCATACTTACATACATCCATTTCCGATTGCCAACTGTGTATTGCAATATCCTTTTGGTGCGTATAAATGTAAATTAATGGAAATATTAAATATACATTATATTCACATAAAGATTATCGTTTTCTGAAGCCCATTGGCGTTTCTAAATAAAATCAAGCCCATTAGACAATGATGGCTCAGCTTTATGATTATTGCAGAACTAATGAGTTTTGTTACGTTAGTACCGCATTTGATATACTTTGACGTATAGCAGCTATTCTACGTACTTAAAAACCAAGATCTATGTATATGTCAGCTTGAAAAAGTGAATAACTACTAATACTAATAATACAATATTATATTAATTGTAT
Organism: Drosophila setosimentum; assembly: GCA_035043505.1. Classification (NCBI taxonomy): domain Eukaryota; kingdom Metazoa; phylum Arthropoda; class Insecta; order Diptera; family Drosophilidae; genus Drosophila; species Drosophila setosimentum. The sequence goes on from JAWNMY010000007.1 coordinate 1,294,626, forward strand.
ATAATAAAGCTTTTAAATAAAGCAATAAATCGGTATCTGCTTATATAAAATAATTGTTTATTTCTAGAAACTGTTTCCAATTGTGTTTACGATACATATACATTCATTTGTATAATGCAGTTAGCATATAAAAAATATAGACTAAGGAAATGAAAGAACAATTGGACTATAGGTTAGTTGGCGACTAATCCTCATCCTCATCGTCATCATCATCTTCTTCGTCCTCTACATCATCCTCCTCATCATCAGACTCCTCAACAGGTGGGACCTTCTGCAGTGGTGGATTTTTGCGTGCTTTTTTCGCTGGCACAGCCGCTTCCTCGACGCCGTCGCCATCCTTTGCCGACTCCTTAGCATCCGCAGCCTTCAGAGCTAAGCGCTTCTCTCGCAGCTCTGCCTTATGTTTCACCTGTTCGTTGGTCAACTTGATGAAATCCACATCCTTGGTAAGCGCGAATCTAGTAAGCACTTCATTAGCCTGTTTCTTCAGTTTCAGCATGCGCTGCTCGCGCGGACCAACAATATAGGGTGTCTCCGCTGGCGGGGCACACATGCTGATATACAAGGGCAGCGCGGAGGTTCCCACAATATCGATTTTCAAATACATTGAGCGTACGTTGGCCAGACCGCCAGGATACTGCTGCTGCAGCTGTTTGACAATGCCCAAAATATTCTCTGTTAGCTGTAGGCCGCTGTGCTCATGATTGCCCACCGGTATGGCCGTTAGATCACCCTTCCTCAGTTGCCTGTAGGCAGTGCGGCAAAGGGCACGCGAAATCTCCTCCTTCAACTGGTCGGTCTTGCTCATACGCACGGCGTGCAACACATTGCGTGCCTTTTGAGTGTGCTACAGAGGATTTCAATTAAAACAGTTGACATAGCCATGGTAATAATGTAACTTACCTGGCCGAGAAAAGCAGTTGCCTGGCCCGAGAGGCGTCCATCGCACAGTAAATAATCGTAGCTGTTGAGGAACTTGCGCTTAGCCTCAAAAGTGGTCATATCATTACGCAATCGATTAAAAGGCACCACGCTAAGACGCTGCTCGACGCCCGCCTCGCGCAGTAAATCCTCATAGTGCTGCACGGTGGGCTCATAGTCAAAGCGAGCTCCTCGCTGCAGGTCCGTAACAATGAAGGCGACATCATCATCAGTGCCGACCATCGAATGCTTCAGCGCCAGCTTTACGACACGCTTGGGGCAACTGGGTATCTTGTAGCAGGCAACCTGCAGGATGTAGCGATAATCGCTAAAGATTGAGGTCGCCTTCTGCTTTTGCACCTCTTCGGCCACCTGGCTTTTGAGAGCATTGCACACTTTCTTCACATTCGATTCGCAGACAATTTCATTAAATTTATCCTCATCAAATCCTTTCAGTTCATAATCCAACTCGACGACTTTCTTTACCTTCTTTTGCTTCTTAGCTGCCCCTCTCTTTGGCTTCCCCTTGTTTTTGGCAGCATTAACAACTTTTGTGGCAACTACTTTTACTATTTTCTTGGCCACCTTCTTTGCCGGTCTTGCCAACTGAGGCTGCTTCTTGGCATTCTTGGCAACAGAAGTAGTCGACTGTTTCTCTAGCTTTTCAGATTTCTTTTCCACAGGCACTTGCTTCTTTGATTGCTTCTCTGGTTTTTCAAATTTCTTTTCTACAGGCTTCTTCGGCTTCTCTTGTTTTTCAGATTTATTTTCTACAGGCACTTGCTTCTTGGGCTTTTCCTGCTGCTTTTCGGGTTTCTTTTCAACCTTCTCTTGCTTCTTGGGCCTGTGCTTTTCAACAGGCACAATTTTCGTTGCTTTTGTTACATTCACCTTTGTTGGGGCATCCTTCTTGGAAACCTTTGTGGCTGGTTTTGGCTTAGGTGCTGGAGCAGCCGGTGATTCGGGTGGGGCCAAGACCAATGGCTTTTTGGACAACGGCTTCGACTTCGCCGGGGGCGTTGCTGGTGTTACTGTGAATACACCTGCTCCATTTCCGGCATTTTTCTGCGAAGCTTTCTTAATTTCTGTCTTTTTTGTAGATTTTTTTTTGCTGTCAACCACAGCAGGAGCGGTTGCTTTTGCTTTTTTAATGGTTTTGCCCACTTTTTGTTTCTCCTTGGCAACGCCATCGATTTTGTTACCCTTGCTGAGAGTTTTCGGCTGCGGCTTTTGAACTTTTACCATATTTGCTATTTAAAACTCAACAATATTTAAAAACACAATGCACGCTGAACAACACGTGCGAGTGTACAAAATTGTTGCACGGTTGCCTTATTATTATCGTTTGTCGAAATTAGTTTCGATAACTCTACCAGTGCTGAAAAAGAAACTTTGGCGCATCTTTTAAAATAGCATTCAACAAATCTATTTCCTATTTTTAATTAATTATAAAGTTTGTAACAAATGTTCATATTTTTCAAAATAAATATCTTTGCTATGCGATTTGCGAGTTACACTTAAGGTCAAAGTCATGTACCTATATATAATAGCTCTTTCGTCACAATCAATTTCTTTTCTTTGCTATTATTAACATTCACATCCCAAAAATATCTCAGCACAAGTGCCTAATAGCCTCAGCTCGTGTCCTTGTACACAACAGAGCCCACGCATTGAATTGCTCTGGTCGGCGCGTGGCATCTCCCATGGTGCTTAAAATTAAAGTTGCTGCTGCTGCTTAGCGCATAGTAACGCTGCATAAACTAAGGAGGCGATATATTTGAGGACACGTGACTGATGCCACGGCTCATATTTTGACGACATGACAACTGGGAACTGCTTTGCGTTCAGAAGTTTGGGCAAATATAATTAACATTTATATACTGACTAAATGTGTACAGTTACAATTTGAGTTTCTTTGCATTGGCTCTGGAAGGATCCTTCTTGGGACGTTTGCTACCCGTCGCTGTTGTCGACGATGTTGTCGTGTCCTGCAGCTTATTAAAGAATGCCCTCGAGGATTTAAGTGCGCTCTGATCGTTACTGCTGGTAATCTAATAAACCAACAAAAAAGGAGTACAATTTGTATTAGATTTCAATCATCATTAATCATTAACTATTTGCAGACTTACCTTGTGCACGTTGCGACTCTTAGTGATAGTCTTCAGCAGCTTGGCGTTTGATTCCCGCTGTGATGGAGCCTTTCCCTGCTTCGCACGCTCAACTTCTCGCTTCTCCATCACATTGTGAATGGCGCGTTGTTTCTGCTTCTTCTTGCGACGCTCGCGATTTTTGTCGGTGCTAGTGCGCTCTGTTTTGCCCAGCGGCGTGTGTTTGGGTCCACGGAAAACCTCCTCGGGTGCCAGGAGCTTCGCATCGCTGACAGCTAAAGGCGCCACCTCCTCCATATTGACGGCGGGCGTATTGGTGACAATCTTAGCCTCGGGCGCCACCGGCTTGGGCGTGAAATGGAAGTTGGAAAGGGCATCGAGCTTAAGGAATAGTTGACGCATGGCTCGTTTAATATCTTGATGCTCTTTGGGTTCTGGAGCTGTGCTGTCGTCATCATCACGATTAGGATTTAAATTGTCCAACTCTTTCTGGAATTGCTGTTCATAGATTTGGGCCAGCGACAGTTTGGACTTCTCCTGATCGAGAACGAGCTGCTTCCGGTACTCCTGGGGCGTGTGTACCGGTCGCACCTTGCGCTCCACATCGTCCCAGGCTTTGTCGCGTATGCGCTGAGTAATTATATCCTCGATAGTTTGATTCTGCTCCTCGGTAATGGGATTCGACGGTCGTGTTGTCGAGTCAAACTCGAGTATCTCCTCCAGCAGCGAGTTCTGAGGACGACTGCCCGCTTTGACCTCGCCCTTGAGCTGCCAGGGCTTCTCGCCAAGCACCACATCCTCGTAGTCGCGTATGCGCTGAAACAGGCGTGCCTCGCGCATCTCATTGGTCGACTGCACCACCTCCGCGGACTGCTGCTCAGCCTCATCTTCATCCACGCTTTTCTCATTCGCTGAGTCGGAATCACTGGCAGGTTCCATACCACTTTGGGCCACAAAATCAGCTTCATCTATTTCACTTGCCATTTCATCCGGTTGATCCTCACCTTCTGCAGCAGTTTCTTCTGCATCCTTTTCATTTTCGTCTTGCTCGCTATCGCTTTCATTGAAGAAATCTTTTTGTCCGTTCAGCTTTTGCAGCTTCGTTGCCTCCTTCTGCAGCTCATCGTCCATTTCGAAGAAGTCCGCATAGTTGGCATTAACGCCACCGTTTTCATCTGATTCATCCGAATCATCCTCTAATCCAAAGTCTTCTGTGAAATAATCAATGGCCTCTGGGTCATCGATAGGTTTTGTGCTTTTCTGTTTGCGCATCTCTTTGGCATCTTCCTGCTCCAGAAACAGTTTCATTTCGTCCAGTTTGAAGAATTTGTCATCGACCACAGATTTTTTGCCCCTCTTGCCACTTTTAGTCATGATTTTCTTAGATTTTGATGGTTTCAAGTCAAAATCTTCCGTCTCTGATTGATGTTTCTCCTCATCGGACTCCCCGTCGCTTTCTTGCTCACTTGCTTCCCCAATCGGATGCCCATGATCATCTACGTCGTCGTCGTCGTCATCATCAAGTTCAATTCCCAAATTCTGCTCCCTCAAGGCAATCAGCTGAGCGGATTGCTCAAGGAACTGTTTCAAAACCAAATCGTTGCGTATTTCAAGCTGTTGCCAAATCTGTTCCTCGTCCATATCCTGTAGCACAAGCTCGGGCAGGACTCCTTTTTTAGTAGCTACATCGCTGCTGCTGCTGATGCTCACACCATAAGTTTGCTGTATCAACTGGTGTATGGATTCAACGGATTCCGGCTGTGGCCTAGAATAACAAATTAAATGGTTTTAGTTAGCAACACGTGCGTCGTTGGCGGTGAATAACAAGAACCAACTTTAGAAAGCGTTCCGGTTCGGTGGTTAACTGCTCAAAGTTGTCCGCTATTTCCTTAAAGATATTTGTCTTGGTCTTCTTTTTATTATTCCCTCCCATACCGCTTAAATATAATATTTAATGATTTTTATAAAAACTGGTCTCGGGTCGAATAAACAACAATATGATTCTAATGAACAAAACGAAGAGAATCAAATGAACTAAATGAACGAATCGATTGTTCATCAGAATATTAGGAGCAAAATTGAGCGCCTAATTTGAATTGCAATATACTCGCTCAATAAATTTTTATAAAAATTTTTAATATAATAATAATAGCATTATAAAGTAGGTTACTAGCGACAACAGCATTAAAGTATTTTTTACTTCATTTAATATGTGATAAGCGAGATTACAAACTTGAAATCAGTTCTTAACAGTATACCAAAATGTTAGGTTAACCATTTGACATACCTACTGTCAGCACTACCAAAAACTGTATTTTTGCGTATATCACTACTAGGAGCACTGAATCTTATATGATTACTTAATTTAAATTTCTTATATATAAGTATAATGTATTTTATATATATATTGTGAAACATTAAGCCAGGTTCGCATTAACAGTGAGTCATGAACTACTATTGATAGGAATAGCTCAATAATCGAATAGCTGCCAAGAAGTGCACTTAAGTTGTCAAACATATGTTTTGTTAAAGGGCCGTCCCCACAACACAGCAATAATTGTTAACGTATTATGCTGGTAACTTGAATTTGCCAACAATTGGAATAGATCTCAAAATTAACACAGCCATGGACTTTAAGTTCTACAAACTACTTTTACTCGGCGGCGCCGTGCGCTTGTATTTCAGTGGCACTTCTTTGGCGTCGCTCATCGGCAATCGTGTCGAATTCGCAACTCCTTTAAACTCGTTCAAACGAGGTAAGTACACCAATATAGTTGTATGTGCCCCCATGCATCACTAATCAGTGTCACAATGTGCATATTTCCAGTTCAAGAGGGTGTATTCCTGCTTCAGCAAGGCATCGATCCCTATCGGGGAGATCTGGTGCATGAGACGCCACTGCTGCTGAAGGCACTATCCGGCATTTTGTTAAACTATGCGCAACTCCTGCCCATACTGTATATACTGCTCGATCTGTGCACGGCCAGCCTGCTATATTTCCTGAGCCGTCGCTTCGTTGAGCAAAAACTACAGCAGCAGCGACTACAGCGCAAAGACTATGCCAAGGATACGGAGGAGCTGCAGTATAGTGCAGATGATAACTGCAACATATCGGAGTTAGTCCTGGTTGCCTATCTATTCAATCCGCTAACCATCCTGAGCTGCATTGGACTAACCTCGACGGTGCTGAGTAATCTACTGCTAGCAATGTATCTATATGCAATGATCAGGCGCCAGCTTCTCGTCTGCCTCGCCCTGCTCGCCTTTGAGACCGTGCGTAGCCTTTATCCGGTTGTTCTCATTGCCCCGTTGATATTACTCTTTGCCCGTCACTCGGTCTCGCGGAGCATTGCAATATTAATGATGTTTGCCACTTGCTGTTTGGCTGTTGTCGGTGCAAATTTTTTGGTCATGAATAGCTGGAATTTCTTGGACGGCACACTTGGATTTATGTACGTAACAGCCAGTTGCAGATGGCATTATTATACCATATGTTTTAATAATATCATTTCAGTTTCTACTTTCGGGATCTACAGCCAAATATTGGGTTGTTTTGGTATTTTTTCACGGAAATGTTTGAGCACTTCCGCACCATGTTCCTGATCACATTCCAGCTTAATGCCACCGTCCTGTATTTGGTGCCACTGTCTATAAAGCTGCGCAAGGAGCCGCTGCTCTTGGCCACTGTGCTCGTTGCCCTCATGGCTGTGTTTCGTGCATATCCCAGCCTGGGTGACGTTGGTTTCTATTTGGCATTGCTGCCACTCTGGCGTCGCTGCTGGAAATGTGAATAGAAACGATTCCATTTTTTGGCAATTAATGTGACACTTAAATTTACTTTTAGTCATGGCGCATGGCTTTGTTGTCTTTACGTTCTTCCTGATCACTTTGTCCATGATGGGCGCACTGTGGCATCTTTGGATATACGCCGGATCGGCGAATGCAAACTTTTACTTTGGCGCCACTCTCGCCTTTTGCACGGGTCAAATATTCCTAATTACGGATTTGCTGTTTGCGCACGTCAAGCGAGAGTTTTGCCTCTACAATGGCCAAAAGATTATGATTGATGGCGAAGAGGCGCGCATTCTGCTGGAATAAGAACTGAAGAACACACAAATATAGAGAACCACTTTTATTCCAACTATAAACAATTTTTAAGATTATTGTTTGGAGTAACCCGTTTTTGTTTTTCGATTGAGGAATCTGTACAAATACAGGATACGTTTCTCCATGTCCTTCCACTTGCTTGGCCGGGCAATAGGATATTTGGTGTTGGCCAGCATGCGGCGCTTGCGCAGCAGCACCTGATACTCATTGCCCGAGACGCCGCGCAGCCAGGACGGCACCGAGTACAGCACCCGAGTCGGATGCAGTCGATCGTTGCCCAAGATGTCGATGTAATCGTTTTGTCCAAAAAGCGCCCGCTTCTGCGACCAAGCATTCTTCGGCCGATACACGGGCATAGGCAGCTTGTGTCCATTATCCAGATGCGGCAGCAGACCACTTTGGAATATCTTCTCCTTGTAGCCATAACGACGCACTGTCGGCCCGCGTGCACGTTTCTCAGCATGCGAAAGCTGACGCACTGTTGCCGAACTTGTCAGCGCCAAGGGATTCGCTTTGATGACAGCAAGGTTGGCCAACTTAGAGGCGTGGCACAACCTCTGAAATGTGTTGCTCAGCCAAGACATTTCTTTTGGTTTTAATTAACGATTAGGTAATTTTAAACAGAGTCAACTGTAAAGCTGGCCAAGCATTCTCAACCCGAGAACAGCTGTTTCTGGTGAAGGCAGCTAAAGATGTGCGCGTGCAAATTCGGTTAGCGATATAGATTTGCGTCCGTGACCACAATATCACGAATTTTATATAAATAAAAATACCACTTTAGAATACACTGAAGAGAGCCAATATTAAATATTGTACATTTTTTACATAGCTCGATTACAAGCTAAGTATGTCCTATGAAATATGATGTATATTTCTGTATTGGCGTGTGAAAACGTCTTCAAGTTAGCAACAGTCTGGCAACGCCTGGCTTGTTTGCATTCGGTGCGTAAGCAATTAGTCGTTGACTTTTTATTTGTTTTTATTTTGTTTTTCTTACCTCTTTTGAAGTCGACGCATATTTGCACGTGCCAATGATTGCCGCCAGAGGTGCACCTGAAATCGAAAAGGCGAAATTGCGACAAGAGATTGTCGAACTGCAGGCGTTGCTCAACGCCAAAAAGCAGCAATTGCTCGAACTGCCATCAACGATATCAACAGGCGCGAACAATGAAGGCGAACCCGTATCGAAGCAAAACCATCAAAAATTGAGTAACGATGACATTGCACGCTATAGTCGTCAACTGATATTGCCCGACTTTGGCATCGGCGGTCAACTGAAGCTGAAGAACAGCGCAGTACTAATTGTTGGCATTGGCGGCTTGGGTTGCCCGGCGGCACAATATCTAGCGGGAGCTGGCTGTGGCAGACTGGGACTGATGGATTATGACCAGGTCGAGCGGAGCAATCTGCATCGCCAGACGCTGCATACGGTCGCACGTTGTGGGTTGTCCAAGGCGGAATCGGCACGCATTGCATTGCTTGAGTTGAATCCACACTGTCGCATCACGTGCCACGCGAATCTCTTGAACCGCTTCAACGCAATGGACATCATGCGTGGCTACGATGTCGTCCTGGACTGCAGCGATAATGTGGCGACTCGCTATCTGCTCAACGATGCCTGTGTTATGCTGGGCAAACCCTTGGTCTCCGGCAGTGCCCTCAAACTGGACGGACAAATAACTGTTTACAACTACGGGGCACAGGGACCTTGTTATCGCTGTATCTTTCCGGTGCCGCCGCCACCCGAGGCGGTAACCAATTGCGGTGATGGTGGCGTTTTGGGTGCTGTCACGGGCACAATTGGCGCAATGCAGGCACTGGAAGCTATTAAATTGATAGTGGGACTGGGCGATGTGCTGGCCGGGCGGCTGCTCATCTTCGATGGCAGCAGCTGTCAGTTCCGCAACATAAGGATAAGGAGCAAGCGGGCCAATTGCCATGTGTGCTCCGACCAGCCACTAATCACGCAATTGATCGACTACGAGATTTTCTGCGGCATGCATGCCACCGACAAGGACAATCCGCTCCAGCTGCTCGAGCCGGAGCAACGCATCACAGTTGTGGATTACCAGACGTCGCTGCAGAACAAGTCACACTTGCTGCTGGATGTACGTGCGCAGGCCGAGTTTGAGATCTGCCAGCTGCCCCAAGCAATTAATGTGCCATTGGCCCAAATTCTGGATGGCAGCTACCTGCAGCAGTTCGGTGCACAATTCAAGAGCAACGAGTTTCCCATTGTGGTCGTGTGTCGTCGTGGCAACGATTCCCAGATTGCCGTACAGCATATGAAAAATCAATTTCCCGAACATTTTATCCGGGATTTGAAGGGCGGATTGCATGCCTGGACTAACCAGATTGACGAGAACTTTCCTATCTACTAATATACTAATCTTTCACGAGAACAAGCTTTATTTTATAATTTATTCCCAATTTTAAATAGTTGTATGAAAACTGTTAGTTTAATATGGAAATGAAGTGTATATCAAATAAATATAATATTGTATATTGATTGTATAATATTCTTCATACTTTTCATACGAATATTTATAAAATAAAATTTTGAATTTCTATAAGCAAAGTTTTTTTTCCACATTATTATGCATTTCAAATCTTTTCAAAGAGCTCATAATTCAAAAACGGAATTGGAAACCCAGGCTGATAATGTAATCATAAAATTACAAACATATATATGTATGTATATAATTATGTATGTATGCATTGTAGCTGCTCAATAATATACCGTTTGCAGCTGATTAGAGGGCAGGTGTAAGCTAACGCTTCGTACGCTTACTCTTTTGGTCTTCAGCTTAAAAATTCATTACCCAACATTTTTGATTTGCAACAAATGGGAAAGCATCGGTATTCGGTATTTGGTATCGAGATGCGAGTATTCGTGCAACTGTGCGTGGCCATAAAAGCAGCTCTGCTTGTTGGCGTGCGTCCAAACGTCAAACAGCATCGGCACTACACACTACAGTTACTCGTACCGCATTTAGCCAGGGATCAGTGTTGACAGGCATCAAACTAGCAGCCTTGGCAAGTGTTGACTAAATTCGAAACTAGAATCAAAAATTTCTGGTGACCAGAGATAATCCTATGGACAAAATGAAGGGGCTGCTTTTGCTGCCTTTGTTGCTTACGCTCGTCTTTGTGCTCTCGGTGAGTACTAGCTGATAAGTATATATTTATATATATCCACTACATTTTTTTTTGTTTTCTTAGCTACCGTACGGAGTCGCCGATAGTAACACTTGCTCCGCATCTGTGCTGCAAGCTCGTCGCTTCTTTGATCAGGAGAACTCCAAGCTGCGCGAACGTTATCATGCCGAATACTCTGCTGCCTATGCGTACAACACCAATGTGACGGAGGATAATCGTCGTGCCATGATTGCCGTATATGCGGAGAGTGCAAAAGAGAACAAACTGTTGGCACAGGCAGTTAAGGCTGGCGACTATGGCGAATCCGAAGATGCACAGATACGCAGGCAGGCGCGTATGTTGCAGGATCTGGGTGCGGATGCTCTGAATACTAGCGACTATCTGGAGCTGAAAAACGCCATCAGTCAAATGCAATCGAATTATGCCACTACGACCGTTTGCTCCTATACAAATCGCACAGATTGCACCTTAACGCTGGAACCGCATATTCAGGAGCGATTGTCCAACAGCCGTGATCCCGCCGAGCTGGCCTGGTATTGGCGCGAGTGGTACGACAAAGCGGGCACGCCAATGCGCGAGAACTTTGGCACATATGTGCGATTGACACGCAAGGCAGCGAATCTAAATAGTGAGTATATATATATAAATAGATAACCTCATGAACCCTCAGTTTAATTATAAACGATTGTTGTGTTTCAGACTATCGCTCCTATGCCGATTACTGGGTGCACTTCTATGAGGATGCAGACTTTGAGCGACAGTTGGACGCCACGTACAAGGCACTCTTGCCATTCTACAGGCAAATCCATGGCTATGTCAGGTATCGTCTGCGCCAGCATTATGGTCCCGATGTGGTGCCTGCCGAGGGCAATATACCGATGCATCTGCTGGGCAATATGTGGGCGCAGTCGTGGAACGATGTCATTGATCTATTCACACCTTATGCGGAGAAACCGTTTGTGGATGTCAAATCGGAAATGGAGCGTCAGGAGTACAGCGTACAGAAGCTCTTCCAGCTGGGTGATCAGTTCTTCCAATCGCTGGGTATGCGAGCACTCCCACCGACTTTCTGGAACGCGAGTGTGCTGGAGCGACCGCTGGATCGCGAAGTCATCTGCCATGCGTCGGCGTGGGACTTCTATCAGGACAGCGATGTGCGTATCAAGATGTGCACCGAGGTGGACACCCACTATTTGTATGTGGTGCACCACGAACTGGGTCACATACAGTACTATCTGCAGTATGAGCAGCAGCCAGCAGTTTTCCGCGGTGCTCCCAATCCAGGCTTCCACGAGGCTGTTGGCGATGTTATCGCACTCTCGGTTATGTCCGCGAAGCATCTGAAGAGCATTGGACTTACCAGCAATGGACGGCTGGACGAGAAGAGCCGCATTAATGAGCTGTTTAAGCAGGCGCTCTCCAAGATTGTGTTTCTGCCATTTGGCTATACGATGGACAAATATCGCTATGCTGTCTTCCGCAACGAATTGGATGAGAACCAGTGGAATTGCGGCTTCTGGCAGATGCGTTCCGAATTTGGTGGTGTTGAGCCACCAATGATGCGCACCGACACCGACTTTGATCCACCAGCCAAGTATCATATCGATGCCGATGTCGAATATTTGCGCTACTTTGCAGCCCACATATTCCAGTTTCAGTTCCACAAGGCGCTATGCCGCCTGGCCGGGCAGTATGTGCCGGGCGATAGTCGCCAGACATTGGACAATTGTGATATATTTGGCAGCAAGAAGGCTGGCGAGGCATTTAAGACCTTCTTGTCTGCTGGCAACTCAAAGCACTGGAAGGAGGTACTGGAGGAGTTCACAGGCGACACAGAAATGGATCCAGCTGCACTGCTCGAATACTTTGATCCGCTATATCAATGGCTCAAGCTGGAGAACAGCCGTCTTGGTGTGCCCTTGGGCTGGAACGAGACGAACAGTAAGTTACGATTACTTTTTATTCTAGTAACTCACACATTCTGAATTCCAAAATCTTTTTTTTTTTTGCAGAAATTCCATCCAGTTGCTGTGGAGCATTTAGTACTTAACTCAAAAACACAGTTCTTTTCGCCTCTTTTTATGGCAACACAAGACAGAGATTTTTTTCTACCCACAATAGTTTAAGATAGCTGAAAATATACATTATATTTTATAGTACAAATATAAAAAATTCTGTTTTTAAAGCAAGAATGTGAAGTGTGAATATTATTAACCTTAATACATCTTAAAAATGTATGTATAAGGTTAAGGTCTTTCGAGATAGAGTGAGAAGATATAAGATACGCTCTACTATAATCCTGAATTATTGGCATCAAAATTCTCGATTTCTTTTATTGAAACTTCTTCTAAGCACTCTTTAAGATTCATAATCAACTTTACCATCATTAATTTTTGGATATTCTCAAAAATTTATTTATTTTCTCGGTTAAGCAAATTAAACGCCAAAGAAAAGTAGAAATTTATTATTTAAATTGATATTTTTATTGTTTAGATTTATCATTTCTTTCTTCTTTAATAATTTTCCATTACATTTTCCATCTCAACGATTTTGTTTTTTATCCGTGTTTCATTAAAAAATCGTCAATATATGACCAACAAATTGCTTCCCAATAGTTCACACTTTTTTGAAGTCGTTCCATTTTTTTTGTTTGCTTCTCTTGAGTCTGTATAATATACTCGTAATATTGTTGTAAACTTTTGATAAATGCTTGTTGTACACATTAGAGAGCTTATAAAAGTTCCCATTTCTTATTGAATGTTTTAAATTTTTGAGATTTTGATTGAAGTCTTTGAATACAACTAAACATTCTCTTCAGGAAGGTAAAGTATTCGAATTTTATATGTATGTGCAATTATTAAAAAAAATAAAATAAATAAATAAATACAAATTCCTAAGACTAAGAGTAAATATTTGACTCGTGTGACCGAAGCTTGACTGACTGCTAATAATGTCGAAATATTATTCAGTTGTTATTGAATATTTTAAGTAGCCTAAAGAACGTTTTATAAAATTTCAAAATTGTGGGTGATACACTTTAAGTTCTACTTATAATGCTTTCACTTTACATAAAGATTTGATCGCAATGAACTAATAAATAAACACGACGACGCTTGAGAAATTTGAATATTTGTTCAATTTGGTCTGATTTATATAAGTTCAACCTATTCCATTTTTGTTTTTATATGTTTTTTTTTTAAATGGCATAAGTAATTATTTTTGGTTTGCTTTCTTTTTTAATTAAATACATAATATTTGCATAAATAGTGTGTCGCATCTATCAATCGTTGTAATCATGCCCAGTATAGTTTAGTTCAGTATATGTAGTAGTTAATATTTAATCTCTATCCTCATAAGCACCTATGTGATAAGAATGGTATGTATTAGTACATGTATATGCATGCCAATTTTTATTTGAGTCTATTGAGGATTATGATGGATTTAACAATAAGATCCGCTGGTGGTTTTAATTTGTTTTTTTTTTTTTTTTTATTTGGAGATACACTAATTTGATTTATTCTTTAAAGCTGACCAAGCGACACTCGGACATAGGGACTTTAATAGGAATATAAAATAAAAATTGGGCAAGTTAAATATAAATGTTCAAAATAAAAAATACTGAGAAAGAATATGACGATAATTAACTTCTTCAATCAATTTGCTATTTCGTTGCTAATATAAAAATTCATTCACATCCGAGTGTTTCAATGTTTGGGAATCAACAGCTTTGGTTTTTTAGATAACTACGAACAATGAACGAACCGCATTACATATGTTTCTCACTAGAGTGCAACAAAATAATATGCATATGGGTTTAGATAGTTTTAATTTGTTTAGACCAAGAGTTTAGTTTTGGTTAATACTAATGAGTGAATATGTTTTCTTATATAGTTGCTTGTTTGTTCTTAGCGTTTTTTTTTTTTGTTTTAATATTTGTTTTAGAATAGGTTTCAAATAGTATAATAGGTAATTTTAAAATAATTTGCAAATTTGAAAATGTTTTCTGCAACAAAAATGCGCCTAGGATTATTTATTCGATGCAAAGTTTTGAGTTTTGACCAAGCAGCAATTGATGTTTTACTTTTATAGGTAATATACAAATAGATAATATATATATATATGTATATATATATAGTATATATACTATATATATATATAGTATATAAATATGCAATATATTGTAGTTGCTTATCGAAGGATTTAATCCTTAACTATTTAAATATTATTATTGAATACAATTTCCACTTTCAAAATTCTAATCGTTCGATTTGGGTTTTTTTTTTTAAGTAGTTATTAATTAAACACAAATAAATTTGTTGTAAAACAAATCAAGAACGATATTGGAACGAATGGCAAGCATGGATGTGTGTGTATCATGATAATGATAATAATGATGATGATGAGGTTTTATGGGATGTGTCTGTTGGCCACCAATAAAGTGCCCAAGTCGCCCTCAACTCTGGCCTAAATTGACTCGTGGATAAATGTGCAATTGACGTTTTCTGAAATGTTTTGTTGTTGTTATTGTGTGTTGCTGTTTATGGTATATACTATTTATTTGTATTTATTTATTATGGTTTTTCTTTGCTGGAACTGCGTTCTTGAACTAAATATGTGTGGATTTAGTCCAAGAACGGGTTTTGTCATACGGGCCTCTGATGCTGATTGGGATTTGGGTGCAACAGTTGCTGCTGCTGCTGCTGCGTGACACTGCTGATGCTGTGGTTGCTGCTGCTGCTGCTTGCGCCGCCACCGCTGCCCTTGGGTCGCGAGGGCGGTGGCGGAGGCGGCGCGTGCCGCATGCGCTGCTGCAGTATACGCGGCAGCTGCGGATGCGCCTTATGCTGTGCCGGTGGTGCTGGTGGCATCCCCGATCGATGAGGATGATAATGAGGCAACTGTTGCTGCTGCTGCTGGTGATGATGATGCTTGCCCATGGAGGATGCCGCTGATGATGAACCGGACGTGCCCGATGCCGAACTGGTCGAGGCATGCGATGTGGTCGAACCCGTGGCTAATTTGGTGGGCAGACCACCACTAGTCGCTGGCGATGCCAAGGCCACAATCGTTGCCGGTGGCGCATTGAGTTTTGGTACAGCAACTGGCGCATACGAGCCATCATCCTCGTCGGACGACAGGGAGTTGGTGTCGGAAGGCGTGCGCGACCTGGATGGCGGAGAGACGGCATCCTGCTCCTGCAGAAACACCCGAAAGCCCTGTATGGACTCATTCAGCGCCCACAGCTGCGACAGCAGCGACAAGTCCAACTGTCGCAACCCATACATTTCCCGGCGTAATATCGCCAGCTGGTTGTCGATGGTGCTGGAGGCATTATTGCTGCTGATGTTGCTGCTGCTATTGGTGGGCATGTGCAGCTGCAACTGTTGCTGGGCTGCTGCGGCAGCGGCGTTCCCGCTGGCACTGTGTGTGGATGAGGCGCGACTGTGAATGCTCTCGCGATCGCTGAGCGACTCCTGGGTGGATGACAAGCTGCCATGTCGGCCGTGACCGTTGTAGTTCCGATTCCTTGCCGCCGACGAGGTCGATGGCCCCAAATACAAATCGCTCGTGGCAGCAGCGAGTGCAGCAACCGAGGAGGCAGCTTGTATAGGCTGTTGCAACGGTGAGGACGTATGTGAACGCACCTGCACCGGCATCGACCCCTGTCCATGTCCTTGTCCGTGGCCTGGTCCCATTGCGGTGGCAGCGGCACTCAGACTTTTTGGCAGTGGTGGCAGACCGGTTAAAATGTTTTGTTGTCTTTGATGCTGTTGTTGTTGTTCAGCGTTTTCCATCATTTCAAAGAATTTTGTATAGATTTGTCTACTTTCAATAGTTTTACTTTCTTGTTGTTGTTGTTGTTGTTCTTGCTTGTTATCGTTATCGTTATCGTTCTCGCTGCTGCTCCTTTTTCTATTTATATTTTGCTCTCGTGTTTTGTGTGTAGTTTATTTTTTTCTAGTGTATATTGAATTTCCAACTTTGGCGGCACATTGGGCACTGTTTGTTCAACGGTTGCAAATTCAGCCACTTGACAATGCAATGCATGTGAAAGCAATGGGAGCAGACACCCCACACCAGTGGGCAATCGTCACCGGGCAGCGCACACTCGGGGCAGGTGCTCTCGAAGGACATGCGACAAATGCCACAATTCTCATCATTTGCTATCCAACGCCAAGATGCAACTCCCGTCCATGACTTGATTGTTACTTTCATTTTGCGCACATTTGCCTTATTAATGGAATGATAATTCTAATAGCAATTTAAACACAAAAAACTTTTCTATATGCGTACTTGCCAAAATGAAACACTATCGTGCGTTTTCCGCAAAAATATTGCCTTTTTTCTCCTACTACCTGAAAATAGGTCGACTGTAGTGATGGGTTTTTCTATTTGTTTCACTCGTTTCTATCGTTTCTTCTATCGATTACCGTCAAAGATGTTAACTTAACATCCATAATTCGCAATTTTACGCTGTTATGCTCACTTAACGTTATTATCAACTCGACTTGGTTTTCCGATTACATTCTGGCTTATCGATAAATGTATATGTTGATAACTCAAAGACGCGCTCATCTTCGAAAAGTTTTTAATTATTAATGGAAATGTCAGCGGATGTATTTGTTAATTTCGTTAATTAGTATAACAGCTATAATTGAGTTGAATTTTTATCACGTGCTGAGTGCAGAATAATTTTAAATTGAATTATTAACTTATGCATATACATTCGTATTTAAATATTTATAATTTCTACAGCTTTTGGCGAATTTATCACAATAAATATTTACATAGCAATTGCATAAGCAACTTCTTTTGTATGCCTGCCATGAAGCACTGGACGTTGGATAAAAGATACCAATTGTGTCGATCAAATCTTATAACCTGACTCGAAATCATTATGGCTGAAGTTGTTGACGACGCCGTTGTTGTATCACTTTCAGTAAATCGACGAATGTTGAAGCTGACAAACGTGCGCGCGGAGCTTTTGTTTTCGGTTTTTTCCACGGTTTCATTTTAATTGGCAGTTTTGTTTGTTTGTGTCGCACCAAAGCACCAGTTAATAAATACGAAAAAATTTATTAGTGAATTTGCTGTTCCCCAAAAACAAAGGGGCAAAAGTTGTCCAAAAAGTGGTAATAAAAAAGCGGCACAAGGTGGAAAGCATGGTGGAAAGCAAATAGCGTTTAAAAGTGTCTGCTGTGGTAGTGTGTGTGTGTGTGTATGTGTTTAGCAAGGAGCAAATGAGACCCTATATACACAAAAAAGTGAAGGAGAGCCAACGATCCCTTTTGTTTTGTAAAACTACCTTGAGGGAATAAAAATACAAATACAAATACAAAACAACAACACAGCGGTTCTCAAGAACCTGTAATTGGGAACTCATTTCAATAAATGAAAGCACTTAAAATACAAAATATATGCATAAGTACTATAAGCGAATGTCCATAAAACATACACTAAACAGCAACACGTTGTTGACCCTGAGCGCGAGCGTGATTTTCCCTACAGTTGCAACAAGACGCCTCCGAAGAGAATGGAAATTTGCAAAAAAATATAAAATGAAAAAAATTATAAAAAATAAATTTAAAAACGACAGTCTGTTGTGTGGTGTACCTTTAGTCTTTCGGTCGCTTGTTGCACATGCGCTGAAAACCGTTTGTTAGCCTCGATGCATTCACCAGGTGATTCTTCTCGAGACTCTGTTCCGGTTTTGGTAACTTCTGCTGACAGATGTGGGCATGTGATGTATGCATGCATGCGATGAACGGAAATACATAAGTACATGTATTGCATGTAAAAATTAATGATGCTCATAAATGAATTTAGTATGTCTGCTAGCAATTAACAATAATTACAAATCAAATGTGAACTTAATTTGAAATGTGCACTGCGCTCTGATATTAATATTGTTCTCGTCATGTGGTGGCAATAATAGGCGCTAATAGCAGCACACATAAGCAAGCAAGCAAGCAAGCAAGTGCAAAATCTTCCAATGATAGAATTGAATATATATATAATACATATAAATCAATACATATGTGACCGTAATTAGTAGTCTATTGATAAAAATGGTCAATTGACTTTCGAAAAACAGCGATTAAGAACAGCGTCATATCAGAAATTATCGTTAATAATACTTTCAGAATTGATAAGGCTAACTTGGCTAACTTACTAACGGCAATCGACACTTAAATCGCTCAATGTCTGCCGTGTGTTCGCCTCCAATTGGATCTACTATCTTTAGTGCTTTAGTGCGATCATATGTGTGTGTGTATATATATAAACAGAAAGGTAGTCAACCAACCTAACTGCCCTGATAAAATAAGAGAGTTTTAATCGCAATCCAGCACACACTTTTGTTTCTTGTGCTACATCGGCGCGAATTCAATTTTTGAATCAATTATAACAAAAATAAAATAAAAATGTATATCACTTTCTTGTTCATGACTCATATTCGTCCGATATATTCTTAAATGAGTTTTCAGTCAGCCTTAACGAATAAAATGCGGAACTGAGATCACATACATACATATTTACAATGCAAATTTCTGGAAATAGCAACTCAGTGTCTACACACAATAGACACATAAATATTTCATTAATAATTAATAACAAGATGGCAATTAAATGCCATGGGAATCAGTCGGGAATCTAGAAGCTAGGAAGTTGCTCTTATAAAAGTATGAATGTGTTTTCTTGCGAATACTGAACACTTTTTAAGGTAACTCTCTCGTATCTTTACGAAACCTGTTAAGCTTTATTGCTGGCTAATACGCATGTAGCGCTAACTGCTTTATTGTCTTCGTTGTCAAATACTTGACAAGCAATTCTCTCACGTATTTAACTCGTGCGTAGACTCTAATACTCTCTGCTGTGTGTGTGTTTATACGTATGTATGTATGTATATATGTATGTACTTCTACCTGTAATTAAGTTTCACTATTTTCAACAATATATGTAAGGCTACAGGCATTTTTTAATCGCATCAAGGCAATGAGTTATCCGCCAAATACGAAAATTAAACCTAATTACGCTTAAATAAACCACCAAAGAACGGTAGGCTTTATATATTGCTTTTAAAATTTAAAACGTAATTCAGTCTCGGTTTACATGTTAAAATCAAATCCCTCAAAAATGTATATTAGCGACGGGTAAATACTTTCCACAGCCATAAATTGGTCAAAAATTATACAAATATTTAAAAAATAAAATTTCATCATAATAATGCCCCAGAATAGATTTAAGCTCATAATATTAAGTACAATCAAAGACTGTAGAGATAATACTTCAGACTATAGACTACATAGACCTTGTTAAATTTAAATTAACTATCTAACTACAACTTCATTTAGTTGTATTTTCTGTATCCGGGCTTGAGCTTTAAATATTAATTGTTGAAGCTAGCTAATCAGGCGGACCAAAAATCACCTTCATGAAAGTTTTTTTTTCTAGCATAATAATATGTGTAATTAGACGTCACATGCATATATGTGCATTCACATGTGATTCGAGTTAGTCATATAACAATTGTGTGTAATTAGCTACACTCAGTAAAAAATTGTACTTTACAAAATACACCTTAAATGAATATCGCTCTGAAAGCTAGAATATTTTTGAAAAGGATTATTTGTACTATTCTTTTAGAAATATATTTCATATGAAAATAAAATTATAATGAAATTTCCTCTGTCGACCGGGAATAATAGGGTAAGTTAAACTTGTAAATTCAAGACGAATATTTTTTGCCGTGTTCGAGCGATCTTCAGATATTTTTTAACTTTATAATTAAAATGTTCACACATCGAATGACAATATCACTGTGTTTCTACGCTTCGAAGATTGTTTTTATGCTAAGCCATAACA
This sequence comes from Drosophila setosimentum, assembly GCA_035043505.1. Classification (NCBI taxonomy): domain Eukaryota; kingdom Metazoa; phylum Arthropoda; class Insecta; order Diptera; family Drosophilidae; genus Drosophila; species Drosophila setosimentum. Next base: position 1,314,785 of record JAWNMY010000007.1, read on the forward strand.
CATCTGCATACATATGTATGTATATAAGTGTATGTATATTTGTACGTTTTTGTATGTTGTCTTGGTTTAACTACGTCGAGAATTTTCATTGAGGCATTCAGGCCACCACTCCGAAGGTGTCAATAACCGTTTGCACGTTCGACGTTCATGGCTCATGTCTCAAGTCTACAACTAAAAACCTGACCAGCAGCAGCAGCAGTGCACTGGCCCCGTTTTTTTTTCTCTTTTTTTTGGCTTTGACAGTTCAAAATCAAGTGGCTTTTGTGCATTCGATCATACGATCAAGTTGGAGTTTGAATGCAATCGAGTTTTGCCTCGTCTCAGTCAATAGCTCGAATATAATTGTTTATGTAGTAGGTATTTTCACTGCACGGCTTTATTACCTTTTTAGTTAGTTTTTGTTGCAGTGTTCTTACTCACTCTTAGGTTATTGAGTATATATTTTCCCAAGTAATAATATAAGTAAAGCAATTGGTGATACGACCTCAGGATCTATATAATTGTTAAAGATTAATTCATCTTAGTAATGTATAAAAATGATTATTTAAATTTGTCCAATGCAGATGTAAAGTTTTATTTATAATTAGTTAAATAATATATATATATAGTTATAATAATAATACTGCCTTAAATTGAGTTTTTACTCAATTCTATCATTAACTGTGAAAGGCCCCTATTTTAATTTCAATTTGGGTCATGAAGTTTATAACGCAAATTGAAATTCAAATCATATATATTCTTGATCAACAAGTCGATATTGCCGATTTCTCTGCTCTTATTAGTGAACAAATATTTACATGCACCTTTTTAAATTAATGTTGATATTAATACCCAGTACCCATAAAATGGGCATCCATCCAAAGGATAATTGCGTATGAATAACCCAAATATTCAAAGAAGATAATTGCACATGTGATTACCACATATCACGTCGTATATCATAGTCGATCACGCTGGTATCTGGTTGCACGCGTTGCGGTCTACATTAGAATAACTCATTAGTAAAATGACTATAATTGAGGACTCAAATATTTTTTAACACGTGGTTTGTTGCTCGAATTTCGTGTTATTTATAACTTGTTAGTATTTATTTGCTTGTCGGTGAGCTAATAATAAAACCAATCCGCAAACTCTACCAAATTGGCGGTTTGGATTTATTATGACATTAACTTAACATCTCTCCATTAAAAAATGTACAAACCTAAACATGCCGCATTAAAATTGTCACGCATGCCGAAAATTAGCATTTTTGAAATATGATAAGCCAATAAGGAGAACAAAATTCCAATAGAAAATCATGATTTTTAATACTTGAATTAATTTCTTAATTCGGTTAGTTACTCAATAATTCTCTAGTTCACATAATGATTAATGTATCTTTGTGATAATGCGTAGCAATATATTTAAATATTGTAGATTTTTGTTGTTCAGATTTCTGTGAATGTGATTGAATAATATATATCTATAGCTGTACATACGTTATATGTTTAAATGTATATGCATTGAATAACTGCAAAGTGTTCACTTTCTCTGCTGGTGAAAACGAAACCACTTTTTACAAAGGTTTCGGTGATTTTCCAGCAGATTATTCTAGATGGTTTTTTATTTTATTCCTTATTATTATACAACGCTCATTTACGTTGTATTTTATGGCCATAAAACTTGTTTTGTGTACAACAAAATAAATGTGCACTCACCTCGACACACAGATACAAATACATATATATGTGTATGTGTAACTGATAAATAAATTTGAATCAAATTGAAATAAAGCAAACAGATGATCTTTAAATATTGTGAATTTGATACAATGCGTAATACTAAAGATGGAGATCAATATTTGATTAAATGAATGTATTCCATATTTATTTCATAAATTCCAGCATGTTTTATTTTAAGTTTTAAGCTGCGCCCTTGTCAATTCGTCTGGAGTGTGTATGTGTGTGTGGTCTTGCTCGATACTCCATACACCGTACTTCAATTGTTATTTTGCACATGCATACAAACAGATATATTGTGTCTGTATAGTATGTAAAATACACAGCATCGCGTGATTTGGCTGAGTGGCTGTGGCTCTGGTTCTGACTGTGTGTTATGTATGCGTATCGTGATTATTGTGATTGTTGTTTCTGTTTTTTTTTTGTGTTTTTTTTTGTTTGTAATTTTGTTGCTTTTGTGCTGTTTTGAATGCGCGGAAGTTATTTTGAAAACTCGCTTGCGATTTTTTATATTTTTTTTTTCGATTTTTTATTTTTGTGATCGTACTGGGAAAGCGAACAGACAAAAAGTTCAAAGCAAAACCCAATCGCTTGCACTTGAAATTCAAGTCGAAATATTTGCCTTTGACTTTGAAATGTGACTGACATAGATGATGCGTAGATAGCTCAAAACTTGAAGTAAGCCAGTTTTTACTGATTTCAAAAATAACTTGTATATGCAAACTTAAGTGCAGTACTATTTTAAAGCTCAAAAATGCATTACTTGTGAAAATGAATTTACTTTTTACTTTCTAGTGCAAAATTTGTACAAGAATTATTAAAATTTAATTATCTTATTTAAATATAAATGCAATCTTATTCTAGAAGCCGAATTACATAAAAAAGAATATGAATGCTATATAATGTGAGCTCGACTACGAGATACCCTGAGATACGCAGCTGTTAAATAGATTACTCTAGTTTTTTTTTGCCACATTCACCTTTGAAAAGCTTTGCACATATTTAGCAAATGCGCTTTGATTATTATTCTATCCCGTTCTAACACATAATCATATTGGCCATAACTTCTTATTCGATCTTGAAGATATTTGGATAGCAGTTCAATAATATGTCCATGATTATTATATATTCATCTATTCTATTCTTTTAAAATTGCGACTCATACTACTATCGAAAATAGATTTGTAGCCATATTCTCGTAACGGGGGCAATTATCAATAGCATGAAATAAAATAGATATGCGCGTGGTATACGAAAACTTTTATTCCAAATTTGAAGGCGCTAGCCAGATCCGTTTGTTCAAACAGACAAAAATATCGACGGACGGACAAAAGATGTGCATGGCTACATCGAGTCGGCTATTGATTGATTGATTAATGAACATAGTTTTCTCCAATAAATTTCGTTGGTCCCCTCGATATTATGTAACATGAGAGGTGCTTTAAATGCGCTGCACGCACAAACGTTTGTAAATGTCAGTAAATTGCATGACGAGTGCGCACACAATCTGTGGTGACTACACTTATGGCTGCTTCTCATTGCACAGAAAAATAAATAAATACAAAAAAACAACGGCATGCAATGAAATCATACCGATTGCCATTCAGTTGTTGCACATTTGACATACGCTCGATTTCGATATGGATCTGTACGTCAAATGGACTCACAATCAATTATGGAACGCTTTTCAATTCAATGCTCAACATCTGATTGCTTGTTGATATGTGCCTTGGGAAATTTGCGAGCCTTGTGCGTTAGTCAACTTGTTTTAATTAACTGACTTGTGAAATGGATTCCACTGACTGTTGCTGAAGTTGGTGGGGCTTAGAGGGAAAGGGTGGTGGTGGGGGATTTGCTTTTAACGGTTAGGGCCTCACATGACTACTGAGCTTTGAACTGTAACTCGTTTGCAACTGAGCTGCCAAGAAAAGCTGCAGTGCAGTTCAAAATAAAATAAAAAAAAAACCCGTTTTGTTTATCAGTTATGTTGTATGAAAAAGACCAATATTTATTTTAAATGACTCCAGATTCAAGTATTTCAGTTTTTTATACTATTGACATTTCACACCCTCAACTAGAAAGGTAATCACTTCAGTCACATGGTATCTGCAGCCAGAGATTAAGACTACCTTGTCTATTAGATAACAACAAGTTGTAAACTTAATTTATTTTATAATTTCTGGAAGAGTAATGAAGATATTTTTTTTCACCAATCTTGAACTTGTATACCCTAGCAAAGGGAAAGTTATAAATATATAGACTCCGATCTCCAAAGGAATATCTATCGGTAACATCGCTTTTTGAAGCTAATCGCAAGAAATTGTCTTAAGAAAATATTTTACATCCAAAATAAATGTCAAAGCTTATTTGGACCAGTCTAAAAAAAGTTACATATTTGACGTATAAAAACTTAAATAAGGATGTTAATACTTAGTATGATATCCTTTAGCCTTAATAACTTCCCTTAACCTATTATTCATGGAAGATACCAGCTTCCGGGTAGTTTCTGGGCTGATCTTGCTCCACTCATCCAGCAGACCATTTTTGAGATCTTGTTTGCTGGATATGCTGTGATTCCGGATGTAATTTTCAGCAGAGCCCACAAATTATCAATAAAATTTAAATATGGAGACGGGGCCGGTGGAATTATTAGGTGGAATTATTAGGGGCAGTTCCAGATAAGTCAGCACTGTACTAATCTGGACTTATGCTTGGGGTCATTGTCGTGGTAGAACCGGAAAGTACGTCGAATTCCTAGCTTCTCGGCTCTTTGGAGTAAATTTTCCTTTAATATATTGAAGTACACATTCTTGTCCATTGTTGTTCCAATAAACACCAAATTCCCGACGCCGGTTGCGGAGATAGATGCCCATACCAAGTCACTTCCTCCACCCTGCTTGACGGTTGCCTTTACGTTTTTGGGATCCAGCTCAGTATTGGATTGTCGCCACACATAATAACGTCCGCTTGAGCCAAAAATGTTGAATTTGGACTCATCTGCAGATATGACTGTGTTCCAGAACTCTAAATCCTTGTCCAAGTGGGTTTTGGAGAACGTCATCCTGGTCCCTTGATTTTTTGCGCTGATAAAACGCTTTTTCCGTGGTACTCGGGCATTAAAGCAGAACCAGGTGCACAATTTTTACACTCCACATTTCATCATGCACCTGTTGGTAAGTTTTGGAGCCGATAGCTTACGATTCTCCCTTCTTTTCCTGATGATCCTCCGGTCCCTCTGTTCGGTGAAAATCTTGTTTGGTGCCATTCTGCTCTTGTCCTCTGTCCGATTTGCGTCCACAAAGCTCCGAATGATGTTGTATACAGTTGACTTGCTTAGATTGGCCATTTCAGCTATTTGGCGATGTGAATATCTTATTTGGAAGTGTTACAGGATGAGATTCCGTTGATCAATGCTAGTCCGTTTGCCCATAGTCCCTGTTGGCTGGTTGCACCCGAGATGCAGGATATAACTAAACTAACTACGAAGTATTGGTCAATTTATACCAAAAATAATCAACCTGACGTAAAAAATTCGGGTTTTATGGCACCCAGGTGTCCATAATGTAGCTGGTCCAAATAAGCTTTGACCTTAAATTGAGGTACTTTTTTATATAACCCGACCTAGCAGATGGGGAAACCCCAGTATATAGGGGTCATATATTAATATTGGTGGTTAATATATGTACCTGCCATCTTTGGAATTTTTAAAAAATAATGTATAATTACTTTATGGCAGGCAGTTAAAAATTTTGCTAGGCACTGGTCCAAATAAGCTCTGAGCCACTATATATATATATCGTATTCCACGAGTAGGCCAAGCTTATTAAATTGTATCAATACCTTGCTTCGTTTTTCCAATATCGATTAGAATCGGTTATCGATAGCAGTAAAACTGTCCATTTTGAAGATAAGACTTTGCAAGGAATATACCTTGGCATCAAATTGATGAACTGTACAAATTTCTTTCAGGTCTGTCCAGAAATCGTATGTTATTATTCAACAGATTGCGTAGATGGGCGCCAGATTCTACTGTTTTCAGATTTTTTTACATATATAAATATTTATATAATTGTACGACTTATAATAGGCAAGGACATGCATTGGGGGTGTTTGCAATTGTTATCAAGTTCAAGTTCTTTTACACCTGCTTTGAGCAGAACAGTGCATCGTGCAGTCGGGTTTACACTTACTTGAAATCTGTTATACATAATACGTTGATTGTCTACTTGTCACATGCTTTCATCGTTTGTTGTTGTTTGTATGTATATTTCTAATCGAGCGTAAGATTATTTATTTTACTTTTCGCCTGAATGCCCTAGTCATTAAAATTCAATTTACTTATCACACACTGTTTACACACACATAGACTCTATATTTGTATTTAATTGAGGGGGCTCTCATGCATGACACGATAGAAAATATTACAATATATTTGTAAATATTATTTTTATCAACTAACAAGTCATTCAAATATCTAATCGAGAATCTCTACCGTTTATAATCACTTTATTTTCACTTTTGGAATTCGTTTCCCGATCATTTAATTTTAATTTAACAAAAAAATATATCGAATAATAATTTTTACCAACAAATTTTTAGCACAAACATAAACATTGATTGAAATATTGAATTAAGTCGTTATCTGAGTTAAAATATCTTAGTTTTAAATGGACGACAATTTTAATTCGAGAAACTATTAAAAGTAGAAAACAATTTAAATTTATGATCTGCATAAGTAGCTAGGCTTTTAGAGAGACGCCCACATCTGCCTAAAAGTATGTTTCACATTTATCAAAGGTTTACCGCCCACTAAAAAAAAAGGCCATCTATGATCACACAACCTGTGCCGAGAATGTGGCCCAATTCACAGAATCTTTGCTCGTGTTGCTTATCGTTAAAAGTGCTAAGTAAACCAAGTGATATCGCAGGGCCTGCGAGTGTGTGTTGAACATTAACACAGATACAGGTACAGATACTTGTGTATGTGTACATTTGGATAAGGGTATGTGTGTGTATACATCCATATACATATGCGTGGTGCAAGCTTTAAAAAGTTTAAATTACCACCAATAAGAGTATCATTGCTTGTACAGTGGAATTTAATAAATAGATAAAATTGCATCTGTTTTAATAATTTATTGAATGTTATATTAGAAAACCAAAGTCTGTCAATTTACGCTGAATTTATAAAATTATTTTTAGCTTTAAATTCAGCTAAAGCTGCAAGAATAAGTTGACTAACAAGTGTATTTAATTATTTATTGTGAATAATTTTGCGACACGGTGAAGACAGAGAGCAAGTTTTTTTTTAGGACTTTTGTTATGCAGAGCCGTTGAGTACTTGCGTGCGCAAGTTTTGAAACGCTGTACTCTCTCTCGTTCTCTCACTCGCTTTCGCTCTCTTACGCTCACGATTTAGTTTACGCTCTCGCTGATGCGCTCAATTGATCACCAGGCTTTCTCTGAAAAGTTGCTCCGGAGTTAAGCTTTTGACTCCAAAGAGTTAGAGCTGTGGTCACCAGTAGGCAGTAAACAGAGCTCCCCTTGCATTTAACTTCATTGAGTAAGTCAGAGTTGGGCATGCACACAAGCTTATATTAACGCGCACACATACACACACAGTCACATTTGAAAACTCCGCGCTCTCTCTCTCTCTCTCTCTCCCGCTCTATGTCACACACCAATGAGCGAGGCCTGAAAGAGCGAGGTGGCATTGCGCTATCTGTGATATACGTTTGGACACACTACCACTTCAGTTGCCGATAAAACGTCGAGCTGTGTCCACGCTCCACGCTCCACGCTACGCCACATAAACAACAACTTTCGGACGAGTCACACGCATTCCACGACACTACATAAATGTAATTTTGTTCACTTTTTTTTAATGCCGCCCAACAGTGGCGAAATAAAGTAAACAAATAAAGACAAAATAAAAAGACGTATTCCACAAAAGGGACACTACTTAGCTGCTACTACATCAACTGAAGCTTTTTCGACGGGCCTCTAAAATGTGCCGCTGTTGTCAGAAGTAAGTGAACATCACACACATACACATACACATACAAATCCATATTTTATTTACATTCGACTTTGACGATTCACATTTGAATTCACTTATGCCCCTCTTCTCTCTCTCTCTATCTTTGTCGCACATTCAGCTGCTTGGAAGATTTATACTGGAACTGCTTCGAGGAACGTTGTTGCTATGATGAATCGATCGGTAAGTTTTGAATTAAAATTTATGTCGCAGCTTTGCTGTTTCACTCTCAATACGGGGCCTCTCTTCTTTGTGGTTGGGCAGTTGACGGCTAGCCAGCCGGTGCATGTTTACCTACGTGGTTCCACACAAACACACACACACAAATACACACTTATGTGTTTCTGTGAATGTGTGTATTTCGTATTTTGAGCCATAATTTTATGAGACAGACGACGACAATGTAGATCTTGATCACACACACACACAACAATGCGCCTTGGGGGAAACGTGATTGGCATCTTAAAAAAAAAGTGTGCGCAAAACAATCACAAAAAAACAAAAAAAGTAAATAAAGGCAGAATACGATCTAAATCATAATATGAATTGAATTGTATGAGAAGCTGCCTAAATTGAGATGACAAGAAATCAAAGCAGATTTAATGGCGTTGCTGATAATGGAAACTGAGCAAGATAACAGATAATTTGGTACACACACAAAAACTCGTATACATTTTCGAGGGGAACAAGAAATGTAATCAAGGTCAAAATTGACCGTTTCAGCTCACTTACAGATACAGATATTCATTATACAGATTTTTATTCGTAAATATAAATAAGCAAACGGCTTGCAGTTTATATGCTAGAAATTATGATTAAACAATGGAAAGGAGAGAGAGAGAGAGAGAGAGAGAGAAAGAGAGGGAGACTAATAGAGATATTTTAAGTAATAGCAATTCTTATCACAGTGATTATTTAATGTTGCTTCCACAGCGAATTATAATGCTGAAGATGACGAGGAATATCTGGCGACTCAGAAGAATGGCAGCATCATTGGACGCATTCAACCCGCTGTGGCCGACAACAACAATCTGTTGACTGTGTCACAACCTATCTGCGATCAACCGATGGGGCGGACCAGCTCGATTCCGCTAAGGTACTAATTGACAGAGCAAACCTAGTTTATTTGTCAGTTCGTCAATGCTGTTAGTCAGTCACTCAGTCAGTCATTCATTTGCTTGAATATCTCATTTGTTGATCATTTGTTGATCATTTGTTGATTAAATGACAATGTGATGTTTGACTTATGCATTGTCACCTTTGCCTCCGTTCGCCGATTTTAAAATTTAATTCTCGATTTTGCCGAGTATGTTGATTTAATGTTGATGATATATTTTTGAACAGTGCCAAGATACACGAAGAGGATTATCGGCGCGTGACTCAGACAAATGTACCAATGCTGGGTCCAGAGATATTGGCTGTCTTTGCCAATTCGCAGATCTTCCAGGATCATCAGCCGACGAAGCTGAATCGCATCAGCACCAAGACATATTTGGCTGGCATCCATTCGCCCAACAAGGATATGCCGACAACGCCGCGCCTCAGCGAACAGGAGCGTCTTTTGCGACGTCTGGAAGGTAATGAGGGGTATGCACAAATTGTTGGTGCTGGTGGGAAGACTAGTGGTAAGAGCACCCGCAGCAGTAGCATCGTTTCCGCTGGCGTGCCCAAGGTAAAGTTCTACCTAAACTAAAGGCGAATCGGTGGAATTGATTTGCTGTAGCAGTATTTGTGCCAAAGACACTTAATTACGTACATATAGATAATAATTGTAACAACAGCACAAATGTGACTTAATATTTTAAATTAGAAATAAGTACATACATATAAATATATATATATATATATATATACTGATAACCAGGTCACAACACCAACCAGTTAAGAGTGAGAAACGACAAGTTGACGAACTAATTATAACAATTATATACATATTAACAATATTATTTGACAACCGGTTAGTATTTAGTATTATTACTCGTACCAATTGTAAGCACTTAGCTACCTTTAAGTCATATTATGTATTTCGACATGGACTTTGTAATGTTAACCGTAAAATCGGAATAAGCAAGCATATTTAACTCGATTAGCTGTATTGTTAATCACAAAAGCGAAATGAAAACAATGATAAATCCGAAACATAATCACAAAACTCAACTATGCATTTTAAAAACATCATCTCTCCAATACTCATAATTTATTCCTTATGTGTTCTCTGATTCACTGCCAAGTGGAACTATTCTGTATACACAGCTCCTTGCTAATTGCTTATTAATATAATTTATCGGTCGTCTTTATTGTGAGTCATATGCAAATATCTGGAATTGAAAGTTGTGCTTCTTGAATTCTTATTGTAATTAGCCCTGCAAAAAAAAGAAGAACAAATTTTACAGTTACTGTGTTTTTGCTGTTTATCTTAAAACATTTCCTTAATTATTGCCGAGCCCCCATTGCAGAAAAATCTTTACACTTCTCATCGTTTACGATGAAGAAACCGTAATGGAAATTAACCCAAATCATCGTTTTGTTATTCAGCAAATTTTTTTTTTATTCTGAGTAAAAACCCGATAATAATAATAATACCGGTTTCAGTATCTTTTATTTATTTTTGCTATTACTCCATTTTATCCGCCATGCGGAAAGTAAAAGCCAAGCCAATTTCAGTTGTTGGCTGTTGTTAAATATTTCATACATATACGTATGTGTCAACATGATTTTATTGGATTCGTTGAATTAATTTTCCAAATAAAGTGGTAAATAATTCAGCGATATTTAACAAATCAATAACAATGATAATAAATCAGTTAAAATCCACACACCTTGCAATTGAAACAGAGGCAAGTATAAACTCCAGAGCTTTGTTTTTCTCATGGCTCTCATAAAATTGCACCTCAACAGATAATGTTAAGTTTACCCTAATCGGGTATGTTCCTATCACGCCTGTACAGGTATTGAGCGTAAAACAGTTCTCTTTTTTTGTTTTTTGTTTTGTTTTGCTTCACTGATAGCCAGCAATCAAATTTGTGTGCTGATAAGGTGATAGGAATTGCTTAGCTTTACTTATTCGTCGTCTTTTGTTGCGCATTCCTCGTACAGGAAAACAAATTAATCAGACTCGTCATCTTTGATTGTTAGCTGATGCAACATTGATTCAATATATTGTGTAAAATGTGTAAATAATTAAAATGTATTTCATATCATGTATTAACCCAAAATGTTAAATGAATATATTTTGGATTAATTATCGATATTAAATACAATCGAAACCGATATTTATTCTTATGGTAACAGACTGCCAGTATGCAGGCGTTAAAAATTTTAGATCTTTACCAGCAGAGATAAATAAATTTAGAAACAAATTTTTATTTGTAAAAATTGCCACCAATTTTCTATACTCAGTTTATTTAGATATTTTCATATCAATTAATTAATCACTGTTTCGACAACGCCAATAAAATAATAAAAGGTGATCGCCTTCACATAACAATTATCAGATGCTCTCAAATAAATTATAACAAAACAACAGATAGCCTAGATAAGTGACACAATCAGGTAATGGAATTGCAATGCATCTGTATATATTTAGCCAGTTCTCTGAATTCTCAGTTCTCGAATGACTCGTTATATGGCAGTTGAAGTTCGTAAAAATTCATTATTGCCATTTATGGCAATCAATATCTCACAGTTGGTTAATAGTCAAAAGCTCTCACGATTCTTCGACTCACAAAACTGACGACATTTCAGACTTTATTACTCAGTTTTGCTCGCCAATTTGCTAATCCCTGACTCAATCAGTAAATCTATACAATTTATAAATAGCCCTCTGCATCATAGCGATACGAAAGCTGTATAAGTTTTAATCTGTGCACATAAGGAATCATTCAAAGGAATCCCACTTCTTAAAATCGTTTGTGATTAACATAAAAATATATAGAATTGTTTATATTTTATTTAAATACATTTAGGATTTTTGATAGCATTTCAAAAATCAGTTTAAGAAACAATGAAACATATGGAAATACGTGATGTATCTGAAATTATATACCTGATCATCAATAGTAATTAAGGTCGATACAAAAAATTAAATGAATTCACTGCCATTTTTCTCTCATATATTTCTGACCATTAAATTGTATTATTAATTTTAACGAGTCCTTTCGGAATTTGAATTTCAAATAAACCAGGGAATCGTGTATATTTAGAATTTCATAAATATTAAGGTACCATGGGTAAAAATAGTCTAAGCAGGAGAAATATGCCTTTAAATCTATGTAACTCTCTACGGCGGCGGAATACATCATATTTAATGCAGTTTGGATCACATTTTCTAAAGTTGTGGTTACAAGTTCGGAGAGTTTTGCCTGGGTGGATTCTGCTAGAATTCGTAGATTTATAAAACAATACCTAAAACAACTACTTAACTTATTTGCAGCTGGTCTTCAAAGTGATGCCACCGATTCAGTGAAGCCTGCGTCAGCCGGAACAGCGACGTCTGAGAAGCGCATCACATTCACATTGGCCAGCTCGGATTCATCGCCGGAGGGCAGTCAAACGCTGACGCCGAAAAAGTTCGAGCCGATCGCTGAGGAGGACAAAGAGGATGAAAAGGAGATGCTGGATGAGGTGATATTGCGACCACGCCTCATCGATCGTCATCCCCATCTGATGCCCAGTGCGAGTGCAATTTCGGCCACTCCAAAGCGCATCCTTCGGTCGGCGAAAAGTGTGCCACACATGAATGTGGCGGGTAGCGAGACAGACATCTTTGCCATTACGGGCACGGGTAGCCAGATCAGTATGACGCCGGAGGTGCCCTCCATATCGTTCAGCAATCTGCCGAAGAACTACGAGGATACACCGACCATTGAAAAGTATCGCGTATCCCAGAGTCTCTATTCCATACAGAATGCGAATGCAGCTCGTGCCTCCAGAGACGATTACTCCATGCCACGCTATTTCCGACATTCCAGTCGTCTGGTGACACAGAGCACCGAGATTCTGCCTGGCTCGACATCCCTTGCCTCCATATCAACGTCAGTTGCTTCGTCATCTTCATCATCCAAGGATGAGTTACGGCGCCCCGAACAAGTCAAGAGCAAGCGTCTCCAAATGCTTCGTGGCAATCTGCCGCCACTTCTCATCCATTCGGTTTCCTTCAAGCGCAATCGAGATGAGAGCAAGCAAGTGGATTAACTTCATTTACCCCGATATTATTATTTTTATTATTATTATGTACTTCATCTTGTTCGTGTACATATCGTATGTGTTTGTATTCAGTTGCACATCCAATTGTTCATGTGTACACATAGAGAAAAATGGACCAAGTTACCAAAATAGGGCCAATGTCAATATTACGAGACAAGAATGCGAAATTTTTATTTTAATTAACTTTTTCTTCTATTTTTGTAATCCTTAAATTTCTCAATGCATATTAAAAATAGCATAAAATAACAATAAGATATTATTTAAAGTAAAAAACTGGAGTGCCTTAAGTATTCAAGTTCATAAAACCATCAATTTTAATTTTACTCTGAGTGCATATATGAGTTTATTAATGTATATGAGACGGCGGTATTTCAATGTATTTATTTATTATTTTTAAACAATTTTTTTTTTGTATTGTATACTCAGTACAACACAATTGATATTAATAACACTACTACAGACACACAAATGTTACATAAATATATATTTGTATTGATGAAATAAAGTAAGTTTCCAAAAGTTTGTCCTCGATTATTTGGCTTTGAGTGGATTCCAAAGGAATTTATTCAATAAATATTTTTTTAATGTGTTATTTTTCCCGTTAAAGGGAATATGATTTGTTTCGATACTATGTTCAGCTTCAGCATGCTGAACTTATTGTGTTGGCAAGCAACAATTTTAAATGAATATTACTTTAAATGTGGTTTTTTAATAATAGCCACACAATTTTTGCATGAGCTGGCATGTGGGGGAAAAGAATGCAATATTAAAATCAAACTCATTATGTTGACAAACAGCGGGCACAGAGCTCATAATCTTTAGAATGTTTCGAGTTATAGTTAAAGCGCTGCTAGTTATTGTAATAATTAGCGACTTGTGTACATCGCTTGCTAGAATTGAGGGTGAGTTTAATATGATAAATATAAATATATAAATCTAAATTACTAATGCAATGGATTTCAACAGGACCATCAATAAATATAACGCATGAGTTGGGTATACCAGAAAATTACTATAGCGGTGATATTTTTGAGAAGATTGGAAGTGGGTATTACTATATATACGATCACCATCGCATCCCTTGGTATAAGGCACTTCATATATGTCACTCCATTGGGGGGCATTTGATAAGCATAACCGGTAACGAAACACTGTACGATATCAGAAAATATGTTGAAAATACTGCTTATTGGGTGGACCTTAGCAATCTCGGCACGGAAGGTGAGTACGTTTCCATGTCGAGTGGGCTGAGACCAAATTTCACCAAGTGGTGCAGGAATCAAGAAATTCATAAAAAAGAAGAGAGCTGTGTGCATATTGAATTTTCGGATTCGGCAGAGCCGTGCATGAAACCCACATTTTGTTTTCATCAAAGGTATTTCATCTGTGAAGCAAACACTCCGAGAACAATCTCAATAACGATTTTTTAAATTCTACGTTATTAGTTTAAGATCATTTATATTTTTTTAAAGTGTCTGTTTGCCTTTCTATTTTAATTAATACTTTAAATCTGATGATTATCTCATTATGGTTTTGAATATGTGACACATTAAAATAAAATTTGTCTTGTATTAATTTATAATTGAAGAAATGTAGATTTGTTTGTTTGTTTTTGATACATTTTTGTTGTTAAGAAATCCAAACTGATGTTTAAATTTAATTTAATAGATGTAATATACCCGATTTAATATATCAAACGGTCGCCTAGAAGTATGCAGTACTTTACTCATGAAACTCAAATTGGTAATAATTTATTCGCACACCAAAGGGGAGCAAAATATAACCGCAAAAAGATACACGCGTAAAAATATTCTGAAATATACATTATTGAGTCTTCTTAATAAAACTTGAATTTATTTTTAAGTTTAGCTTTTCGAAAACCTACATAAGGACAAAATAATTAAAATTAAAGTACGGCAAAAATGTTGAGAGTTTACGACATGTGTAATACATATTTTATATATTTTTAATTCTCGATTATTCTTTTGCCGTTTATTCAATATCCTAAATTGAAAACCATTTCTAATTATATCAAATCTGCTGCTTATGTTTATCAAGCAGACATCCTACACGCGTACAAATACAATAATATATGTACACTCATTCATGTGCATAGAATACATTGACTTAAGACAAATAAAAAATACAAAAAATAACAATGAAAATAAAAAAAAAATGAAGCGTTTTCTGTGTTTACTGAACCCATTGGCCTCGTTCTGAATCGAATCGATTAATATTAATATATGCGCTTAATTGCACATATATGTGCAAGCATACACAAATACATACATACAAATACGTATATATATATATATATTTAGTCCTCATTTACTTTAATTTGTTAGCCAAAACTAGTACAAAAATGAGATTTCGACGATAAACAAATTGTAGAATTAAATTTATTTCACTAGCAAACATTTTATTGAATTAGACTATATTTTTGTTTAAACTATTAATTTATTGAGCACAGTGTGCCATATATATATATCATTTAAGTTTTTAACAAAAAATTTCTGAATTTCTTGGAATCGGATATTGTTTGAACTACCAATATGATTTGTTTCAAAATTAATCAATTAATCCACTTTAAATATATTTATTTTATTATTTGAAATGTGAAAAATATTTCTTAGTTGATGTTAATGTTTATAAAAGTAATATTATAAATCCATAATGTAAACATGGTTGCAGATTAAATAAGAAATAGACAACAATGAAACATTTTTAAGTTTTTCGAGATTTAGATACATCAGTCAGCAATTCTTTTATTCTGTAATTCTATTAGAAAGGATTTTAGATTTCATTCATTAGCATTAAATAATAAGGTAGAGTATTTGCAGCTTTAATGCGGGATATTATAATAGCACTTAACAGGCAATAAATGTATATACGACACTTCGCACTATGACGCAAGTATATATATGATACATATACTTATATAGCTTATAATTCATATGTAAGTGCATTATAAAAGCTGGCCCGAGGTTAAACACCTAAAACGACTGATGTAGACAAGCGCCTGTTTAGGCTCACCTTTAAGTAACCGTGAAAAGCCCTAGAGCTCCATCTTAGAGAACTCTGGCTATAATTATCAGCTGCAGCTTCTGTGTATTGCCAAGGGCAACTGGTCGTATGCGTGATTTTAATCAATATTAAACAAAACCACTTCAGATAACGAATGGGCAGAAGCCAAAATTCGACTGACATAATTATATAGCGTACTTCCGAGCGGCGGCAATTGATAATGCGATGCGACTAAGCATATAGAATTCTCTTGTTCATTTTGTCGCGTGACATACACACACACACACACATACTCCTATGTCAGTTATGCGGTGAAAATTTAATGTCAGCGTCTGCCTGACTGGCCAATCACCCTGTTATCATTTATCAGCACCCGGACGACTGCCTGGTCAATGTCGGCACGCGGTATTTTAGCTCTAATCACATCTGCAGCTCATGTGCCAGCCGTGTGTAGCGAGATGTTTCAAACAGTACACACAGAAACAAAATTTGATTTGACTAAAAAATATGCCAAAAAAAAAATAGATCAAATATATTCAAATATACTTAAATAGCAAAAACGATTGTTCTGCTATTTCGAACATTACGATATAAGAGATTAGATATTCATGGAGAAAACTGGCGATCAAATGGATTTAAGTATACTAAATTAGAAACAATTATTTTATAAGAGATTAGATATACATATACACTCGCAAAAAATCGAAGCGAGTAGTATGAACCCACTGCACTGAGCTACTCAAAAGATGATGCAGTTCAGCACAATCAGGAAAATGCATAGTAAGTGATTTAAGAAAAGTATCATCATTAGGTATTATTACATATTAATTTGATTTATCAATTTTTTTATTAATCATATTTATTATACATTATTTTTGGAAATTATTGAAAATAATATTTTTATTTTCGGTCAAGAACTTTTTAGATTGTTTAAGATTTGAATATTGCTTTGTAGTACAAGCGGGACTTCAAATGTTAAAGACAACTATATGAATTGAGTATAAGCTGTTGGCACTGCTTCGACTGGGACGTTATCACCCAAATAAGGTCATAGCTTACCAAAAAGTTTTCCTCGGCTGTTGCTGCCACCACAATCAGCGACACCCGCCGATCAGGTGAAGACGGCCGAAGCACGCGTCAATGTTTTTATTTATTTTTTGCAAATATGTTTATTTTGGTTTGCTTATGAATAACATACTGTTCCCATGCAGACCAGTCCCGCCAGTATCAACTGATAAGAAGCTTCATGCACTTAATATAATATTTATTGTAGACGAAAGGCTTGCATAGCTCTTACAATAATCATGCATTCTACTTTGCTCCAAGAATTTGTGTAGAATTTTAATTGAATTTCAGATTCTGTTTACTTTTAATGTAAGCTTTAAATCGTCGCAAATTCAAGCACTGATTATCATCATTATGTATTAAGAACATTGACCATTAAATACTTTGAAACCTTTACTTAATAGACTTAGCTGGCTAAATTTAGTACCATTTTCTATAATATATATGAAAAGAATTTTGTTGGCACGAACTTTCTGGGCACAACTAAAAGCTAATAGAAGAATTGAAATGCAAAAAGATTAACGAGTGTATTGAATTATAGGATACTTTTAACTTTAAGCACTTTATTATTACAATAAAAATTTGTTTAACTAGGTAGTCGTTCAAAAGTGTCAGGCATACATGTTTAATATTGCACTAACTTACATTTTCAAATATATAATAAATTTAAAGAACACAGAGTTTAAAAAATATATATTTAATTTTGAATAAGGATATTCAAAAGTGATTTAAATTGAACATGGAAACTAATAACACATCCTTGTTGCCCTACGTGTTAGATATACTAAGTCGTCAGAATGATTTATGTGAGTATTTATCTACGTATATATATCTGGCCATGACTAAATCAAGAAAAACGCAGGCACCACAATAGATGCGATTTGCGAAAAGATGTACAATATGATACCTGTAGATGGAATTATTAGCTTGGGCGACCTCCGGTCTGCAGACACAGGCAGCAAAACGAAAAGCCAAGAAGGTTCAAAAGAAAAAGCCTCACTTGGCCAAGTCGGTAAGATGTGTTGTTTATATACTCCAGATACTATGTCTATACTCCAGATACTATGTCGATTACCAGTGTTCAAGCAAAGAAGAAGCAAGAAGAAATTTACATTAAAACCTCGTCCTGCCAGTTAGAGCCAAAACTGCAGTTCAACGTCCAAAACCCATGTAAATCAGGGGAAACGTCGCCAAATGGAAAAACTTGAACTACTTGCTAATAAACATAGTGTTTGCTTGAGGGGTGTGGTTCACTTGAGCATTGTGCTATTGAAGTGGAGTAGCATCTAGGTCAACATGGCGTCGGACTTGGACTAATTAACAGAAGACAAGCACGGGCTTGGGCACGGACATGGTGCGTACACTTATTGATTAACAGCTGCCACCATGCATCATACACCATAGACCATAGCCGAAACACACCTGTACTGTAAAGCTCTTTTCTTGGTGATTGTCGCAGTTGCCGTTTGAATTGCTTAGCATTCGGATATAATAAATTATTCAGTGGATCACGATTGCGTGGCGAAGTCATTATGAAATGATTCGATTAGCATTTCATATGGGCATGGTTAGGGCGATTATTTATGCAACTTTAGAAGTCTTTGTGACTTTTATATCACCCGAATGCATAAAATAAATGTAAAGAGAGCGCTACGCGTTCAGTGTGTCTTCGAATCTAGTCGGAGCGATAACAGTAATCGTGGATAAAAACCGGAATACAACAAAATAATAAAGTGCCATTCAGATAATATCCTATCGCAATTAAGGACTTTCAAGGATACATACTCACTCATACTCACAAAGGAATATTATGTGAGTGATTGCAATCACACTAAAATATAAAACTGTTAATTGCTGTGTCCACTGCACGTGTGTGTCTCTGTGTGTGAGTCTGTGTGTGTGACTGTGGGTGTCTGCGTGTGTATGTGTACCAAGTGGTTTGTTTGTAATTTCGTTGCCAACTTTGACGTAGTATTTTACTGCAAGGTGAAGTACGACAGAAAAAAATAGTGAACTTTGTAATTACTTATTGTTGTCATTTCAAAACAGTTTCGTTCTTAAAAGATCTAAAGATCAGCTATATGCTGAGTTAAAGTAATGTTAAAGTAATAAAGTAAACCTATTTTAATACTGAAGCTGAACTTATTTGTCTCTAAAATTACATTTTACATTCAAAAACAAATATTAATATCCCTATTAACAAAAATAAATAAATCGTACACATTATACACATTTTTTTTAATAAACACATTAACTGATGTTTGTTGTTGATGTAAGATGCGCGATAAGGGAAGACTACATAGTAAATTCCGCAAATACAGCAGTATTCAACATTATTTTTTATACGTTGGCATACCCCTCTTTATAGAATTGCAATCATTAAATCATTATCTCGTTAATTTATTCATTCACTTGGCAACGGGTTTCTCTATTTGCCATAGGTATTATTGATGTCTGACACGTTGACTGATTCTACTGATATGCCTCTGTTCTTGGCTCAATGAATTTTCGAAATAATATTTTTGTTGAATAATAAAGAAATTTAAAAGAAATTTAATTTTACGCATGTCTTTAGATTCATTTCTGGAGGTAAGCTTTTGCTGATTAGCAAATCAACTGAACTAAATGGAATCTTTGTACCTGTCATCAAAACGCTTATATATAATTTTGAAGTGCATAATGTGCCACATTAAAATCGGAATGAACTCGTCCTTTCGTATCGTATTTCCTGATAGCTAGACTTTTCTTGATATTGAATTCGAGTTGTCGACTATCGCTTATAAGGCTGGCACCATTGTCTTATATATTCTTCATTAGGATTCTTTGTCATTTTTATTGAACTTTTATTGCAATTAAGAAACCAGAAGATTCATAAAATGTGATTTAACTATTCAATATATAGATTAAATCCGAAACTAATCCGACCCTGAACCACAGCTGGCAACAAAACAGAATCAAAATGGGCAGTAAGAAGAAAACGGCACTTTCAAAGGCACAAAACAATGATGCTGCTGACTGTGCCGGGGGTGATATAGTCATATCTGGAGTATCTGGCAAGCTGCCGGAAAGCAGCAATATAGAAGAGTTCAAGCATAACTTACTCAACGGTATTGATATGGTTACAGATGATTCCAGACGTTGGGAGTCAGGTAAGCTCACAGCTCATAGCTGCATAGCTTAAGAAATCGATGAAGAAATTGTTGGACTCTTTTTGGCAGGCATATATGGCTTACCGGAGCGCATGGCCAAAATGCTTGACGAGGATCTGGAGAAATTTGATGATACATTTTTTAGTGTTCACCAGAAGCAGGCGGAACTAATGGATCCCTGTATGCGAATACTGTTGGAGCTGACACACGAGGCGATTATTGATGCGGGCATCAATCCAACCGAGCTACGGGGTAGCCGGACCGGCGTCTATATAGGTCTCTCCTTCGTGGAGACGGAACACGAGATACCGAACATGGAGCCGAGCAGCATCAATGGCTACTGCCTCACTGGCTGTGCCCGGGCCATGTTTGCCAATCGCATTTCCTACACCTTTGACTTTAAGGGTCCCAGTTTCATTGTGGACACCGCCTGCTCCAGCTCCCTCGTGGCCCTATCGCATGCATACACAGATTTGCAATCAGGTCGCAGCGACTATGCCATCGTCGCTGGCGTCAATCTCATACTGAAGCCGATCTTTGCATTGCAGTTCCTGCGCCTGGGTATTGTTAGTCACGACGGTTCCTGCAAGACCTTTGATGCGGCGGCTAATGGCTATGCACGTGCGGACACCTGTGCCGTCGTGTTTCTGCAGAGGAGTGACCAGGCGAAGCGCATCTATGCCACGATACTCAATGTGCGAACGAATACGGATGGGTTCAAGGAGCAGGGTGTCACCTTTCCCGATGGTCGCATGCAGCATCAGCTGCTGCGGGAGACGTATAGTGAGATCGGTCTCAGTCCCGATGAGGTCGTCTATGTCGAGGCCCATGGCAGTGGTACTCCGGTTGGCGACGACCAGGAAGCCAATATGTTGGCCAACTTCTTTTGCCATCCATCTAGACCCACTCCTCTGCTTATCGGATCTGTCAAATCGAATATGGGCCACGCGGAGCCCGCATCTGGTGTGAGTGCGCTAGCGAAGATGATTATCGCCATGGAAGAGGGCATTATACCTAGAAATTTGCACTATCGTACACCAAATCCCGCCGTGTCAGCGCTTGTTGACGGTCGACTCAAGGTCGTGGATCGTAATCTACCCTGGCAAGGCGGCATTGTGGGTCTGAACTCCTTTGGCTTTGGTGGGGCCAATGCTCACGTTATCCTCAAATCGAATGAAAAGATAAAGAAACTGTCGAAAAAAACAACAAAATCCTCATTAAATCTAGTTACTTGCTCGGGTCGCACCAAGCACGCCGTACAGCAACTCTTGGAGGCAGCAACGAAGCATCGCAACGATCATGAATTCTTGGCACTCATTAATGATATTCATTCGCAGCCGATTCCACTGCATCCATATCGCGGTTTCGCCGTCCTGGGATCCACAGGTGCCAACAAACTGGAGATACTGCCCTATGAAGAGGAACAACGACCAATTTGGTTTGTCTTCGCTGGCATGGGTAGTCAGTGGCCCAGCATGGCCAAGGATCTGATGCAGCTGGAGGTCTTTAACAAGTCAATACAACATTGTGCCGAGGTAAGTAAAGTGATAAACAATCAAACAATCCAAATTTATCGATTAACCCGCTTATTAATTGAGTAAGCAAATATTTGTGGTTTGTTTTATAAGAGAGAAATATCCTACCTTTTTCCTATTTACCCACTCTATAGGTGCTAGCTCGAATGGACATTGATCTGATTGATGTGCTCACAAGGTCAACGGAGAGGACATTTGACAACATAGTCTACTCCTTTGTATCAATAGCTGCCGTCCAGGTTGCATTGACGGACTTACTCCGAGCACTGAACATTGAGCCAGATGGCATCATTGGTCACTCGGCTGGTGAACTCGGCGCCGCATACATGGATGGCTGTCTAACAGCCGAGCAGACGGTGTTAGTGGCTTATTGGCGCGGCAGGAGCGTTCTTGAAACGCCTGGACTGCCAAAGGGTACAATGGCAGCAGTGGGTCTGAGCTGGGATGAGATTGGACATCATCTGCCACCAGATTGTTATGCCGTTTGCCATAACAGCGATGATAACTGCACAGTTTCCGGGCCAGTGGCATCCATGGATGCAACGATTGCGAAGCTTCAAGCAGCGGGAGTTTTCGTTAGAAAGATCGCCTCGGGTGGTTATGCCTTCCACAGCAGATATGTAGCGGATGCTGCACCAATGCTGCGCAAGAATCTAGAGCGTTTGATCACCGAACCCAAGCAGCGAACTCAATGCTGGCTGAGCACCAGCGTACCGGAGCGAGATTGGCAGACACCTTCGTGTAGAATGGCCTCGGCCGCATATATCATCAACAATCTGATATCACCCGTACTCTTCAATGAAGCTATACGCCATATTCCAAATAATGCCGTAATTGTGGAGATTGCTCCCCACGGAATCTTCCGAGCCATTCTACGTTCGCTATCGCCGAAAGTCAGCTATGTGAGCCTTATGCAACGGGGTCATGCAAACAATGCCGAGTACCTCTTGAGTCAGATTGGGCAGCTGTATGCAGCTGGTGGTCAGCCACAGCTGTCGCGAATGTCTCCATCGGCAGCAGTTAGTTATCCCGTCTCAAGGGGCACGCCCATGTTGAACTCACTTATCAAATGGGATCACACCCAGAAATGGGGCTATCCGAAATTCAAGGGCGGACGACAGGCAAACCAGCTAAGTATTGATATCGATCTGAGTAAGGAGGAGAACGCTTTCTTGTCTGGCCATACAATCGATGGAAGAATCCTCTTTCCGGCAACGGGCTATTTGACACTGGCTTGGATGGTGCTGGCCCAACAAAAGGGCAACGACTATCAGCGTACTCCAGTCGTCTTTGAGGACGTTGTCTTCCATCGCGCTACTATCCTCGGAATGGATGCGAACTCAGCAGTCAAATTGTCGGTTAACTGCTGTCAGGGCAACAACACCTTTGAGATCTGCGAGGGTAGCAGTCTGGTGGCAACGGGCAAGATTCGTTTAATCGCAAACGTACAGGAGGAGCAGATGGATCTCGCCGAACTGCCCGGTAGTGCTGGCGTCACCAAACTCTACACCAAGGATGTCTATAAGGAGTTACGCTTGCGTGGCTACGATTATAGCGGAGTCTTTCAAGGCATTCTCGATGCCGACATTGCAGCTGTAATGGGACGACTTCAGTGGATGGATAATTGGATCAGTTTCATGGACACCATGTTGCAGTTCCGCATACTCAGCAACAACATTCGTGAGCTGTACGTACCCACGGCAATTCAACGTGTCGTCATCGATCCCATCAAGCATCTTGAATTGGCCAAACAGCATCAGCAAAAGCTTCCAGTCTACTGGCATGCCAACATATCGGTTGTTAAATGCGGTGGTGTCGAGATCCACAGGATGAAGACGGCTCAGACGCAACGTCGCTCGGGCGGACAGAGTGCTCCGATTCTGGAGCGGTACAGCTTCACTCCCCACATTCAACACACCATTTTACGTGGAGATCAGGAGAGAGCGAAGCGTATGGCCCTAACTGTTGCCATGCAGCTTATCATTGAGAACAGTGCTGGTGCAATTAAAATCAAAGGAGTTGAGATTGCTGCCACACGCAACACAACGGAGACGCTTAATGCTGTCAAGCTACTCGAACTTATCGAACGTGAGCCAATTCTGGCAGCTGATATATGCGTTGCAACAAGCAGCAACACTAATGAGTCAGACCTTGCAACATTGCTGCAAGACACCGGAGTTCGCGTGATTGTCGGGGATCTAGCCAAGGCAGCTGTGGAACGGCATTGTGACTTTCTACATGCATTTAATCTGCTCTCAACCGAACCAACATTAATCGATCTTCAACTTCAACATAGCATAGAATCGATCAAAGAGGAGAGTGGATTTCTGCTGTTGGAGGAGAGTGCTAGTGCTTATAAGACCACAGGACGGGCACAGTTGCAACGTCTACAACTATTGCCAGTTCTAGAGCAAGTCTATGACAGTGATCGGATGCTGATCCTAGCTAGAAGGTCAATCGGTAAAGACTTTTCAACTTCGCTGGTGGTGCGTGTGACCAATGAACATTTCAAGTGGATCGTTGATCTTAAAACGGCGCTAGTCAAATCACAAGCAGACCAGAAGAATGTCTATTTGGTGGCACAGGGAGAACCGAGCACAGGCGCACTTGGTTTTATAAATTGTTTAAAGCGAGAGCAGTTCGGTAATCGGGTTCGACTTTATTTGCTGCAGGATCAGGGATTACCTGCATTCTCCCTGACAGATGCCTTCTATGCCAATCAGTTGGCCAAAGACATGTCCATCAATGTCTATCGAAATGGGAATTGGGGCAGCTACAGACACTTGCCACTGGATGCACACCAACTACAGCTAACTGTGGAACAAGCCTATGTGAATACACTAGTCAAGGGTGATCTCTCTTCGCTGAAATGGATCGAAAGCCCGCACAACACAAATGTCGATGAAAACAAATGGGAGCCCTGCACTGTGTACTATGCACCCCTGAACTTTCGAGATGTGATGTTGGCATCTGGTAAACTGGGCGTGGATGCGTTGCCCGGCGACTTGGCGCATCACGATTGCGTTTTGGGGCTGGAGTTTGCCGGTCGCGACACACAAGGTCGTCGCATCATGGCAATGGTGTCTGCCAAGTCATTGGCTACCAACTGCCTGGCCAACAAGAATCTACTTTGGGATATACCCGATAAGTGGTCCATGGAAGAGGCCTCAACGGTGCCCTGTGTCTATGCGACCGTCTACTATGCCCTCCTTGTGCGTGGTCAGATGAAGAAGGGTGAACGCATCCTCATCCATGCTGGTTCAGGTGGTGTGGGCCAAGCTGCCATTTCTGTGGCTCTCCATCATGGTCTGACTGTCTTCACAACGGTCGGCAGCAAGGAGAAACGGGAGTTCCTGCTGAAGCGTTTCCCCAAGTTGCAGGCACGCAACATTGGCAATTCACGTGACACATCCTTTGAGCAGCTGGTGATGCGCGAGACAAAGGGCCACGGTGTTGATCTGGTGTTGAACTCACTCTCTGAGGAGAAACTGCAAGCATCCATCCGCTGCTTGGGTTTGAACGGACGCTTCTTGGAGATTGGCAAATTCGATTTGAGCAACAACAGTCCGCTGGGTATGTCAGTCTTCTTGAAGAACACCTCCTTTCACGGCATTCTGCTGGACAGTGTTATGGAGGGTGAGGAGGAAATGCAGAAGCGAATCGTCTCGCTGGTATCGGAGGGAATTAAGATGGGTGCTGTGATTCCACTGCCCACCACTGTCTACGCTGACCAGGAAATTGAGAAGGCCTTCCGGTTTATGGCATCGGGCAAACACATCGGCAAGGTGGTTATCAAGGTGCGCAACGAGGAGGAACAATCGACAGTGCCCAAACAGCGTTTGATCGACGCCATTCCCCGCACCTACATGCATCCGGAGAAGAGTTACATTGTCGTTGGTGGATTGGGTGGCTTCGGCTTGGAGCTGACCAACTGGCTGGTGAGTCGCGGGGCACGCCACATTGTTTTAAATACACATTCAGGGTTAAAGACCGGCTATCAAGCCCTCATGATCCGACGTTGGCACGAGCGTGGAGTTCAGGTCGTGATCGACATCAACGATGTCACCTCCGCTGTCGGCTGCAAAAATATGCTGGAGAACAGCAACAAGTTGGCACTCGTTGGGGGTATCTTTAATCTAGCCGCGGTACTTCGAGATGCTGTCTTTGAGGAACAAACTGTGAAAGCCTTTGAGTTAGTCACAGCGCCTAAGATACAAGCCACCATGCATCTGGATCAATGCTCGCGCAGCATGTGCCCAGTTCTGGAATACTTCATATGCTTCTCCAGCTTGGCCGCGGGTCGTGGTAATCCCGGCCAGACAAACTACGCTCTGGCCAACTCAAGCATGGAGCGCATCTGCGAGCAGCGGCAGGCAGAAGGTTATCCTGGAATAGCTATACAATGGGGTGCTATAGGTGACACTGGGCTCATTATCGAGCACATGGGTAACAATGACACTGTCATTGGTGGAACGCTGCCCCAGCGGATGTCCAGCTGCCTGCAGACATTGGATATGTTCATGCAACAGCCGCATCCTGTCCTCGCATCGATGGTGTTGGCCGAGAAGCGCAAAACGGAGCATTCAAATCGTCAGAGTCTCATCTCTGCCATAGCGAATATAATGGGATTGCGCGATGTAAATAGCGTACAGGATAAGACGACACTGTTTGACTTGGGCATGGACTCCCTGATGAGCACGGAGATCAAGCAGACACTAGAGCGGAACTACGATCTGGTGCTGTCAGCGCAAGACATTCGACAGCTAACCTTTATTGCGCTGAAGCAAATCGATAGCCAAGAAGCCCCAGGTATGGCCGCAAGCTCAGATGAAGTTACTCCAAAACCGGCATCAGCGGCGTTCGCTACAAATAAGACCGGTCGGACGAACATTGCCCAAACGGATGAAACTCGAAAGGTATTCGCCAAGGAAGTATTACCCCAGGACGTACTTGTGCGTCTGCATTCCATGGCAATGAAGGCTTGCAATGAGCCAGCCGTGTTCTTCCTTGCTCCGATCGAGGGTTTCACAATAGCCATTGAAGCCCTGGCCGTCTCTCTCACCTGCCCGGCCTATGGACTGCAGTGCACAGAGGAAGTGCCCCTCGACTCAATTGAAGCCTGTGCTGCCTACTATCTGCAACAGATACAGAAGCTGCAGCCACGTGGTCCCTACAACATTGTGGGTTACTCCTACGGTTGCCTTCTTGCCCACGCCATCGGCGTGGCGCTGGAACAGCGTCGATTTGGCGTCAAAGTCATTATGCTGGACGGTGCACCCACAATGGCCAGTGGCTACATGCAGGAGGCCAAAAAGCAGACTGACGACTTGAATCGCCAGCAATCGATGACACTGGCCTACTTTGGTGCACTGCTCGCTGATGTGGACTACAACAAGGTGGGTCTAAGCAACTTTATTCTCTCTTGCTGAACACTACTCACTCCTAATGCTTAACATATGCAGCTTCTGCAATTGCTTGAGGGCGTCAAGACGTGGCCCTTGAAGCTGGACAAGCTGGCGGATACTTTGGCGTCGCACACTCAACAAACCAAGGAAGTGGTAAGAAAAAAATATTAATCTAAAATAGTCGTAGCTATCTGAATCTTTATTAGCATAGAAATAAATACATCTTTAAAATAATATATATTTATATTGTAAACTTTATACTTGAATACCTCGTAATAAGCATCTCCGTCCACTCATAGTTGAATTCTTGGTCAGCATCAGCGATCAGTAGACCATGAATCTTCCATCATATTAAGTGTTTCTGAAAAATCAAAAATAATATTTTATTAAATTTATATTACGTAAAATTAACTATCAGTTTTAGTATTAAATGTTTCAAACGTCATTCTATTCTAAATAACAAATATTTACAGATCAAGAAAGCCGCCTGCATGTTCAAACAGAAACTATTGCTCTCGGAGAGCTACAAGGGAGCCAAGCAACTAAACAGCGATGTGGTGCTCATAAAATCGGCGGAGCACAATGCAATCATGTCGCAGGATGACTACGGTCTCAAGGAGGTAAATCAGTTACACATACGATACAGAATATCGTAAACATGTTAACATGACAATCTCTGTAGATTTGCAGCGCCCAAATCGATATGCACGTTGTGGCAGGCACCCATCGAACATTCCTCAAGGAAGCCCAAACGTTACAGATCATCGAGCGGGTTTTACAAAAAGAGTCCGCTTAATCGCTTCATTTATATTGTAGGCATAGGTTTACCGTTTAATGTGTTCACTTCGATTACATACACAACTAATATAGTAACTTTTAATTGTACATTTAAGCGTTTAACAAGTTTACTTTCTTTTATATATTAAATTAATCTCTTTAATTTCTTAACTCGGGTGTTCATAGTCCGAAATTTTCTTGCACGACCCTTACTAAATTCTAAATCGTGTCAGATTTGGAACATATGTATGTACTACAAATAACATAAATAACAAAAACATTATAAGCTCATTATAATCATCTAATATTTAATCTATTTAATCAACTTTACTCACCGGAAGCAAGATGCATACACATACATATATATGTAAAAATGTGTGCACGTGCAAAAAAGTGGTGTTATTAAAAACAAAGTGGCGCGATTCTGATGTCTGCCGATATTCAAGAACTGAGCATTTATCGCTTTCCGTTCTATTATCGGCTTTAATTTCAAAGCTTCAAAAAAATGAGGTAGAAAATAAAACTGTTATTAAGGCAGTCGGCTCAACAACAGCTGATTAACTTAACAGGCGAGTCGCCATGCATTGAAAGGTTAACAGAGAGCAAGAGCTTTCTGTGCTTATCTCGTTTCACATTGCTCTCCACTGCGCACTGAAGAGAAGCTTTTGCAGCGACCGACACCATCCGCTGTAGTCGTATAAAAGCCACCGCTCACCTGATGCCGCGACTATTCGTTATTCACATTTCATATTTCATCGTAGGTCGCGCAAAAGTTTACGGTATTTTCATACCATAAACCGATCCGACATTAAAAGTGTTTCGTAGCAAAGTGTAAAAGAATAATTGCTCTTAAGAAGAAAAAATATTAAAATAAAAAAACACGCTGCTGTTCAACGAAAGTGCTTAATAGTGACACAAAATTGACCGTAACAATTGTCAATTGTCTATAATAAATATATACACGCCTACTTGAGAAGCTAACGGTTTTTTTAGTCAGCAGTAAGGACCAACTGCCCAAAAAAAAACCCTTACCGCCTGCCAACAGCAAACGCATTACCAAAAGTGGTTGCTGCTTGTCTCACCAAAACAGCTGTCGAGGAATCGCCTGATTTTTAGGTATGTACTCTGCACGCATGCACACAACACAAGCAAACATATATATGTATATGCCTGTGTATATACACAAAGACTGCTATATTCATGTGTGTGTGTGTGTCAAAAAGGAGGAGGAAGGATTACGAAAAAAAAAGCCCCTGTGCCAAAACTAATTCTCTAACGCCGGTTTAGTGCAGAATTAAGTGTTGATTATAATCTGGTTTTAAAGAGTCAAAAAAAAGAAAGGAAAATAAATAAAAATGAAGAATTTAAATATGAAATATATTAAATATTATTAGCAGCTGACAACAGCTAGAAGAGGAAAGAATTCCAAAATTAGTTCAAAATTAGATATAACTCGTCTCAGACCTGTCATGTAACGTTTGACATTTAATTTCGTTTGTCTAAATTTTTTTTAAATATGCATATACTAATTATAATTTGCCTAACAACAATTTTCACTTGTTATACTAAACTGAAATGAACCCATTAAAATGAGCAAAGATAGTATA
This sequence comes from Drosophila setosimentum, assembly GCA_035043505.1. NCBI lineage: Eukaryota > Metazoa > Arthropoda > Insecta > Diptera > Drosophilidae > Drosophila > Drosophila setosimentum. The sequence continues at coordinate 1,344,307 of JAWNMY010000007.1, forward strand.
CTTTTTTTTTTTATTATGCAAATAAAGTCCAAATTCCCGAAAATGTTGCGGTAGACCTTTAGCAAGATTGCGATTGGCTTCATTCTTTCGACGGTTTTGATAGGGTTTCGCATACTAATTGGACAACTAGCTTGATGATTTTTCTATGATTTCTGTAATAAGAGAAAGTAATAATGAGTGACAGAATTGATTGGAAATTTTTCTAATCTACACACTGATTAACACAACACATATATGGGAATCAGCAGATAGACACATATTATTTTAAATGCACTAAAAATGTTATAAATACTTTGTCACTAAAGAACCGCTTTCAACGCACTTGGCGTGTTCGAGTTAATCAACCTATTTTAATTTCTCTTATCACATTGGCAATGAACTTGAGGCGCGCACCCCCCCACTTGTTTCAAGTGGAAATTTTATGTGGGTGGATGATATGATACATGCCTGCCTGTTCTGCACATTAACACATTCATTTGTATGTGTTTAGGTAGGTTTTCCCTTAATCGATAAGTGTCAAAATAGAAGCAAGTGCATAAATAAATAACATTAAGAACTGCTACTATTGGGGGGGGGGGGGGGGGGGGGTACTCAACAGTGACTAGCATTGCGCTGAAACGTTTTGTTTACATTGCATTGTTTATTTATCGAGTGACGCAATTTTGAAAATCAATATGCCTAGATAAGTTGAAGTGTGTATTAAATGTAAAAGGATATACAAATATCGCGTCTCTACAAACAACAAATCGAACGAATGAACGAAAAGCAGCAGCAGCAATTATACAGATGACGCTGCTCAAAACTAATAAAAATATGTATAGAAAATACTACTTAAACGAACTTGGAAATCACGCCACCTTATCTCACTCTCCACAAATTGGTTATGAACACGCGTTGTGCTAATGTTAGTGTATACATATGCATATGTGTATGTGTATGGGTACGATCAGAGTAAATGTATTTTTTGCCGGCTGTTGTCGAAATAATAGCGTCTCTTCTGTTATGCTCCCTCCATTCTTCTGGATGTATGTGTATAATACATGTATGCATGCATATACATATGTTGCCATGCTCTGGAACTGTTCTTGCCGTCCATGCTTCATATCGAAGGCAAACAATGATGACAAACCACTGGTTTAGCTTAACTGACTTTTTCTTTTATTGTTCCATTCTCATTCTGCACATCGTACGAGTTTTGTCGGCGAATAAGAAAGCAGCGTGCGAAACGCTATTACTGCGTTTGCCATAGTATTGGTGAGCGTGTCAGCTGCGAGTCATTTTAACATTTTTTGTGTTGCACTGTTAAGCTGAATACACACTCTGATATGCTTGTGTATGTATGTATTTGTATGTACATACATCTCTTCACATTAGTGTGTACGTTGTGTGCCTATACATAATGTTGCCGCGCACTGTTAGACACACAATAATCACGCCACAAGCACACGAACACAGCAAAGAGCAAATGTCGTTGCACGCGCAGCTTCCCCAGAAATCACCTGATTTTCAGTTACTTTCCTCTAAAAAATGTTCATTCGACCATCCGGGCTGCTGTCATAGCCTTTTGTGAGAAACCAACATAGATGAAAAGCTTTGCGTGATTAACAGTAGCATTAACAGCGACAGTATTTGTACAGTTTTACTGTTGGCATCACTGTAAATGTGCTTATTACACATTTGAAATACTTTTCAGTCGATAAATTACCAAAAAATAGTTATTTGAATATTTAAATTCTCTTAATAGTATTGTATAAAATATATATCTGTACAACCCGGCATATTTGTTGAGATGATCACTCAAAATATATGTAGAAAACTATATTACTAAGTTGTCAATTGAAATGAACTTATGACTTCAAAAACATCACTAATTATTAATTACAACAGCTTACGACCGTAGTTTGGTACTTAAAGAAAATATGAATAGATATAATTTTCCATAGTAATTAACATATTTGTAGTGTGGCTTGTAAACAAAACACAGCTGGCCACGAAATAAATGGAACTTTGATCAATAAATCAATTTATAGCAGCTGACTTTTTGTTTTATTTTGGCACTTTCTCTTCGAGTCAAAGTCTATATAGTTAGTCTCTCTTTTTTTATATAAATATAAATAGCTTAAATGATTGTAATTTGTGGCCCATTCAAATATGCAATAATTTAATTTTTCTTAAATAAAAAACAATGAAAGTATGCAATATTCTTAAATATGAAATAACTCTAACTTTGATGGATCGGATTTCCTTAAATTGAAAATTACAAAAATTTAACTTGTAAAAGAAAATTGACTAGATGATTATAATTTTGTAATAAATTGAATACGTCAAATTGGCCGAAAATTAAATTATTGTATGAAAAACATTTATGAGACAAAATATATCAACCAAAGTCAGAAAGTTGAAAGAAATAAGACTGCTAAAGACATTCGAAAGTGTTCACGCAAACCAAATTTTCAGTTCAGAATTCGGATTACAATAAATGAACTTTTATTAATTATAAGAAAATTTAGGTTATAGTTGACAGTGTTCGAATTATGAATATTGAATGAGATTCCAGTTAGAGAAGATACTATTGGAGTCTCGAGATTGTACTAATGTAAAACTAAGAATATTTTAAATTTTTATATATTTTTGATAGACGGTAAAAGTTTGTCAAGAGTCGTGGATCAGCAAACTGTTGCGCTCAATAATCAAAATAATCACAATCCGAGCCCTTCCGCTGTACAAAACGGTAACGGTAAAAGTGCCCGTGCCCTTCGTCGGCGCCGCCGCCGCAATAAGAAGCAACAAAATTCGCAACAACCTGACTCCTTCGAGGAGCCATCCACTGCGCAGCTAACACCGAGCACCTCCGCTTGCAATCCTGCAACGAATCATCATCATACCCTAACAGGCAACCACTCCAACAACAACAGCCAAAAGATGCCAGCCCGTTTCGCCGAGGAAGTGATCACTGCTGAGCCAGCGTCGCGTACTGCCCCCCAATTGGACCTGGGTGGTGGACATTATGCGCCGCGTCAGCAGGCACTAAATGAGGAGATTGCCATAACTGGCTTCTCCGGCCGTCTGCCCGAGAGCTCCAACATTGAAGAGTTCCAGAAGAATCTGTTTGAGGGCGTCGACATGGTCACTGATGAACCTATACGCTGGGAGCGCGGTAAGTTTTAACATTTAATTAATCAGTTGGTATATTTACAAGAGCCACCTAAAAACTACTGCAGGTCTCTATGGATTGCCGGACAGGATGGGCAAAATCAAGCATGCCGATCTTGAGAATTTCGATCAGCAATTCTTTGGTGTACATCAGAAGCAGGCCGAGTGCATGGATCCCTTGCTGCGCATTATGCTTGAATTGACGCACGAGGCAATCATTGATGCTGGTCTAAATCCCACAGATTTGCGTGGATCTCGCACTGGTGTCTACATTGGTGTTTCGACATCGGAAACGGAACAGCACTGGTGCTGTGATCCGGATCGTGTTAATGGCTATGGTTTGACGGGCTGTGCACGCGCCATGTTCGCCAATCGAATCTCGTTTGCATTCGATTTTAAGGGACCGAGCTACAGCATTGATACCGCCTGCTCGAGCTCCCTGTACGCATTGGAGCAGGCCTTCTCCGATATGCGCGAAGGCAAGATCGATAATGCATTGGTCGCTGGCGCCGGCATCATCCTGAAACCCACCATGTCTCTGCAGTTCAAGCGACTGAACATGTTGAGCGTCGATGGCAGCTGCAAGGCCTTCGATGAGTCGGGCAATGGCTATGTTCGTTCCGATGGCTGTGTTGTGCTGCTCCTGCAGCGCACCGCGGTTGCCAAGCGTGTGTACGCCTCAATTCTGAATGCGCGCACGAATACGGATGGGTACAAGGAGCAAGGCATCACATATCCCATTGGCAGCATGCAGAATCGTTTGATTCGCGAGACCTACGAGGAGATCGGCCTCAATCCCAACGATGTTGTATATGTGGAGGCCCACGGCACTGGCACCAAAGTGGGTGATCCCCAGGAGGTTAATTCCATTACGGATTTCTTCTGCAAGAATCGTACCACACCGCTGCTAATTGGTTCGGTTAAATCCAATATGGGTCACTCGGAGCCTGCGTCTGGTGTTTGCTCCATTGCTAAGATCCTGATTGCAATGGAGGCAGGCATTATACCCGCCAATCTGCACTACAACAAACCCAATCCAGATCTCTATGGTCTGGTCGATGGTCGTCTGAAGGTTGTCGATAAGAATTTGCCATGGAATGGTGGCATCATTGGTCTCAACTCTTTTGGCTTTGGTGGCGCTAATGCTCACGTCATTCTCAAATCGAATCCAAAACCAAAAACCATAACACCAAAGAATGGGGCACCCAAGGTAGTGATTGCATCCGGCCGTACATTCGAGGCCGTACAGGAGATGCTGGAATCCGCCTCGGATCACAACGATGACGATGAGTATCTGCAGTTAATCAACGATATTCATTCTAAGCCCATTCCCTTGCACTATTTCCGTGGCTACACTGTGGTCAGCAACAAGGGATCGCTGCAGCGCGAAGTGGTTGAGTCCACTGATGTGAAGCGTCCAGTTTGGTATATTTATTCGGGCATGGGCAGCCAATGGGCAAGCATGGCCAAGGACCTGATGCAAATTGATGTGTTTGCCAAGTCGATTCAGCGTTGTGCTGATGTTTTAAAGCCCGAAGGTGTCGATCTAATTGAGGTGCTTACCCGCTCCACGGACAAGAGTTTTGAGAACATTCTCAACTCGTTCATCTCAATTGCTGCCATACAGGTGGCGCTGACGGATCTGCTCACGTCCCTCAACATTCATCCCGATGGCATTGTGGGTCATTCGGTGGGCGAACTGGGCTGTGCCTATGCCGATGGTTGCTTCACTCCTGAGCAGACCGTTCTGGCCGCCTACTGGCGTGGCAAGAGCATTCTGGACACACAGTTGACTAAGGGCAAGATGGCTGCCGTCGGTCTCAACTGGGAAGAGGCGCACAAGCTGGTTCCCAGCGATTGTTTCCCTGTCTGCCACAATAGTGAGGACAATTGTACAATTTCCGGACCGGAAGAATCTATCGAGGCCTTTGTTGCCAAACTCAATGCCCAGCAGATCTTTGCGAAGGCTGTAAATAGCAGTGGCTATGCGTTCCACAGCAAATATATCGCTGATGCTGGTCCCAAGTTGCGCAAGAGCCTGGAGAAGATTATACCCAGTGCGAAGAATCGCACTGCTCGCTGGATCAGCACCAGCATTCCCGAATCCGCATGGAACACTCCGGTTGCCATACAATCATCGGCCGCCTATCATGTGAACAATCTGCTGTCGCCCGTGCTCTTCCATGAGGCACTGCAGCATGTGCCCAAGAATGCCATCTCCATTGAGATTGCACCACATGGCCTACTCCAGGCGATTCTGAAGCGAGCTCTCGGCCCGGATGCCACCAACTTGAGTCTGGTGAAGCGCGGCCACGAGAACAATGTGGAATTCTTGCTCAGCAATGTGGGCAAACTGTTTGCAGCGGGTGCACAGCCGCAGGTCCTGAACTTGGTTCGACCCATTAGCTATCCGGTGGGACGCGGTACTCCCATGTTGAACTCAAAGATCGGCTGGGATCACACACAGAAATGGCTGGTTGTCAAGTTTGGCAAAGAGACCACTTCGGGTGAGACCATCATTGAGATTGATCTGTCCAAAGAGGATGATGCCTTCCTCGCCGGCCATACGATCGATGGACGCATCCTGTTCCCAGCAACCGGTTACATGACTCTCGCCTGGATGACATTTGCCAAGATGCGTGGCGGCGAATTCCACAAGACGCCAGTTGTCATGGAGAATCTGGTATTCCATCGGGCTACGATTTTGAATAAGAGCGCCGTTGTCAAGTTTGGCATCAATTTCTTCGATGGCACGGGCAACTTTGAGATCTGCGAAAGTGGTAGCTTGGCCGTCTCCGGCCGGATCAGCATACCGGAAAGCATTGATATGGAGGAACTACCTCTGGATGCCCAGATACCCAACACCAAAGCCAAGCAGCTGGTCACCAACGATGTGTACAAAGAGTTGCGTCTCCGTGGCTACGACTATGGTGGAATCTTCCGTGGCATTGTCAACTCGGACACTTGTGCCTCTGTCGGCAGTCTGCAGTGGGTGGATAACTGGATTAGCTTCATGGATACCATGCTGCAGTTTAGTATTCTCAGCAAGAACTTGCGTGAGCTGTATTTGCCCACCCGTATTGAGAAGGCAGTGATTAATCCGCTCAAGCATTTGGAGCTGGTCAACGGATTGAGCAAGGAGTCACAGTCGAATGTTGGTGTACCAGTCTACTGGTATAATGACATTAATGTCATCAAGAGTGGCGGCGTGGAGCTGCGTGGCCTCAAGGCTTCACTGGCTCAGCGTCGTCCCAACACACAGAGTCCACCTACCTTGGAACGCTACTGTTTTGTGGCCAATGAGAATGTTGCAGAATTGAACGAGAATACGGAAAAGGCTCGCTTGCACGCACTGGACGTGGCCATTCAACTGATCATCGAGAACTCGAGTGGCGCTGTCAAATTGAAGGGTGTCGAGTTGGCCAACGGACGCAATCCCGATGTACTGATGGCTAACAACTTGCTGGAGATCATTGAGGGTGAACCGGTGCTAACTGGCGATGTGGCTGTTGTCACATCCAACAACAACGAGGAGCTGATTGCCAACACCTTGGGAGATTCGGGTGTGCGCGTCATTGCCAAGGATGTGCTTAAGGAGCCTGTCGAGCAGAACTGTCACTTTGTCTTTGGCATTGATATACTTGCCCGTCCGGATACAACGACTCTAAAGAATAGCATTGCCAGCATTCGCGAGACCGGTTTCCTCATTTTTGAGGAGAGTCTAGCCACGTACACGAAGACGGGACGTGCCCTCCTCGAGAAGTTCGGTTTCGTCGCTGTGCAGGAGCAGACGCTGGGCGGCACCCGTGTCCTCGTCCTGGCCCGACGTGGCGTTGATCTGAAGCAACGTAAATCGGTTGTTGTACAGGTCACGGAGCAAAACTTTAACTGGGTAGATGATCTTAAAGCTGCCCTGGCCACAGCTGCCACCGAGGAGCAATATGTCTATGTGGTTTGCCAGAATGAGGAACTCTTTGGTGCCATTGGCCTGATGACCTGCATCAAGAATGAAAATGGTGGCAAGCTGGCACGCCTAGTATTCGTACAGGATGCAGTATCCGGAAAGTTCTCAGTGACGTCGCCATTGTACCAGAAACAGCTGGAGAAGGACCTGATTTCGAATGTGCTCAAGAATGGCAAATGGGGCACCTTCCGTCATCTGAAGCTGGAGAAGCAGCAGGCCACTCTTCAAGTGGAGCATGCCTACGTGAATGCTTTGGTCAAGGGTGACTTAGCCTCGCTGAAGTGGATTGAGGGCGCCAAGGTCGATACGACAACCAAGAAGGACATCGAGACCTGCACCGTTTACTATGCACCTGTTAATTTCCGTGACGTGATGTTGTCTTCGGGCAAACTGGCAGCGGACGCTCTGCCTGGCGATCTAGCTGAACAGGATTGCGTGTTGGGCTTGGAGTTCGCTGGTCGCGACACAGCCGGCCGACGTGTAATGGCTATGGTGCCGGCCAAGTCGCTGGCAACTACCTGCCAGGCCAGTAGGCGCATGATGTGGCAAATTCCGGATAAGTGGTCCATGGAAGAGGCCTCAACGGTGCCCTGTGTCTATGCGACCGTCTACTATGCCCTCCTTGTGCGTGGTCAGATGAAGAAGGGTGAACGCATCCTCATCCATGCTGGTTCAGGTGGTGTGGGCCAAGCTGCCATTTCTGTGGCTCTCCATCATGGTCTGACTGTCTTCACAACGGTCGGCAGCAAGGAGAAACGGGAGTTCCTGCTGAAGCGTTTCCCCAAGTTGCAGGCACGCAACATTGGCAATTCACGTGACACATCCTTTGAGCAGCTGGTGATGCGCGAGACAAAGGGTCACGGTGTTGATCTGGTGTTGAACTCACTCTCTGAGGAGAAACTGCAAGCATCCATCCGCTGCTTGGGTTTGAACGGACGCTTCTTGGAGATTGGCAAATTCGATTTGAGCAACAACAGTCCGCTGGGTATGTCAGTCTTCTTGAAGAACACCTCCTTCCACGGCATTCTGCTGGACAGTGTTATGGAGGGTGAGGAGGAGATGCAGAATCAAGTGGTCACCCTCGTCGCGGAGGGTATCAAGAGCGGTGCAGTTGTGCCTCTGCCCACATCAGTGTTTAACGACAAGCAGGTGGAGCAGGCCTTCCGGTTCATGGCGTCGGGCAAGCACATTGGCAAGGTCGTTATCAAGGTGCGCGATGAGGAGGATGGCAAGAAGACGGTGATGCCCAAGTCGCGTTTAATTAACGCCATACCCCGTACCTATATGCATCCGGAGAAGAGCTATATTCTGGTTGGTGGTCTCGGCGGCTTCGGCCTGGAGCTGACCAACTGGCTGGTGACACGTGGAGCACGCTACGTTGTCCTAACCTCACGCACGGGCGTGAAGACCGGCTATCAGGGACTCATGATTCGGCGCTGGCAGGAGCGTGGCGTTAAAGTGGTTATTGATACCAATGATGTGTCCACAGCCGCGGGAACCAAGAAATTGCTGGAGAGCAGCAACAAGGTGGCCCTGGTTGGTGGTATCTTTAATCTGGCTGCCGTGCTGCGAGATGCCCTAATCGAGGATCAAACGGCCCAAGACTTTAAGACCGTCGCCGATCCCAAGGTGACAGCGACCAAATTCTTGGATCAATATTCGCGAACAATCTGCACTGAGTTGGACTATTTCATCTGCTTCTCGAGCGTCTCATGTGGACGTGGCAACATTGGACAATCCAATTATGGCTTGGCCAACTCCGCCATGGAGCGTATCTGTGAGCAGCGACAGGTTAGCGGCTTCCCAGGCACAGCGATACAATGGGGTGCCATTGGCGACACTGGCCTCGTGTTGGAGAATCTCGGTGATAATGACACCGTCATTGGTGGCACACTGCCCCAGCGTATGCCCTCCTGCCTGCAGACCATCGATCTATTCCTGCAGCAACCGCATCCCGTCGTGGCCTCCATGGTCGTGGCCGAGAAACGCAAGTCGGACCAGTCTGCCGGCGTTAGTCTAATTGCGACCATATCGAATATCTTGGGTCTGCGTGACATTAAGAATGTACAGGACGCCGCCTCCTTATCAGATCTGGGCATGGATTCGCTGATGGGCGCCGAAATTAAACAAACCCTGGAGCGTAACTTTGACATTGTGCTGTCCACGCAAGAGATTCGTCAACTCACATTTGGTGCACTAAAACAAATGGATGGTGGCGCCGAAGTGAAACCAGCGACACCTACAGCCAGTGATGTTCCGGTTGCTGTCTCACCAGCAAAGGTCAATCCCCCATCACGCACATCTAGTCCACTGGGCGATGGCACTCAGGTGGTTTTCAACAAAGAGTTGATGCCCGTCGAGGAAATTGTGCGCCTGGAGACACTGGCTCCCTCGAATAGCAAAAAGAATCCCATTTTCTTTATTGCACCAATTGAGGGATTTGCGAGCGCACTGGAGCCGTTGGCCAAGAGGCTGGAGATTCCTGCCTATGGATTGCAATTCACAAACGCAGTGCCCCTGGACTCTGTGGAGGCGGTTGCAAAGTTTTTCATTAAACAGCTGCGCACAGTGCAACCCAAGGGACCCTATAAACTGGCCGGTTACTCCTTTGGCTGTCTGCTCACCTATGTGATGGCCGCCATTCTGGAGGAGACCAACGAAATAGCCAATGTTGTGATGTTGGATGGTGCGCCCACCTATGTCAACTGGTATACGAGCAGCTTCAAGCAGCGATATACAGTCGATGATGACAACAGCAATCAGAGCTACGCCCTCGCCTACTTTGGCATTGTCTTGGCCAACATTGACTACAAATCGGTAATCAATAAAATTCATTTAAACCTGCCCACTCATATCTAATGATTTTAATCCTTGTTTGCGTTTGCAGCTGGTGCGTTTGCTTCTGGTGATACCCACCTGGGAGGAGAAACTCGAAAAGTTTGCTGAGATAATGAGTGTTGAAATTAACCATCCGGTGGAAACTGTAAGCACAAAATTTCTTACATCCTATAAACTATATTGCATTAATCCGTTATGCATCCCTTATGCAGATTAAATCGGCAGGTAAACTGTTTTACAAGAAACTGGAGTTGGCGGACAGCTTCAAGCCCAAGCTGAAGCTCAAGTCAAAGGTGACGCTCGTTAAACCCACAGATAACTCGGCCAAAATGGATCAGGACTATCGCCTCAAGGAGGTGAGTTAGCAGCAGTTAGCAAGAAAAACCAAACCAAATCCTAATCAATACTCATTTCCCAATTTACGTTTTCTTCAAGGTTTGCACAAAGCCCGTGGAAGTGCACACAGTAGAAGGAAATCATCGCTCCTTCCTCATAGAAGATCAGTCCTTGGCGACTATTCAAAGTATATTGAAGCGACTATTCAATTAGTTACTTTAAAATACACTGGAATCACACGCATGCACGCACATACACATAAAAAATACTCATGCTCTCTATAATCCATATTGTATGTATGGATGCTCTCTAAATGTCGCTCGATTAATTAATAATGATATTAATATGCACAGCATTCCATCACAAATGAAATCACACCACCCAGCTAGCACATTTAGTAAATGAATTTATATAATACTATTTAGCTTATAAGGAATGTCTACAATTTGGAATAGAGGAACATCATAATTTGTATATCAATCTATATAATATTACAATGATTAACTGCCGTCTTGCCGGGCCTGTGGGCACCCAGGTCCAAAAAAGTTGGCCACATGCTCGGCGATTCTGAGCAGTTGAACTCAGTTAAACTTCGTTCACAACTGGCATTCCTTGAAGAGCTACAGCTACTGCAATGAACGTCCCAACTTACCAAATATATCTATATGCTATATATCTATGTGCACATTCGGCGCATAGTTTACTTTTAATTTGTAGCTTTAAGTCAAAAACAACACGTATATAATGAGTTTCATTCCACGATAAGTATATCCAAAAAGAAAACTGTTTGTTAATTTGATGTATAAAATAGGCGTATAAAATCACTCATGATTATTGAGGGTACATATAAAGTCCATATACATATTTCTATGAGTAAATAAACACAACATTCCTAAATAATTTCAAAAATATTGTTTGATTTAAATATCTATAACATTTTACTAGTCTTAACTGATTATTATACTCTCTGTATGTCTGGTTGCAGTTGGCAGTTGATCAATAGTAAACATATGCATATTATGTATTAATTAGAATATTGTGCCTTTAAAATTGTTGCATTTATTGCTATCGGAAATTTAATTGATCGATATTAGATAAACGGATGTAGTTATCGATAAAATAACGCAAACTTGATCTGCGCCTGTACGCCTCTACGAGAACCTATATTCCAAATTTGAAGTCTCTAGCTCTTACAGTCTCTGAGATCTGCGTGTTCATGCAGACGGACGGACGGACGGACAGGCGGACATGGCTATATCGACTCGACTATTGATCCTGATCAAGAATATATATACTTTGTGTGGTCGCAGATGCTTCCTTCTGCCTGTTACATACATTTGCACAAAACCATTATACCTTTTTACCCATTTTTAATGGGTTCAGGGTATAAATATATTGCACGACGTGTGATTTAAAATCTAATTGGAAGATAAGCGTACATTTTGAAATCATTTTGAAAGCTATTCGGAGATAAGGTGTTTCCGCAAAATTAGTTAACTTTAATAACAGGATGTGAACTAAAATTATATTAATCTAATCAATTAAATACTTTGCAACACAAAACATATCACAAATTGATGTCAGTTGAAATTCGGGCTTCGCTCCGAGGCAAACGTCAACAACAAATAGAAGCCAGTTTAATTAACTCATGTTATGATAGGTCAGTAATATTTACGTCTCACGTATTTTGTAAACTATATCAATTTGCACATATTTATTGTTGATGAGTTTATTGTTTAACAAAAAAGTTAGATTGCCATTTGAATTCCTGCCAAAATTATATTTAGGTTTTATTATTTTTATTTTTAACAAAGTAATATTCATGCATTAATAATTGGGGCAATCCTCTAGGCAAAAACGTGATTCTCAGATGCCGTAATTTAGTTTCAGTTTTCCATGGGAATTGCATAAAAAGCAAATCACAAACAACCAGTGCCCCTAAAGTCATTTAAATTTAAATTTAATTTTCCATGCCAACGGCAAAATACTTATTGCACAAATGCCACTTTGCCAAATTAACAAACCTTGCGTCGTTTTTATTAGCGAAACTCGCATCTGGAGTCACTACTTATCCCATAACGCTCAGCTATGCACTATGCATATACTCAAACAAATACGATGTTAGATGTGCTTTAAAAGTATAAGTACTATTAGGAATTTCAGAAAATTCTGAAGTTGTTGTCTACCCAGCTCTTGACTCCCGCTCTGCAAACCAGTTCAATTATTATAATCTTGCGAATGCTACTTACACATCGTTCAAAGCCAATTTATAGTGGTATTGTGGTATTGTGGTATTGTGGTATGCTTTCAACGCTGTAGCAAATATGCGGCTAAACATTTTAAGTGTTTCACTCTGCACTGCAGTCGACAAGTCGAGTGCAACAGATACATCATTATGCATTTTATTTGCAAATTCAAAAACACGCTCACAATTTGAAATTGAATTAACTTCATTTATTATTTGGCAAGCATGTTGTAATGTAATGAATAATGCGAACAACGCATTTGATGGCGACTATATTAAAGTGCTTTGTTTATTTAAATCAAATTTGACTCAACCATGTTTTGTTTTGTTTAATTTGCAACAAAGCTGGCAATTTTTCCTACTCTAATAATAACGAAATAGAGTTTTGTTTTCAACTTTTAGCATTTTATAATTGATAGTAAAAACTTACAAATTGAAATTTCGCATATGTGCGTGTGAGTGGGTAAGTGGGTAAGTGCAACTATGTGCAACCATAATTCAATAACAAACACAATGGTGATGTGTGTTTGAATACGAAAAAGAGGGGGCTACTTACTGCAGAAGCCGGCGCAGTTTGAAGTTTATGGGTGGTCACCGGACCACCCAAGGAGGACAACAGCGGCAGCAAATAAGGTTGTTGGCCTTTGGTTAGGAAATGCTTCCTGAAAGCACAGCAACAATGTTGCAGCAAACCCAATAAGCAAATGCCGGCCAGCCGGAGAGAAAGATCGATGGGGTAGAATTACAGCGCTTGCCATGCATAATTAGTCTTCCAGCAACTGTCTTTGAATTGTGAAGAAAACGAGAAGGGTTAGCGCACTTTGTTGCCATTGAGCCAACTGGATTGTAGTATCGTCAAGGATACAACAACGCGAACACTCGCTTTTTTCATAATTTGCATATCGCTGTCTAGTCACAACAACTGCACACCATCCCCAACCCCATGCGAACCCACCTCCCACATTTTTGGCTGTTGGGTGTTTGTTTTTAACTAAAAAGGAAGGAGAAGATGGAGAAAAAATCGCTTTTGCTTTTCGCACCACAGGCGGCCATTCATTTTCGGCTTGTAAACTGTAAACTGACATGCATTATAATTGGCGCTCTGACGAGTCCCGTCGCACCACCAGCGGGCCATAGCATCATAGGAAACTCTCTAACGGCACGTAACTCGATGGAAAAACACTGGAATTTTACGCAAAGTAGCAATACAAGTGAAGTCCAGGGTTAAAACGTTAAAAGCGTATCAGTTGAATTCACTGTGCTCTTTATTTGTAGCTAATTGGGTATGAGCCCATTACGACGCAGGCTAAGGGTGACTTTAGAGAAGATTAACCCACTGGTTGTGTGTAGAATTGTGCGCAATTCTTTAATATAGACATCTAAAAGTCAGTTCTATATCTTAGTTATTTTGCATCTTAAGTCGTATTCTTTCTATCGCACAGATCTTATATCAAAATGCAAACAGGACGTTGTGGCACATTGCGGCACTTCATTTAGGCATTCATCCATTATGAAGTGGATGCAACTTAGAGGCAAATGTTGAGTTTGATTAGCAATTCATTACAGAAAACAAGTATGCGCTTAAAGCAACGTTGGTGTTATCAACCAGAAAGCACTTGCACCACTTGTGATGTATAAACAGCCTTCTAAGGAATCCTTCAAACAGAGTCCACTTTCCACTAAATAAAATTGGAATTTATTTTATTGTTTAATGCCTTAGGCCACATATTAATTGTTAATGATTTATAATTATGTCTTTTCTATAATGAAGTGCTTTTAATTTATTCACTGATAGGATGAGCAAAGCCTATATAATAATGCATTAATGGTAGTTGACGTATGAGAGTGTGTCCCGGGCAACAAATTAATATTAACAAATATAATTAAATAACATAATATCAGTTACACATCCAGACAACATATGCAAAATCGGATATATTAATATATACCAAAAGGACCATTAAAAATGAGGAAAATCGTTCTATTCATTTGTTGTTTGAAATTTGATAAAAGCTATAAGAGAATGAAATTTAATTTCATCGAATGTCATTTGAATCGACCAAAAATGCTTATCCGAATTTAATGAGAATGGTATTGGAACTCCTCGTCTAACACTCGACCAGTTGTTAAACGTTTGTGTATTTAAAAATGAATTCAACATTATATTTGTTTATTTTGTTTATTATGCGGCAAAATTTGATAGTAAAAGAGCAAAATACACATTGCATATTGAAAATGATATCTATTTCTGCCCATATACATATATCACATGAATCACATGAATCACATAATACATAGAGTGTGCTATATTGTGAGAGTATAGCACACTCTACACCAATTTGGAATGTAAATTACCATCGGAGTAAAAGTGCAATGTGGTCATTATTCAAAAATAGTGTTAAAAACATTCGTATGGCTAATCCCCGCAACCAGACCTTGAACTAGAGCTAATGGCAGAGAAACGAATGTATTATTATCTAAACATAAGCGCATTAGTTGGGCTCCCGCATACCCGATTAATTTCTATATATAGATCTGAAAACTAGATGATGGGACAATTGAAATAGAATTTGATTTAATTGAAAATTAATACTTAACCATTGAGTCAGTCTTAATTAAAAACATTGCAGAGCCATGAATTTGTTTTCTACATACCAAATCAGACCAAAATTCGTTTTGGATCGGGACAAACAGTTAACACCCACATTTCGTAAATTTAGCCATAGCAGCAGCAGCAGCAGCAGCAGCAGCAGCATCAGCATCAGCTTGAGCACCTCCTGTCAGTCATACGCCATTTCATTTTGGCGGGCAGACCACCCACAGCACATGGACGGAACCGTTACGAAGTGTCCCCACCCGAAGCTGACAGCATAAAAAGGATCCAGCAGCCAACCGCCGAGCCGCAGTATGAATAGGAACCGCGACGGAGCAACAAGTGAATAACGATTACGGACGATGGCATTGCACGCATTTCGCGTTGGCACATTTGCCTGGATATGTGCAGTTCTTCACTTGTAAGCCCCGACTCGCTCAGAGTCGTTGTAGGTGTCGGAGTCGGTGTCAGTGTCGCGATTACAAAACTTTATTGCCATTAACTCGACATTTTTCCCGCTGCAAAGTATCCGGTTAACATGGCGCACAACAGCATTTTTTGCAATCTCCGTAACCTGCTTGTGGCAATAGCACTGCTGTCAAGTCAGCGAAACTACATCCAAATAGCTGCCACAAAAGACACCATAAATATTGGATTCCTTGCAGAATATTCCCAGATGCGTGTAAGTTCCAAATGTTGATCTTAAAATTGAATTCAATTGAAATGCATTTCTTACGAATATTTTATTATACAAGACTTATAAATGAAGAGATTTAACTATTTGCTTATACAATTGACACAAAGTTAAAATATTTTGATTTGTAATTTAAAAAACGATTTTGAAGCGAATAACTTAGAAGTTGAACCAATTACAATTTAATGCATCTGAAATTAATGATTTGCATTACATTCCAAAATGTAACGGGTTTGGAATGGAATGGGGCCAAGCCATTGAAATGTTGAGATTAGATGAGGCTAGTAATCTAATTGGGAAATCAATAGAAAGTTAAAGGAAAAGTAAAAAAGTAAAACATATATATAAAGTAAATGCATGAATATTACAATGTGTTATTATGTATTATGTGTGAATATAATTATAATGTGACTAACGCATAAAAGGCGCCTAACATTTTAGTAAAAAGATTTCCACATCAGACTACAATAAATAATAACTCACAATGGATTTGTTAAATTTAAAATATAAATTTAAGAGTGAGGAGCTGGAGTTCCATCTTCCAGAATATGTTATTTTTGGCAAGTCCAAGGCAAAGCTATTTTCCTGTTGAATATTTAATGAACTGCCGACTTTGCCAAATATACTCGAGGTAATTATCATTTTGTCCGATGCACTTTGCACATTGTTGTTGCTGTCGCTGTTCCGTGGTGCACTAGGTTAAAGGCTATTTACTGGTAATGGAATCATCATCTTTACTGCACTTTTCTCAGCATTTTTTCACTTTTTTTCATACGCAAAGCACTTACTTGGTTTCATACATAATAGTGTGCACTCCAGTTGTGTGTGCAACGCACAAAATCTGTTCATCGGTTCGTGAAAACTGAAAGGAGATACGCAAAACTAGAAAATGTTAACCAGTAGCCGGTAACTGGTAACTGAACCTTCAACCGACCCTCCATTAATTTGTTATGAATCAATTGGCATGGCAACGATGCCGAAAGATATGCAATCTCATATGCAGCCTCATCAAAAGCAGTTTTGTTTTAATTGGGCATATAAATGCAATGTAGATAAAAGTGCAGAGTTAATCCTTCTTCAGCCTACCCCCGATAACATACACATACAGCGCAGAAAAAAGGCTGGGTTAAGCTTAAGCCTCAAATGCTCGTAATTTTTGCCATATAATAAATAAATATCACCGCAGCGAGAAAATTAAAAGTACAGGTAAAATTACAAAAAATGTTGGTGACGACCAACTACAATTTTAATCAAATCCTTGTATACAAATATATTTGAACACTTTTCATAAAAATGGACAATAAATAGATTTCCTAATCAATTGCGGCTTGTGGCCGTCTAATTCGCTTCCACTGTTGTGAGATTAAATCTCAAACAGCAATCAATCATAGATTCACCACCCAAACACGCATTGATTACGCTCTTCCAAATTAAATAATCCAATTAAAGTAGTATCTTATTAAACCTTCAGAATCTAAGCACAAAATTAGTATTTATATCTAATAAACAAAAATATCAAAAAACAAAGTAAAAAAGTAAGAAGCAGCTTTAGGCATATAATGTGTGACCTATTTGCAAATCGTATTCGCTTGATTTGTGTTCTACTCGAAGCCATCCAAATTTTGGGCATAATACAGCCAATAAATGAGCGTCATAATTATAATATTCCGTTTGACTTTGCATATAGTCTATTATACACAGGATTTGCTTAGAGTTCCTTCTATTACGCATATGGCATTATACATTCGCGTTCAGCAGGACCCATAAGTGATTTTCTATGTCGGCTATGTGGGGCAAGCCTGAATGTTTGGCGACGATTAAACTTCTTAATGATTCTTCCTTGGGGTCTTTAAATGTATCTAGAACTACATGAGCAGTCATGGAAATTGCTTACCCATCCCGAACTTGTATCGTTATTATTTTTGTTTTGCGGCTTAATAATTTTTCTTGCTCAGCTTATATTTTTTATGGCTGGTTGCTTTTTCGCTATTGGTTATCTCACAAAATTAAAATATGCTCTGCAGTTAACTCAAGATAGAGAAAATCATGAACTTCGTAATTATGCTCAAGCGCTCAATCAATCAATTGGCTTCGAAATGATTCAAATTCATGCAAGATAAATGTTGTCTGGCAATAAAGTCTTTATTTTCTGTAGTGCGAAATTAAAATAAAGATAAGTATTTAGAATATTAAAGCTTACGCATATTATATGATTGCATATTAATTATTAACTGCATTTATTTACATTACCAGGTAACTCTTGGTGGTCTTCCGCTCGCCGTCGAGGATGTCAATAAAAACGTTAACTTGCTGCCAGGCAAAACACTTACCTTCACCCCCTTTGACATAGGTCACCAAACTGGCCCATATCGAGTGAAGCCATTAAGGTATAATTTAAATATTATCAATATGTCACCCAAAAATCCCCAGCTGGTCTTATGTACGTTTACGTGTTTACCCATTATATTTAGATTTATGACTGAAATGAGGGAAAAAAAGGCAAAGGCATTTATAGGGCCAGACGAAAGTTGCACAACTGAGGCGTTGCTAGCTTCCGCCTGGAATACACCAATGCTCTCGTTCGTAAGTAAATCGAATGAGTGAAACGAATATCAGATATTTAGGAAATATTTCAAATGAATTCCAGAAATGCTCAGACTCGATTGTATCCAAGAAGAGTACATTTCATACCTTTGCACGAACCCTTGCCCCTGCCTCAAAGGTAAATATTTATATTAGATGGAATAATTATTAGTTCTCTCAATGATTGATTAGGTCTCAAAGAGTGTAATAAGTCTGTTAAATGCCTACGACTGGAAGAAATTTTCCATCGTTGTGAGCTCAAAGCCAATTTGGGGCTCCGATGTTGCAAACGCTATTCAGGTAATAAATCTTTGAATTACATTTTGCTAACAAACGACTAATCACTTTTATTTAACAACAAACAAGGAACTTGCTGAATCGAGAAACTTTACCATAACGCACTTAAAATACATATCGGACTATATACCAATTAAGAAAACCTTGTCACAAATTGACAAAATCATTGATGAAACATATACAACCACTCGAAGTAAGTTTTTTGTGGACTTCTTTTTTATATTCTCTTGGCGTATACGTAATTTCTTAAAATATTACTCATACCTTAAGTATACGTATTTATTGGAGAGCACATCGCCATGGTGGACTTTGTTCGTGGCTTGCAAAATCGCAAGCTCCTGGAGAGCGGAGATTATATTGTCGTATCCGTGGATGATGAGATCTACAATTCGAATCGTCGTGTGAACATTATGGAGCGTAGTAAGTTAATTGCATAGCGGACCTGCTAAATTCTTGAGGTTTAATGCATGCAACATCTAATTGCAGATTACTTAGATCCTTATATTAGAAAAGAAAAGAGCAAATCACTGGATAAAATCTCATTTCGTTCAGTTATAAAAATAAGCATGACATATCCACAAAACCCTCATATTCGGTAAATTTGATCAAACACCTGATATAAATCATTACCATTTATACATTCTTATTCTAATTAGTGGATATAAAATATACGAATCCATATTTTACTTATATTTTCTTTATCTTTTTCAAATAAATACAGTTTTCTTTATTTTAAATAACATTTATTACTAATATATTATTATATATTACATACATACATTTCATTTCAGAGATATTTGCACGAAAATTAAAGAATATGCTCGTAAAGCCCCATTCCTGGTGCCCTACCATCAGCGAGTTTTTGAGAATATTTCCGTATGTAATAATCGAGTAACATTCATGCTGCTAGTCTACCATATTATCAATATAGGTGCCTATTTTTGGATTGCATCTGTACGATACTGTAATGATCTATGCACGTGCAATAACCGAAATTCTTCACATCGGTGGCAATATAAACGATGGCAGTCTTGTTATGAGCCACATTTTTAACAGGTCCTATCATTCAATACAGGGCTTTGATGTAAGTAAACTTCACTTAACATTAAAGAAAAGAAGCAAATGTTCCACAAACATCTAGTTAGTCGACTAATATTGAAATTACTTGAGTCGAGTATTTGAAATTGAATACGAATAATAATTGTAATTGAAGTAATTGCTGATTTAAATACGCCTTTAATTATATGTGCTACTCAATATTCCTGGCATATTCGCAGGTGTTCATTGACTCAAATGGCGATGCAGAGGGGAACTACACGGTTATTACTTTACAAAGCGATGGATCTGGAAATTCACTTGCAAAGATGTCCATGCAACCAGTTGGATTTTTTGTTTACAACAAGGACTCCGTAATACCGGTAAGTAAGACTACGTCTTAAGTTACACGTGAAGCATTTAATCACGCTATGTGTGCCTCAAGGAATTTCGTTATATCAAAAATGGGAGACCCATTCAATGGCTTAATGGACGACCCCCATTAGCGGAGCCAACGTGCGGTTTCCATGGCGAGTTGTGTCCTCGCAAAAAGCTGGACTGGCGATATTTAGTAACTGGTCCACTCTGCGCCTTCGTTTTGGTCATCGCTATTGCCCTATTGCTCAAGTAAACACAATCAATATTATATATGTATATATATAGAGAATGACTGAGTTCCCCTAAAGGCACTATCGCTATGAGCAGACATTGGCTGGTTTGCTGTGGAAGGTGGACATGAAGGAAGTGACTGTTATCAATTTGGGCGAATATAATAATCCAAGCCATAAGAATATTGTGCGTAAGAATGTCACATTTTCCGGTGCTTAATAGTAATTCCATATTGTTCTTTTATTTAAGGTGCAAATATGTCGTCAAAGTATTCTTGTTGTGGGAGAGCCAAACAAAAGATCATTTACAAATATTGGTAGGTGTTATCAGGGACAATAAACTACATTAATAATAATAATACCTTACAATACCTTAATGATACCTTACAGCGCTTTTTCGTGGCAATATCGTAGCCATGAAAAAAATTCATAAAAAGAACGTAGACATAACTCGTTCAATCCGTAAAGAATTAAAATTGATGCGGGAGGTGAGCAATATATGAAATATGTGTGAAAGGCTGCCAGCTAAACAGGTTTTAAATCAAATTTCAGATTGTTTCATATTTTTAATGAGCCGAATTACATACTACTCAAAAATGTAGCAGAATCCAAACCCAAACAAATATGTATTTTGAAATTGAATGAAAATTAGAGTTGCCTTAAGTCAATTCTTAATTCTGGTTCGAACTGTAAATTTGTTGGCTTGCAGCCTAGTAGACACTTTTAATTGAATGAAATTATAAAAATGATTTATTAGGTTCGACACGAGAATATAATTAATTTTATTGGCGCATCGATTGACCATGGGTCTGTGATAATATTCACTACCTACTGTGCTCGGGGCAGTCTTGAGGATGTGCTCGCAAATGAGGATTTACATTTGGATCATATGTTCATCTCGTCCCTTGTCTCGGATATACTGAAAGGCCTCATATACTTGCACGACTCGGAGATAATATCACATGGAAACTTACGATCCAGTAACTGTCTCATCGATTCCAGATGGGTATGCCAAATCGCTGACTTTGGGCTGCACGAACTTAAAGCGGGTCAGGACGAGCCAAACAAGTACTACTACTCTAGCCATTTTTCTAATTGAATACATTTTGAATTAGCATTTGACTTTTTAAAGAGCGGAACTCGAAGTGAAACGTGCTCTCTCAATGGCGCCCGAGCTTTTACGTGACCCTTACCGGCCAGCACGTGGGTCCCAGAAGGGCGATATTTATTCATTTGGCATTTTACTATACGAGATGATTGGCAGAAAGGGACCCTGGGGCGAGACAGCCTATACAAATGAGGGTATTAATAAATAAATAATAAAATCATTACGCTGCTATCATTTTTTTCCCCCTCATAATAATATCTTTCATGAATTTTGGATTCTTGCCAATTAGAGATAATTAAGTTTGTAATTAGTCCGAATCTGCTGCAGCATGGCGTATTTCGACCAGCCCTTACCTACTTGGACATACCAAACTATATACGAAACTGTTTACGCCTCTGCTGGGATGAAGATGCCGAAGTGCGTCCGGATATAAGACTGGTGCGAATGCATTTAAAGGAACTGCAGGCTGGATTGTAGGTTGCAATATTTGTATTAAAATATTATTGTGATATATGCTTTACACAACGCACACATTTGCAGAAAGCCCAACATATTTGATAACATGCTGGCGATTATGGAAAAATACGCCTATAATCTGGAGGGCTTAGTCCAGGAACGAACCAATTTGCTATACGAAGAAAAAAAGAAAACGGACGTGCTGCTCTATCAAATGCTACCCAAGTAGGACTCTCTTTAACATTTTACATTTTACAAGTAGAAAAAGTCTTATTTGTATTTTACCTAGAACGGTAGCGGAACTACTTAAAACTGGTGATCCAGTTAAGGCCGAATGTTTTGATTGTGTTACCATATTATTTAGTGATATTGTCGGCTTTACCGAACTCTGCTCTACGAGCACTCCATTTGAGGTTGTCGAAATGCTGAACGATTTGTATACATGCTGCGATTCCATCATATCAAATTATGATGTTTATAAGGTTATTTTACTAACATTCTTTCCTGATGCAAAATTACAAGTTTGATTTACATAATTAGGTGGAGACGATTGGCGACGCATATATGGTTGTATCTGGGCTGCCTCTAAAAAATGGTAACCGACATGCCGGAGAAATAGCTTCCTTAGCTCTGCATCTGCTGGAAACTGTTGGAAATCTCAAAATTCGCCACAAGCCCACCGAAACGGTGCAATTTCGCATAGGCATTCACTCGGGTCCCTGTGCAGCTGGTGTCGTTGGACAAAAGGTAAAGTCTCTGGATCATAAATCCTAATTAAATGTAAATAGCAGATGAAGCCATACACAATGTATACATTTAATTAGAAATTTAAGAGGAATCAATGTGTTCAAGTTCGTCTGTCTATCAGTTGTCTGACTCTGCTCAAATACACTTAATTCGCTTATTTATTAACAAGCCATTAACATATTTATAAATGACAGCCTTCTAGGCAATTAAGTATGGCTTTCAAATCTTTGTTCTCTCAAATATCCCACCAAGTAGGCTCCAGTTGCCTACCTACCGGCAACGATCTCACTTGTTTTCTAATACCAAATATTGAATTCTAACAGATGCCGCGATATTGCCTATTTGGCGATACTGTGAATACTGCCTCGCGTATGGAGAGCACTGGTGAAGCAATGAAAATTCACATCTCCGAATTGACCTATCAGTTGCTGCAGGATGTCGGCGGTTACATGTGCGTCGATCGTGGAATAATCAGCATCAAGGTATAACATTTCTATCTAAAAGAGTGTATCTCAACTAAGGAAAGGGTGTTTTCTCGCATTTAGGGCAAGGGTGATATGCGCACCTATTGGTTGAGCAAACGTTTGCAAGCAGAAGAACGTTCGCGTATGATGAACGATTGGGCACCGGATCTCATAAGTACTGTGGATGCCTCCAGTGGTTGCTGCTCAAAGTCCAGAGGCGAGGACTTGCCGCTGCTTCAGTCTCAGAGGACAGGTTCGTGTAACTGTGCCACCAAATCACTGTATAGTCGTCGGTCCGACGACAATGTCACCAACTCAACCGTGACGAAGATCACCGAAACCGTGCAAATTAATTGCAACCAGTTGTGCGTCTGTCGATTGAACGGCAGTCAGGTGTTAAGCAATCGAAGTCCACGATCTGCGCCCAGTATCACATTTAGACTTTAAGAATTTAGATGGAGAAAAATAAGATAAGTACGGAGCAATTGTACCACAAGGTTGTCAGCTATAAATGTTTCATTGCAACAAAAGAAATACGTCAATAAATGTAAACTTTAACCCATAACCTTTAATGCATAGTCCAATTAAATGTATCAATTGTCAATTTTAAAGTTATTCTTGAGCGCCTGCCAGCATTCGTAGTATTGGGCGTCCAATTTCTGGCACGTCTCCACGCCCCACTTGGTCACAGCCAAGCTAAGCGATGATTCGAACATAAATGCCTTTCAAATTTGAAGAAAAATATACAGATTTTGTTAGATCTTGCAAAGTTTGATCGGCAAACAACAAACCTGAGTTCCCTCGGCAATACGTTCAGGTTTAAGCTCGGCTTTCGAAGCACCGTCAAAGCACTTCACATCTGGACCATGAGGCGTCATAATGGAGTGTAAAGTGGCACCGCCAGCAGCAAATCCTTCTTCCTTGGCCTCGTAGCGACCCAAAATGAGTCCCATAAATTCGCTCATGCAATTTCCTGCAACGCAATCCAGGTTAGTGATTAGTTTTTATGCCGAATATAAATAGATAAATAGAACACTCACTGTGATAATATGGTGGACGAAAAGTGTGCTCCTGCACAGACCAGCGCGGCGGGAATATAACAAAATCGGCAATAGCCGTGCCCGGTCTTAAGCTCGGACAAGTAAGCACTGTAAAAATACTCGGATCACAATGGTCAAAACTAACCGAGTTGATGACCATAAATTTCGACAGATCGTATTTGTAGGGCACATAATTTCCGTGCCAGGCAACCACATCGAAAACGCTGTGCTTTTGCTTTGCCACAAACAAACTGCCCTGGTATTTCGAAATTACATTAAATTCTTTAAGCAAAAAAAGAAAAAAAGTTTATTAATTGAATAATAAGTAAATTAGTACAAAGCTTACCTTTCACATCTGCATTGTCAAACCAAGCCACTGGGGTCTGAAAGTCCCTGGGATTGGCCAGACCATTGGCTCCAATTGGACCCAGATCGGGCAAACAAAAATGTCCATCATAAACCTCTAGAATATAGCCCCTGAAATGTTGTATAAGGGAATAGATGTTTATATTTGATGGCTGGCAACAATATTAGTAAATGGAGGGTCTTTTAAACAATATATTTAAGAAATATTACATTTCGAGACCATAACTTAGATTATACAATAAAAGTCAGATTTAGAAAATTAAATATATAAGTATGATTATATATACTAACCTGCTTGGTGCCTTAACCTTCACAGCAAAACGTATGCCCTGCGGAATGACACAGATCTCATTCGGTGCCACCGTCATTCGTCCGAGCTCAGTTGCTATGTCCAGAATGCCCTCTTGTGGCACTGTTAAAGGTGTTTATTATTGTAAGAAATTGGAACAACGATTGAATACTATATAAGTAAACCTATTAGAAAATCGCCATCGCTATTGTACAATGCCGAATCATTCATGGAGACGTTGCACAGGTACATGTGAACAGCTAATCCGTGGCGCACCCTTGCGTCGCCCGCACCACAAACTGTGTGAATTCCCTCCACAAAGGTAACTCCTTTGTCACTTGTTGCAGGGATATCAAATGGTTTCCAGCGCATCTGAATAATATAAGATTTGTAAATTAACAAAATAATAATCCAGTTTAAAGGTCGCCAACCTGATTTGGATTTGGTGGCTGCTCATCCCAGTTTTGCGTCAAATATTTAGCATTGTTATACGGTTGAAAAGGCAAATGAACGGCACTGGGCAGTTTCCTATATAGCCAGGTGCGTACATTTTCAGTACGTGGCGCAGTAAAAGCGGAACCAGATAACTGTTCCGCGTACAGACCGTAGGGGCACAGCTGTGGCGAACTCTGTGCAACGGGCAACGAGTTGGGGCAGCGTTCGTCCTCTGACGAAAAATGGGAACCGAATCCCGACAGATACTGTAATTAAAATTGTTATTTTTTTTAGAAGTTTTGAGGGCACATTGTAAATTAACTGAAATTATTATAATAGATTATTGTTAGATTTAATAGAAACCAAATTTTGATCACTTTTGCACATCTTTTCAATATTTAACGATGGTTTTTTGTTTTTTTATACCTTGTATTGAGACATGTGTTGATTCTATTTGCGAGGAATTGAATAAAAGACTAAAGTCGCCTGAGCTTTGATCGCTGCTATTTATATGATAAGTCACTTGATATTCATACTCTATACCATAGGTAATAGGGGTATACTCAAACAGCGATAGTACGAATAGCAGTAACTTTAAATGCCAAAATTATGCACTACACTTTAAGGCATTTACTGGTTGACAAACCTTATCACTTCGTTTTTAGTATGACAGCTATTAAAAATACCTTAACGATTACCGACCTATAATTAGGTATTGTGGGATTAGGGTAACAAACAGTCGGACTCACAATAATTTGTAGATCTTGTTTTTAGCATATTTTGTAAGTATGCTGTTGGAGAAACTAGTCGCTGCGATAAGCCGGTCCCCCCTGAGAGCTAATCGGCATGCATACACCTGCTCCTAGAAGTTACCTTTGCATCTTTATCATTGTCACACTTCTGGATTGCTGTTGTTTTTCGTTATGATCTCTAAAACGACACATTGTGGAAACAAGATAACCGTACCAAAATGATTTGCATAGTAGTTCTTCAAGTTCTCAATTTACTCGAATGGATCATAACAAAATTCGAACCGGTATTTCTGTTTTACCGATAAGCAAAGGGGGGCAACAACAGGTGTTGTTGTTTCCCTAACACACATGATAACAAAAGCATTCAAAATTGTATTTACTATTTAATATTGTAAACTAAATACCTAGTTTATAATATATATTTTATTGCGGCAAAGTCAATTCGAAATTATTACGTGAATTACAATTTATACGTATGTGTCTGTGTGTGTTTGAGTGTGTGTTGTCTGTATGTACTATGTTTTTAAAATACTTAAAGTACCTTTGTGCAGTAATTAAACCTAAAATAGTATAAATTATATGTTTAAGGACATCAAGCGCTTAAGAGACTTACAAAAATTCCAGTTGCACCCAACAACAAGAATTGGGGCTGCATGCGTATATGTATATGTATATATATTTATATTTATATATATATATATATATATATATATATATATATTTATGTATATGTATTTATCTACATTCTGGTTATATTGTTCGTTTGTTAGATAACAATTGTTGTTAACAACGATCAGCGATGCAGTATGGATGTCAATAAGTATTTACGTGTTGTCGTTTGTTGTTGTTGTAAGCATAAAATTATATATATTTAATTGGCATAAAATTAAATTTCTTTTAAAAACAATTACGAAATGTAACGCTGGAAATACTGAATCCCGTCATCTAATTCTATTTCATTGTACATATACATTCTCCTGCAGCATTTGCCCATTCACTCATAACCGGTATATCGTGTTGGGAATTATGTTATGACTTTTGGGGAGATTCGCTTGAGATACACATACTAGTTGAATGCTATGCTGTATTCGGAGTAGAGTAGTAAATACTGATGAGGAAATACTGCATTCACTGGGACATAGTACGCTTGGTAGGCTGAAGCAACCCGCTGCGAATTGGCTTGCCTAATCATGTGATAGATTTAGCACATCATCGCCAATATTATTTTTCGGTATCTTCGCCGGTGGCGGTGCAGCCAAATCGGCAACAGAGGCAAACTCCATGCGTTTTTTGGGCAGTGCATTGCCGAGGAGTGCGCCCGGTGGCGCCAATTCGCTGTACAAACGACTCAAGTCCGGCGACGGTCGGCGATGCGAGGAACCACTGCTGCCATCCGATGGTGACGGCGATGGTGTGTTCGAGGGCACACTTGATATGGCCAAATCAACCGCACTGAAGTTGTACTTGCTGCCTGAATTCGAATTTCCTCCGCCGGTGTTGCAGCTGCTGCTACTAATGGACTTGGTGGGCGTGAGGCGTTCGAGTGCCGGTGAAGCGGACGATTCTCGGGTGCGTGCCGACGATGGCGTTGTCGACTTTGGCGGCTTCATCATCATGGCCGATAGTGATTCCTGCTGGATTTTAAACAGCGCCGATGGCGACATAAACATATTGTTAGCCGCTAACGTAGTCTTCGACAGTGGATCCGGAATGCCATATTTGCCGTGCTGCTGCTGAAAGAGTGACGCATAATCTTGCATTTTCTCCTGCGCCAGCGCATTATAATAGGCAGCCGAATTGGTCAAAGTTGATGGCGATGGCATGCCGGTTGCAATAGTGCCCGCACCGGATCCGGCTGAGCTGCTGCTGCCCGATTTATTGTTGGCATTACCAGTGGCAGCTGCCACAGCGGCAGCGCCCGATGGCGTTGCAAACAGTGCATCCAGATCGGCAGCTGCCTTATTCTGGCGATAAAGTAGCGCTTTTATCTCCGAATCTTGCTTCTCCAATTGCAACAGTTGATTCAGCATATCCGATTGCATGTCCTTTTGCTTCTGCTTGAGACTGACAGCGCCACCGCCGCCGCCACCAATAGCAGCAGCGGAGATGCCACCAGCGCCAGCGGCAAGCAATGCGGACAGCTCGTTGTGTGCACCACTCATGTGCTTGCTGCCCGTCGAAGCCATCGCAGCGGCAAACTGATTGTTTGGATCGAAGAGCTTCGTATAGGTCTGCAGCAAGGTTGTATAATCCGCCTGGGCGGCAGCTGATTGGTGCTGCTGCTGATGCTGTTGTTGTTGCTGTTGCTGCTGTTGATGCTGTTGCTGATGCTGTTTCTTGGAGTTGCTGCTGCTGCTGCTTGTGGCAACAGGCGGCGGTGGTATCGAGGCAGCCGCAACTGCAGCCATCTGTTGCTGTAGGAACGCGTTGAGGTCATTGCTCTGTTTGCTCTGCTGCTGCATGTAGGAATCATAGCCCAGCAATTTGGATGCCTGTATTAAATTGTTATAGTCGGCACTGATTGCCGCTGCAGCTGCTGCTGCCGATGCTTGCGACGATGATGCGGCCGACGACGATGACGTTGATTTCGATGATTTGCTGCTTGTGGGATTGACAACAGTTGATGGAGTGCCCGTTAGGTAACTCAAATCGGAGCCAAAGCCCAAGGTGCCCAATGTGGTGGCACCCAAAGCCTCCGCCTGCTGCAGCAACAGCGCTGCATATTCCGGCGATCGAATTAGTTCGCTCATCTTCAATGGATCATTCTTGAGCTCGTCCAG
The DNA here is from genome assembly GCA_035043505.1 of Drosophila setosimentum. Lineage (NCBI taxonomy): Eukaryota > Metazoa > Arthropoda > Insecta > Diptera > Drosophilidae > Drosophila > Drosophila setosimentum. The sequence goes on from JAWNMY010000007.1 coordinate 1,373,090, forward strand.
CTCCTTCATGAGCTTCGTTTTATACGAATTTGATGATGAGCTTGAGTTGGATGACGACGATGATGACGCCGATGATTTGGAGCGTTCCATCTTTGATTTGCCGCCACTATTATTATTAGTGTTGCTGTTGTTGTTGCTATTATTATTATTGTTGCTGCTGTTGCCAATGTTGCTGTTGTTGTTGCTGACCGATGGCAGGGGCATGTTGAAGCTATTTGAATAGGCAGCTACTGCTGCGGCCACATTCGGATCGTTTAGATTGCCCAAAGCTGATGCATTGCTACTCTGCTTGGAGCCACCAACTTTAGCTGCCGCGGCAGCCAGTTGATTGAGCGATGAGCTGCCGTAATCCTTGCGCTGCTGTGGGAATAGCGCCGACAAGTCGGCCTGCAGAAAATTGGGTGGCAATTGTCCGGCCAGCTGAGCCAAGCTGGCTGCCATCAGATCAGTGGCTGTGGGCAAACAGGCAGCTGACGGCGGCACCAGCGGTGTGGCCAGCGTCTCATATTTATTGGGCGTTATGCTCGGGCTATTGCGCGCAATGTCGCTGACACTGAACTTGCCCGGACTCGGCGCTGGCGAATTGCGGGTACGGGATGTGTGCGAAGAAGCATCCGATTTAGCTGGCGATGGCGATGCACGCACAGGCAGCTCAAACTTAGCGGGACTGGCGGCATTCGATTGTAACTGCAGATTTGTTGGGCTGTCACGCGGCGAGGCGGACTGTGCGACTGTTGCTGCAGCCACTGCACCTGGGAGTGCACCACTGTTCAGTGTCGGCATCGCCTGTGGTGGTAGTAGTTGACTGGCGGCAACTGCATTCAGTGGCATGGGTGGCGCCACGACATTAGAGGCCGCAGCTGGCGCGGTGTGATTCGTGGGATTTGGTGTCGCCAACGGAGATAGCATGCGCACTGGATTCATATTGAGGCCCGAAGGCATGCAAAGCTGCTCTTGCAGCGACATTACTTTCAGCTCACTGGCCTTCTGTTCGGCTTGCAGTGAAGAGTCCTCCTCCGCTTTGCTGCGTGCGGCGCCATCATCAACGGAATTTAATTGAATGCACTCGCCCATTGGCTCCTCCTTGGGCTGCTGCTCCAGTTTGATTTCGTTAAGCATGTCGTTCTGCGAGTGCGTCTCTGTTTTAACAACAACATCATTATTTGTGTCATTGTCAATGATCTTAATGGTTTTCGGTGGTATAAAATCATCCTCCTGCTCACAGTCCAGGACGGCACACAACCAATTCCACAACGCCTTGTCACTCTGCTTCGATGGGAATTTCGGATATAGAGTGTTCTTCAATTTTTCGTTGTAGGTGACGTCATTGCTGTAGATGTTACGAAACTTGACAATCTCGCCCCGATACTGGGTGTAGTAATCGACGCAGGACTGAATTTCGGTGCGCACCTCTTCAGGTATCTCTTTATCGGGCAGCACCGAATATTGCATTAGCATCGGCCGTCCATATTCCATAGACTGTCTATTTTCATTTGGTGGCACTATCCATATGCACTTGACCACCGATTCCAAAGTGGGATTCTCCTCATAATAGGGTGCTACAATAATTGCAGAACAGTTTGATTATTGTGCAACAAATCACAACTGCTCTGATCACACTTACAAATGAGCAATGAAACACATGGCGTATATGTGACATCACTGGCGCCGCGCATGCGAATTTGATAGTCAAGTTGGGCATCGCAGTCACGAAGAGTGGGCTCAGCCTGAAATTTGGGATGCGAGTGATACCATCCGACAAGCAGCACCTGATCCTGTACCATCATCTTCTGTATATCGCGCTCCACATCCGCGGCACGCTGTCGATCGAATCGTGTATTGCGACATGGATATGTTTTCGTAATTGTCAATGCTACAAAGTAAACACGCAAAAGTTTAGAAGGGCAATTGAGAGATATGTGAAATTCTTAAGGCCGGACTCACTGTGCGTGTTCATGTCCCAAGTTCCACCCAGATAGCCGCACACCTCACGCACGGTCAAATGGCAATGAAAGTCGGCCAATAACAGAGCCGAGGACGTTATGGTCAATAGAAACGGTTGCAATTTGCCAACAGATGTGAACGGCACGGCCTCAATCAGCATATTAGCATCACTGCAAAAAAGACAGATAAATCAGATTCTCAAGTCACTGAACCCACACCCAATTAAAACTTACTGAATCATATTGCGATTGGCGACAGTGTTGTGCGGAAATACTGTACGCTTCACAACCAGATCTGGCGAATCGGTTTTTCGTTCGGCATCTATACAAAGAAGAAAATACATTATGATCATGCATATGGACACACATATGTCAATTTAGCACCTTATTCGTTTACATTGCACTACTTTTATTTATTTGCAATATGACTGTATTAAATAGGTTATTTTTCCGAATTACCATCGTATTTATACGCATATATGGTAAAGCTATGCATGGAATTATATTATATATTACCTGGATCACCGTCCTCGGGTGTCGACTCTTTTTGTAAAGCACACTTCCGCAAGTAGGTATTTTTATAGGCATCAAGTTTTTTGCCCTTATACTTGACGGATGCCCAACCGCAGCCACTTTTCTTTTCGGGATTAATGATCCTTTTGCAGTGCATGGCCCATGCACTTGGTGTTAGAAATATGGTTTCAGTCTCTTGAGATTTAATTTTACCATCTAGCAGTAAGTCGCCAACAAATTTTTGACCTAAATAATCTATAGTCATAAGCGATTTGCCTGGCTGCAGGACATTGGCAGCCATTAGTGTTTGTAGCGTAACTGTGCGCCCAGTGCCATTAAATCCCTCGTAATTCTCCTTTGCCTGTTACCAAAAATCAAAAAAATATATATATGATGCATTAGCTCTTGATTTGTAATACTTTTGCAGTATATAAGGACGCTCACCTCATCATCATTCTCGTCATCGGGCACATCGCTGTCTACATCTTTTTCGCACAGACTGTCCTCCAAAATGGAAATGCGACATGGTGCTACATTTTCGGTTGGCGCTGTCTCTGCGTCAGCTTCTGCTTCGGCTTCTGCCTCAGCCGCGTCCGACACAGACAAATCGCGTTCCCCATCCGCATCGCCGTCGCTTACATCGTCATTTGTTGTTTGCGGCGGCAGAGGCGTCGCATCGCTCTCGGCTTCACCCTCGCCGTCTGTGCTGCTGCCCATTTGGTTTTCACGCGTTCCTAGTTGGTCGCCATCAGGCAATAAACCATTTTCCACACCGTTTTCCATGCGCCTTTTGTCTAGCGCTTTAAAAAAAAAACACCTATTAAAAAAAATCACAATTTGCCGCAGCAGCCGCAGAATTTATGTATGTATTCCACGACTTCGCTTCTTCTTCTTCGTGCCTCAAACGAATATTGTTGTTGGCCTGTTAACTAACATTTAATAAAATGTTATTAACAGCCCGTGCCGATTATTTTCATCGTTATGCTAAAATTAAAATAATGGGTATGCAAAACGTTGTGGAATCATCATAGTTCAAGAAGATTAGAATCATACTAACTGCCAAGATCAATAAAATCACAAAATTTGCCTACAATTTGCAAAATTTTAAATAAAACAGGTGCTACAATTATTTTAACAGAGCCATTACAGATACAGCTGTTCTTAGCGTTCATCGATAAAATAATTTAAGGAAATTAAGATAAATTGCTTATCGGCTAAGCATCTTGCTCTCAGTGAGCATGTTATGCTTCTCACCAAAATTGAGAAAATTGTTCAAATAAACTCAGTCCATTGCTGAACGCCAACATGTAAACGTCTGTGAATAAATAAGCAATAATGCTGCCAATAACCCGTGCGACAATTGAAAATTTTTGCAGAGTGTGTTTGCAGAATTTAGATAAATGCAATACCACAAAAGATATGAAATATGACTTAAAAGATGAACCGCAACTTTCACGCATTCTGGAAGCAATGGCAGATGACGGTCCACAAACGATAAGAACTGTTACAAATTTGGCAATGCCAACTCGCTTGTGCGATTCCTGTTACACAAAACTTGGCATGTTTTGCAAATTTGCAGAGATGTCCATCTGCACAAGCGTTGCACTGAATGAATTGGCTGTCGAGCAGAAAGATTTAACAGATAATGCCAAATTTCACATGATTTGTACAACATGCTCTACATTTAAGTCCGACCTTAATTTTGTAGTACCGATTGATAATGCATATGATGCACGCAATTTGTTGCGGTTAATATTTACAGGAATTGACAATAGAAAAGTCAAGAACGGAAGTAACATTTGCAAGACCTGCTCTCAAAAATGTCGAATTTTTCAAGAATTTCAAAGCACATTACAAGAAAGCCAAAAATATCTGGAGTCTACCATATTGTCAAAAACAGACTATTTATCGAGATGTGTTGGGAGCAATAAAAGTGTGGTTAACAAAGAGAAGCATGAAAATGGAAATCAAGTAATTATAAAATCAGACTATATATTACAAATAAATTAAAATAAATTTTCTTAGAACGAGCAGAACAAAATAAATCCTATTGACTCTGCCAGTGAGAAGAATGGTGATCCCTGCTATTCAAAGGACGGAAGTTCTCTCATTGAAAGTAGCTCAAAATTTTCGAATCAGCTTAACTGCTCAGCTTGCCACAAGGAATACAAATCAAAAGCCCAGCTGCGTGTGCACACCAGACGTGTGCATTGCAAGGCGGAGAACAAATGTCCGTATTGCCAAAGGGAGTTTAAGCGGAAACATCACCTAACGGATCACGTGAGATTGGTGCACAAAGGCGATCGGCCACACAAATGTGAGTTTTGCGAACGCTCATTTGGATTAGCCCGAACATTACGCATCCATCTGATGGGTCATACAAATGAGCGTCCGTTTATGTGCACCATTTGCGAGAAGACATTCCGCCAGAAGACTGATCTCAGAATTCACATTGATGACCACGCAGCGGTACCGCAATTTCGATGTCCAATTTGCTCGCATGGCAAAGCCAGCCAAAAAGATCTGGACGCCCATTTGGCGCGGCACAACAACAAGGATGGATTCCAGTGTAGCACATGTGGCAGGAAATTTAAAAAGCTATGCCATTTAAAAGATCACAACAATGCGGTCCATTTGAAATTGCGTCCATTTAAATGCAGCCATGATGGTTGCTCAAAGGCATTCGCCGCTCGTCGCACTCTGCAAATACATCTGCAAGCACATGCCGGCATTTCTCCCCACAATTGCAATATTTGTGCCAAGCGATTTTCTAGTAAGGCAAATGTTTTGCGGCATTCCCTTTGCCACATTGAGACGGTTGTCAAAGCCGAGGAGATACTTGAAACTGTCATGGAATAAATCTATGCTCCACTTAGTTTAATGATTCAAATTTGTGCCTTCAATAGAAATATAATTTTTATAGCGAAGTCATTTTGTTTTTTAAATAACCTTATTCGATTGCGATTAACCGCGAATCTGCATGGAAAAATACTAAAAGCATGTAGTGTATATCGATTTATTTGGGCTATCGATTGCTCTGCCGCAAAAAAGCGCGCATTGCTGTAGGGAAGCCGGCATATTTTCGTATATTTTGCTATAATTGATTTGCATGGTGAAGAAATAAGCATTCATGGCACTCTGGGTAGACAAATATCGGCCCCGTGAATTATCCAAATTGGATTATCACAAGGTAAGTTTTAATTTGGTGCACGCATTGTGAAAGCAACGAATACAACTGCAAATTTTGTGTCATTAGGATCAGGCCGAGAATCTGCGTAATCTATGCAAGCAAAGCGATTTTCCGCATCTGATGTTCTACGGGCCATCTGGCGCTGGTAAGAAGACGCGCATAATGTGTCTACTGCGTGAAATGTACGGTGCCGGCGTGGAGAGGCTTCGCAACGAAACAATGAACTTCACAACGCCATCGAATCGAAAGATTGAGGTGATGACTGTCGGCAGCAATTACCACTTGGAGGTGAATCCCTCGGATGCTGGCATGTATGATCGAACCGTTGTCATCGACCTGATCAAACAGGTGGCGCAAACGCAGCAAATCGATATTAACGGCCAGCGGGAATTCAAGGTGATTGTGATTTCAGAGGGGGATGAGCTAACTAAGGACGCCCAGCATGCGCTGCGCCGCACCATGGAAAAGTACGTTGCCACTTGTCGCATAATAATTTCAGTCAATTCCACATCCCGTATCATTCCGGCTATCCGATCGCGTTGCCTGGGCATTCGGGTGCCAGCGCCCAGCGAGACCGATATGACCGCTGTATTGCAAAACACATGCAAGCGTGAGGGTCTCGTCCTGCCGCCCGAGTTGGCCAAACGGGTGGTGGACAAATCCGAACGGAACATGCGACGAGCCCTACTGATGCTGGAGGCATCCAAAGTGCAGCAATATCCGTTCACGGCCCAGCAGGAGATCGTCGAGCTGGACTGGCAGGTGTTTCTACGTGAAACTGCCACGCAAATTGTGAGCGAACAAACGCCTGCCAAGCTGGAGAAGATACGCGATCGCTTGTACGAACTACTATCGCAGGGTGTACCGCCAAATCTTATTTTTCGCGGTCTCGTCGAGCAGCTGGTGAACAACTGTGATATGTCCATTAAGGCAAAGACTCTGGAATTTGCCACACAATACGAGCATCGCATGCAGAACGGTGCTAAGCATATATTCCATTTAGAGGCATTTGTAGCCCAATTTATGAATATCTACAAGAAGTTTTTGGCCGAACTGGTAATGACAGATGATTTCTAGTTGCTCTTACATACATATATATATATAATTATCTTAGTTTATTTGTTTTTTTTAATGAGCCTACTCAAAAATAAGTGAAATGCGCCTAATCGAACTGTTGTTACTGTTGCTGTTGGTTTTCCCTTTTCTTGAGTATGGCTAATTTCATTTTGTCCTCTGTTGTGCGCTGCACAGTCTCAACGTATCTACCGACTTCGTCCTCCAGCTTGATATGCATCTGCAAAGGGTGAAATACATTAGGACGAGAAACAATACATAAGATGACATCCACATTACCATTTCGTATTCAGTGTGCTTAGAACCATTGACTTTCAGGCCATGCAATAGCAAATCAATTGTATGGACGGGAAATGCGAGTTGTGGACTTGCAACATTCACTGAATGCTTGAAATCAAAGTATTCACTGCCTGCGCCAAGCATGCCGCCAATCATTTCACATGCCAAATCGGCGGCATCGAGTAAATGGTTGTGCTTAACATAGAGATGGAGCAGCTCACGTGTGTTGGCCAATTTGTAGGAATTATGCAGCCATTGTGGCACAGTTGCGTTCAATGTTAGTATTCGGTTAACAACGCACTTGCGAATTAAAGTCGTTTCATTGAGCTCGTTGTCAACAATCAGCTTCTGCAGCAATGACCAAGCCATGTGCGTTGCATTGTTGCGATGTGGAAGATCTACAATGGAGGGTAAGCAAGTAAAATTAAAATAGAATGGAAAAAAGAACTAGCATGTGTTGTTAGCCCACCTGCCAAATCATTGATTTGCAGCCAAGCCCAAGCATCCTTAGATTTCTCCTCTGTGATGCTTACGCATGCAGCTGTCAGACTTTCAAATATTGGCAGCATGGAGAAATTATTTCCACGAGCAAGCTTTAGCGCTGCTGTATACAGGCCGCAGGTGGCCAAAAGGTAAGAAAGTTCTTTAGCATCAGTCAGCTTATAGGCACTAATATCTTTGCGGTAGTGGGACAGTTCCCTCAGCGCCTCCGCGTGCAGCAGCTCACGTCGTATATCGACCAGTTCGAGTACAACGACTTCTTGGCTAGTAGGTTCATCCCCTTGAGCCTCCTGATCGATAACAATTTTCTCGTCACCAATAGTGGGCTTTGCAATCCATCTATATCGCTCGTCGACCAAATACAAGCAATTAACGCAAACCAGCAGTGAGTTGAAGCGCTTCTGCAAAGCGTCCGGCGATTCGCTGTCCACCTGAAGGCGCATCGCCTGCTCGTACATAACTGTCGCAGCTGTTGGAGGACGACACGTTCGTATAAATTGCAATTTAGTAAATAAAAAAAAACATAACTTCACCTTTACGCATATTTCCTTTTTTGGCATTGAAAGCATACAGAAAATTATAGACTTCATTCTGATCGATGCTCAGGGAACGAGCGCGACACTCCACAATGCTCTCGAATTCATCTTGCAAGTTATTTTCATACGGCGGCTCCATGAGCAGGTCGAATCGATTGCACTGAAACAACATTATGACCAATTGACGCAGGCAATCTTTGCGTCGCGATGTATCAGCATTATTGGCCAGAGCGTGATAGGCTTCCTCATAATGACCCAGTTGCAAATGATTGTTAAACACTATCGATTGGAACATAGGCAGTTGTGGGTCCTCGACATCCAGTTTGCTCATTGCACTTTCAGCCAATTGAATTATATAATCCGACGCCGAATTCTGTTCGAATAATTGTATAACTCTCAGATAATAATGCACAAAAGCATTTTTGGCATCCTCTTCTGTTGGCTTACAGTCCGGTCGGTTAAACATGCTTGCCAGTTTAGAATAGAGCGGAGTGTTTTTGAGAACTTGCTCAAATAAAAATGGTTCCTTTAGCACGCTGTCGGCAACTTGCTTAAAGAGATGAATCGCTTTTATTGGTTCGCCACAATCCAGTTGAGAAACGGCCAGCATAAAACGGCCTGCAATTAACCAAAAAAAAAAGAGTTTACTTCTATATATGAATTTATATCAATATATTTAAAGCAAAACACATACGCGAATCACTTTTCTCGGTGCACCAGCCAGACAATAGGCGCACATAGTCCTGAATAATAATGTGATGGCAGGTTCCAAAAAGCCACTCAGGGAATACATCATTCCAGGCATCAGGCCAACTGCAAAATGTGTTCCAATATAAGTTTATATTAAGACCAAAATACATTCAACGTACAGCATCTGATTGACAAATCCAACCAGCTGCAGCAGCGTCTGTCGCATTGATAATTGATCCTCCAACTGATTCTGGTCCTTTAGCAGCATTGAAAGTGCACTAAACAAACCCTTTGATTGCAGAAACAAGCACAGCAAAGTTGTCTGACTATTTAAACGCATTTGACTTGAATAGGGTCGCGTATAACCACTAAAAAGTTGTGCTCGAAAAAGACGCTGTATTGAGACCTCACTGCACATGCAAAGTAATAAATTAGATAAATTTAAATACAGGATAAGAAAGGAAAATCAATACGATATACTTACAAATTAACTGGCGCATTGAGAGAAATCGGTGTTTCACAGATCCACACGAGTGTATAATAGGAGTTCAAGAAATTAAGATTGGTAACGACAGAGTACTGCTCAGCCGCAGCTGATCGATGGATTATGTATTGTAAAATTAAAAGATTGCGGCACACAGCAAAGCTGAAAATGTTACCCGTTAGTTGAGGAGCATTAAATTGTACAGTAAGGATTAAGATTATTCACCGTATCATTGCCATTTGCTTGACTGACTCGGCTAGAATGGAAATGCCATATTCGCTACCAAACAATGCTCCAGTTGATTGCAGAAAGCGTGTCGACTTTGTAGGGCCACCTAAATAAAAATCAATTATCATTAAGCAATTTAATAAATGGGATAATATATATTGTATATATACTTGTGGGATCTTGATCTGCGTCTTGGTCTACAATTGCGAGTAAATCGAGTAGCATATTAATGGCCGCATCTAAGTCTATTATTGTCCTTAGCTTTCTCTGGATATCAATCACACATTGGCTTGACAAGGTAAATCCGTTAGCGTCTTCATCGCCTCCGGTGATTCGCATTAGCAGTTTGTTAATCAAATTTGTATCCCGCTGGTACAATTTCTGATCAATATTCATTTTAATATGTCCGGGTAGAAACTTTTCCAACTGACTGATGATGTTCATTACGTCAATGAATCCCAAAGCCACATTGGAGTCATTGCGGCAATATGGTGCAACAAATGCAGCCACTTGTTCTTCGTGCTCACCGAGAATCATAAGGTGTTCCAGCATTTCACATGGCCTAAGCAAAGCAAACGATTGTCTCCTCACAATGCACACAGCATTCATATCGCCGAGAACGGCCAGGCCGGTGGGCTCAGAGAACTTAATATGATACTGCTCACAGCAAGAGTAGAAACGTTCCCAGAGTTTGTTTGCAATCTCTAAATACTCCTCGTCGCTCACATCGAAGTCTTTCAACTCATTTTGTATCTCATCTTCGACAGCCTGACACACCTGCTCCTTAAGCATGGCCATTGTCAGTTGCTTCACATCGAATTGCATGTTGACGCGTCTGAACATCTACAGAAGCAATGTTCATAATTTAAATTAATCACAATTACAAACAAGACAACTTACATAAAGTGCCTTGGCAATCACATTCCTATCAAATCGGCCGGGATGAAATATATAGGAACAGTGCGCTTCGCGTGGATCGATACCCTGTTCAATGGTCAGGCTATATCTGTCCGGCGGTGGCTCCAATGCAGCCGATACCCAATGAATGTTTGTGGTGCCCATGAAAAATGCCGACACATTGAAATCACCATCGGAATTGCTCCATAGCGTCCAAATGAGTGAGGACGTTGCATCGAAATCAGCCAGATCCATTTGAGGAGCTGTAACCTTATAATGCACCGTCATGCTTACAGTTTTTGTGTTCATATCGCTTACATTGCGTGCAATGCTAAGGCAAATGAATTCAGCGTCCTTTTCATGCGACAAAAAAACACAAAAATTGTGATCATCTATTTTACGCAGTAAACTATTTTGCGCTAAAAATTAAATAAAAGATATGACGCATTAATGCACATATATACATAAAAATAAAAGTTGTACTTACGACCCTGAGGTCCTTCAGATTCCTCACAGCTAAGAAGGGCAACGCATTGAAACGTGGCCACAGACCACAAACGTAGCTTATTATCGCGATAGAGCACCAGGAGATACATCTCGCCCTCGATGCGACTGAATGCCATGGAAATGGCTGCCTCCAAGTTTTCGCCTCGTCCACTGCAATTGCATTTAGGAAATGCTTATATACTTATATTATATTATACTTGTAATTGGCTTACGTTATAGCGCCTTTCAAGTTGGATAAGAAACGTGGCATTAAATTGGGCTCTTTCACCTCGTGCGAATTCGTGTGTCCAGTGCGGCAGTTCATAATGTAAAGCATTAGCTTTGAATGGTTGTCAACGGCAAAATATGCCTCCTCGCTATCTTCACACATTTCGGAAGATGCGAGATGCGGCACACTTATAGCCATGGTCCCATCCAGCACATACAATATGCTGCGATCCTTCAGCTTTTCATTCGCATCATAAAATATAGAATGCGTTTGCGAATCGCCTGCTGCTGTTGCGCTCAATGAGGGATCGCCCCGTAATGGGAACGGAATTCTATGCACGCTGCTAACGGTGACCACCAGCAATGTGACGCTCTTTGCCTGCTCGGACAGCGAGACATTTAGCACGGCGGAGTCCGTAAAGCGTAGACGGAGATGGTTTCGCAGCAACGTAATATCCAGGCTAACCTCTGACAGCTCCAGGACATCTTGATATGTGCGCCTTAAATACAAAAACTGCAATGTGAATGTGAATCGTCTACGCAACTTGTCTTTAATTTGCTTACCAGTAAATGAAGCGGTTCCTGTGTTGGGTGTTTGCGTGGCAATCGTAGCACAGGCTTCCTGACTTTCCGAATGTCTTTATGTCCTGCAGCGTACTTTGTGTGCCTGTCCAGAAATGCAAGTGAAAACGTTATGACGAAGACGCTTGCAAACACTTCTCCCAGCTCAAGGCACACAACAAACCTGTATTTATTTCGATTTCTATCCATTCCTCTGGATTCATGTTTTTCGGTATGACCTCTCTATAACTCATATTTGTATGGCTGTTCATCTTGTATTACAGTTCAATCAAAATTATCCTAAAAAAAAAACAGATATACGGACACCGGCAAAAAAAACACGCGCGTCTTATCGGTTGTCGATTACTGTGATTAGTGATGGTGCTACCTTTCCCTCAGCTAGAGTCGATATCTTAAAAGAAAGTTATTAATTAAGAATTGCTTAAAATCAGTTTATATGTTATATTGATTTATAAAACTGATCACTATTGCATTCAATTATTTTTATCTTTTTCTAGGAACATACTATTATTACCAACAGTATATTCAAACTTATTCGATATATTGTTCAGAAAATAGAAATCGATAAAATGTATTGACTTCAGGTCTTTGTTGTTTTAATAAGTCTTTGCCGAGCAGTTAATTTCAGCGTTTCTGCTGATCTAAGATCACAAACTACTTTTATTAATGAAAAATATTTTAATATATTTCCATTAAATCACACAAATATTATCCATAAATATTAATTTTATAGAAGGCAACGGCCAATGTTTAAATTGAACAGCTGTCCACTGTTAAAAACAGTTCAGCAATCTGTTAAGATCTAGACGCCAAAACCATGTGCCTGTTGTTGTTTTTATTTATCTAAATAGAATTCATTAATCAACATTGTGTGCTGCTTTAAACAATGCAAATATGACTGAAAATAGTACAAGTGCAGCAGATATGTCTAAGAATGAAGAGGATATATTAATCTGCCTACCTGGTGAACGCTTGTGCCGCGTGGAGGATAATATCATAGTTGGTGAGGGAACATACGAGCAGAGCGGCTACATTTACGCCTGCAAATCAGGAATAGTCAATATCGATAACTCTACGGAAAAGGTTCGTATGCCTATATATGGTGTTGCGGTATACTTATAACCTTTTTCCATTTCAGTGCCAAATTGTAAGTGTTCACAAGCCGGGTTTCCATTTGACCATTCCGGCAACGGGAGATGTTGTCACGGCACGCGTTCTGGTGACGACACCTAAATTTGCGAAGTGTGCGATATTTTGCGTTAGGAACGTACTGCTCGAGAGCAGCTATCGTGGCCTGCTGCGTAAGGAGGATGTGCGCGAAACGGAAAAGGATCGCGTGGACATCTACAAGTCATTCAAGCCCGGTGATATCATACTGGCACGCGTCATCAATCAAATGGAACAATCCTTCATGTTAAGCACAGCCGAAGCAGAGCTCGGTGTTGTGGTTTCTTATGCGAGTGATATACGGAAAAATCGCATACCAATGGTGCCTATTGGTTGGGGCGAGATGCAGTGTCCCCGGACAACAATTAAGGAGCCGAGAAAGGTGGCAAAGGTTCTTCCCGAAAGTTTAATTAAAGTTGAACCATAAATAAAATTCAAAATAACTTTGCCACGAATATTCTAAGTTTTTTTTTATGAGTCTCGTGTCTCGAGTATGGCTATAATTCATAATTTGTTAGCCATGGTAATAAATAGTCCGGTTCGTGCAAAACATTAAGCTGACATTAGTCAGTTGTCAATTTGGTGGCAAAACCAATAACAATAACAAAGAAATTATGCTGCCAACAAACAAATCAGATCGCGTGCTCAACAATTCAAAAAAGGAGTTGTAACTAATTCAATTCATGTTGCAAATAAGTAGGTTCGAGGGTCAATGACTAAGTTGATGCTACAAATAACTTGGCATTAGTCGAGTTACAGGTGTGCGCAACAAAAAAAGAGGCTTGCGTGAGTGGACTCCGCACTTGCAGGACTCCTCCCCTCACCAATGTGTCCAATATACACAGGGGATGGATAGCCAATCATTGTTTGATCGATATGTAGCGAAACTCGTTTGCCGGTTAATATTCAAATCGAAATAAATAAATACAAATATGATATTTAAATGAACTCTGGGTGGCAGTCGATACTGTCTCAGCAATCCGAAATCAAATCGACAAGTGCTCATTCACAAAATAGCTACAACGACAGATAGTAGTAGCTGACAATTATAATAATAATGGTGCAGATTTCGCAGACCGAGGAGGATATCAAAATTTCAATTGAGCTGAATAGGCTGGTCACGCGTAAACCAGATGTTGTCCTGCTGCCACAGTATTTGAAATTCAATAATCCACCGATATTCTTTGAGCGGCATCTTGCCCAGGAGATTGATGAGATGGCCAGTTTCTGTCGCATTTTCAAGCATGAGGCACGCATTGTGCTGATCAAAAAACATCCAGGCATCTGGCCGGAGTTGTTCCAGAAGCTCAACAGAGAGGCGCTAATGCAAAAGCGGCTGGAGATTGCCGATCTGATTGTGGAACGCAATAAAAAACGTGATGAGATTGCTTTGGAGCGTTATGAGAACAAGCGGCGCGCAGAAATCGAGAAGGAAGTCAAGCGTGAAGGCGACATGAAAGATCGCGTCAAAAAGTTTCAAGAAGCTTCTTGCCAGGAGGCACTCATGGTAGGGGTGCGTAAAGAGACCCACGCCAAACCACATAGCAACAGCAACAATGACATCAAAAGCATCAACAAACAGGAAAAGCAACAGCAATCGGCAACGGACTACAGACAGGCCACTCCGGTGGTGCGTTATCAACCACCGTCGGCAATGTCAGCGGTGCGTGGCAATGGGCGCATTAATGTGTCCTTCTCGAGCCAACATAAGGTGGAGACACCAAAGCGTGAATCTCAGGCGGGCATTCAAATGCCATTTACCATACAAGATCGATTAAATGGCAAGCCGCCGACCATAGAAAAGACACCAATGGAGACGCTCGATGAGTGAAAGTGTGAAAATATTTTAGGGGTAGAGGGTGAGTGGAAGGAAGAGGGTAACAATTATTTAATAAAACATAAACTGAAATCCGCTCGCATTTATATAATTCAATTGGAATAGTTTTATTTTAAATAAGATAAAATATACAACAATTATTAAATATGCATTATATCCATTATATATTTAATAAGCTTTTCAAATAAAAAATAATACACGGTATCGTTACTACTAATGTACATACCGTAGCGAGTACATGTTTAGCAATGTTTAGAAATTCCAGTTAAGGTTATGATTTATTTAGAATTGCATAATTATGTATGTAAGTTATACGGTATATACTTTAGATATTGCAGTTTCATAGCGTGTGTAAATTGCTCTCGACTTTCTTTCTTTGAAATATTTGTTTTTTTACGTACTTATGTTTTTTTTATTTTTATATATTTACAATCTTCTAACCTAAGGCTTGCTCTTTACGTATTTAATATGCCTTTTTCTATCATTGTTAATAATCATATTGAATTCGAGTTTATAATTGATTATTTAATATCGGTTTAATATCGAAAAAGCAAGTCAATATCTACATATGAATGTATCTTTTTTTATTTTGTATTTTATTTTAGTTTCAGTTTTGCGCCCATAGCGCTAAATCCTTGACATGGGTAGCGCTCCAAAACAAACTGAAGACAAGAGTTAGCAATTTGAATTCTTATTTGCGTTGTGCATCAACGAGACGAGTATTTATTCCCTCACTAGGCCTTAGGCTTAGCCATGCTACGAATATGAATATGAATACATATACATATGTAATTGGAAATCATATATGATTTCATTAGTGATTACATATACATTATTAGCCATAATTACTCTTGGTATGCGCATATTCGGGTTAATACATATATATTATATATACAATTCGATTAATATTTTGATTTAAGGTTTAGTGTGTAGTATGTAGATATTTTTCGGGTATAGGGATACTCTTATAAAGTTTGTTAAAAAAAAGCTTTGGCGCTTTGTCGTAATCCCAACTGCCTGTATATGCTGGGGGCCCAACCCCTGCATAAATTATTATTTTCTTTGGAATTACTTTTTCTTTTTGTTTTTCGCAATTTTATCCAGCTTTACCGAAGCCATCAGGGATCAAGCGGAGGTTTCGTTCGGTTCCATCCAACCCTCGCTGTCATCTTCACTATCGGAGTCCTCCGACTCCGACAGTTCAATGGCCACTCGCCTGGCTAAAATCGAGGCCACATCCAGCATTGCCGTATTACGTTCAATTTCCTTTAGCTCCGACTTTTCCACCTTTCGCAGTATAATGCCTGTAACCAAACATTGTTTCGTTTTATATGTGGTGTACTTTAAAATTGTCTTTGACATTTACTAACCATCTCTTATGGATTTCATCAAATCGTTGCGTGGATCATAAATTGGAGGCTGAATCTTTTTAGCACTCACAAGGTGCGCTCCACCATTTGGCTGGCACAGCTGCAGCTCCCCATTAGTCATTGCCTTGGGCATAATTTGGTGTGGATGCGACTGCATTTGGACAGCGCCCATGCCATCTTCAACCGGTGGTGGAGGTGGTGGCGGCGGTGGCGCTACATTAGGCGGCGACATTTTTGGTGAGTGCTGAAAAAAAGCCTAACAATTAATATAAATGAAATATGAACAATTTTATGTTTATTATTGTTATATAAATTGGCTTACCTGGTCGGGCACGGGCGGCGGTGGTGGCAAATCGCTAAGCGAGTTCAACTGATTGCTATTCACAATGCCCATGTTGTTGAAAGTGTTGTTCAGCTGGGCCATCACCATGTCGTTGGCATTCTGTGCACTGTTGCTCGGCGCCATCTGCGGAGAACCAGCTCGCGATGTGCTGTTGGTGCGGCCCAACAGCTTGGCCGCCATGTGAGCACTGGCCATGCCGTTCATGGCTGACAATGGCGACACCGCATCCGGCACGGGCGGTGGCGGTGGCAAGGCATCCCGACTCGTCGACATGCTCCGACCGCGTGTTGGTGTATTTGCGCTCGATGCGGTCGGTGTGCCACCACCGCTGCCATTTGATGGAGGCGCCGGCGGCGGCTGCGATGGTCGCGGCTTGTTGCGCGACGGAGTTCCCGGCCCATAAATCTGTTCCGGCGACATTGCGCCCTGTCCGCCCTGGCCGTAGATTCCATGCGATTGGTGATAGAGCGTGCCGTCGTAAAGCTGCTGCTGATGATGATGCTGCTGCTGTAGATGCATATGCGGCGCGGCCGAGATGCCGTTGGTGCCGTATGCGGCTGCATATTGATTGGCCGCTGCCTGCGGTGTGAGCTGCTCATAGCTGGTGCCATCGATCTGTTCGGGCTGGTAGCTACGCCGCAGCTCAATTGAATTTGGTCGCGGTGGGCGCGAATCGTATAGTCCCATATCTATAAATATGGACAGAATTCACATTAATATCCTCATTATTCATTTGAAACGATTGTAGTACACAAAGAAACTCCAATTGGAAACAAAGTAGGTAAAAAGGAAACACACAAATATGCAAAACAGAAAAAAAATTGTTTGCAAGCCAAAAAAAAATAAAAAGAAGATTATATTTAATAGAGCTGAGAAAAAATGCGACGAAATAAGTAAATAAAAATAAATAGTATGAAAATATTTTGAACGATTATTGCGAGGAGTCACGGAAAGTGCGTCGTGTTGCATAACAAAGTAAGACTTATGAACAAGGCTGGAAATTGCTAGCTAAGGCGCGAGAAGCTTATTATTGCACTTTGCATTACTAAATATGTTGATTATAATTTTTTTTTTTAAATAACGTATTTTTAAATTGCGCTCCTTTATTAGTAGGTGATAGTGTCAGCCTTTTGCTTAGACATACTCTCTTTTTGAGCTCACTGTCTGCCAATTTATCTGCCGCTAAGCCGGGAGAGAGTATGGCTGGTCGAACTCTCTCACCATCTCAGTTGATATAGAGAGCAACATATTTAAAAATATAAAAATATAAGCTTTCTTTCAGAGAGTTGGCTGAGAGATAGAAAAAGTGTATATTTTATAGAAAGAGTATTTCTTTATTTAAAAAATACTCTTCTCTTGCACACTCCTTTATGTACTTTATCTCTTTACTATCTTAGCTCACTATTGACATCGAAAGATTCATCAGCAATCTACTTATACTGTACCCTTAGGAGAGCAATTCCAGGCCGCGTCTTATGAGTCTTACGAGTTATGATAAGTGTACTATTTGCCGAAAAGAGGATTACAAATACCGGCGAACTTCTATCAAGAGCTTTATGCCAGATTGGCAGCCAGATAAGTTTTATATAGTAGTAGTAGTAGGAAAACAAATGTTGTTTAGGTAAACTTTGTGAGGGATCAGAGCGAATACTAATGCGAACAGAGTGTCATTGAGATGGGGTACTGTTTTTGATCTGAAAATGTATTAATTCCAATTAGTTGCCAATTTGTACTATTATTAAGTAATTACCATAAACTTCTTAGTGACAGTAAAATCAATCATTTTTTTTTTAAATCTGATAATTCCGAATTTAAACAACAATAAAAATCAAAAATAATTGTTTACATTGTTGTGCGATATTTTCTATTATATCATCTGAACCTAAATCAATAGAGGCTTTATTAGTTAATTACACATAGGTGTATATAGATGGGTAGAAAGGTAAATATGTATATATTGATTGTATTATATTTTAGGTGGGAAGGGGGAACGACTAAAGTGGCAAGATATAGTTGTAGTTGTTGTAATAGTAGTAATTGTAGTAGTAGTAGTATTAAGTACGATAGAAGTAGATGAAGGAACATTTACACACATACAGACACAATTGAGCGTATGTGTGTGTTTGCATTTAATCTGAAAATCTGTAAATCTGACCTGTAATAGCGATAGCCGTTTGCTTTGTGAGATTACTGTTATTCTCCAAATGTGAGAGCATATTATAGGGCTTAACTGAATCTGGAAATGGAGATGATCATGCGGTGTTCGTTTAAGCTACTTGAAATTGAAATTGAATATGTAGAGTATACACAAAAAATATAGTTATTACAACAAATAACAACAACAAACAAAGGCTATAAACAAAACCAACCAACACACACAACAATGACATATCTAAATTATCGGTGGCCCCCAATGAATCTTTTTCATCAATTAACAAAACTTATCACTCTATATATATATAACTAACTATATTTAGTTTATATCGTCAAAGTGCCAATTTAAAATACAATTACATTTTAACTGCTGCGCTTAGTACTATCGCATGGGAAACATATATATTATTGAAGGATTTGAATTGAAAGCAGCAGCTGTGGCTTGCCATATTGATGAGCTGTGCTCGATTTCAAAGTAAAAATATTAGTACAAGCATGTAACTGGGTATATATGTATGTATATAGTATGATGTGAACGAGAAGAGCTATGTACATATGTGCGGATCGTATGTTTGCACTATATTATATAGGAATGCACAAATGAAATGAATCATATTCGATTGACGAGCGGGCGCCTTGCAAAGCTAGCAAGCGAGCGATTTTAGGATATTCAAATTACATGAAACTCTTTGGGTAACACTAATTTGGATAAACATTTTGAACTTTTGAATGAGAACCAAAACGAAAGCCAAGAAGTGCGCACAGTCCTTGGATGCCAGACGAGGCTGCAAAGCACTGATGCCGTACCTACTTGCACATCATCATCATCAATATTATCATCATCATCATCGATATACGCCAGCTGTTGCTGTTGTTCTTGTTGTTGTTGCTGTTGTAGCTGTAGCTCTAGTTGCAGTTCTACGGGTCTTCGACGCGCCAAAGTCCCCAGCTGCAAATCGCTGTCAGCGTTTACAGTTTGGATTTCGACTAGCTGGGCTAAATGTGCATACAGATTGTACATAACATACATATACATAAAAACAGTGTTCAACAGCATTCAATGTGACAACATTCTGAATGTTAATCTGAATGTTGTTCGAGCATACAAGTGAAAGCACTTTCAAAATTATTACAGTTCTAAATACGTATTTTTTTCTGCTCCATTTGTGATAGCTGATAACCGATTGGTGCATATTTATAATTGGGGGTGTGCTACAGAATTTTCCAGGAAATTAGGGGCTGTAAAATTTCAGCTGTTTGTTGACAAAGCCAAATCACAAAAGTAATTTAATATTTCTTTCTCTAATAACAGGTGATTTTTCACAAATCTCTAGTCAATATTCTAGCAACATAACAAGTTTCATTCTATCATACCGAATTGGGGGAATTGAATTGTAATTTGGTTGGAAGAAATTTCTAAAGAGCTCATAACTTGTCTTTGGCATTGCATTAAACAGTTGGAGCAAAACATCTTACTAACATTTGAATGCTTGCAAACGCTATTTGAGTTTCAGGTACTCAGTCAGTAATCTTGTATGGCCAATAGAAGTTCAATTTGATTAGATTGCAGGCTAAGCATTTACACTCGAATGGATTCCTATAGAAACATTTTTTGCTTGAAGTTGTTCACATAAAATATTTGACATACAAATGATATCATCGCAACCAATTTGACACATAAACAAACACTTACAGCATATTACACAATGCCTTACTAGTTCTAAAAGTCTAGTTAAGATGTAGAGCACTCAGTCCGTTTGTCTACTTACTGTCATATCCGGCCTCCTCATTGGGCATTGCATTGGGCGTGCAATAGATGACGTTGTTGGGCATCAGGGTCTCGCCGAGTCCGAGAACTTTCCGCCGCTGGTCTTCACGTGTATTGTGCGGCGTACGGACGCGTTTCTTGCTTCGATTGTTGAGACCGTTACCGCCGGCGCCCTCCTGTCGTGGACGATGCATCTTCTTGCCCTTGTCGTGCATCACACGCTCCGTATCCTTGAGCATCTCTTGGCGCCAGAGCTCGAAGAAATAGTTGGGATCTGTGTAAAACTTGAGGCCGTCCTTGCCATCGTCGCGATACACATTGAGCTTGTCCAATGGCGGCGGTTTGTCGCACAGCGCATATGTCTCCAGCATAGGGGCGGGCATTGTGGATCGAGAAAAGATCTGCTGATCGAATATCTTGGCCGATTTGAACGCTTTCTTGCGCGTTATATCTGTGAGTGGCACCTCCTCGACGGTGCTGTCCAGCTGCGTTACTTTAATCGCCAGCCGATCGATGCGCGCCTGCAGCGAATTCGCCCGATCCCCAATGTTGCCCACATCGCGCGCCAACTCGCCAAAGACATCCTCGGCGTGCTTTGATAGGGACGACAATTGTCGAATTATATTTGTCAGTGTTGTGTTTGTCACCGTCTCCAACTCCACGGACTGCAGCTCATCCTGCTGGTAAACAGATCGCGCCACATGCACGGGCTCAATGGATCGCTTGGGCAACGGCATATTCCTGTGTGTTTTAGATCCGTAAAGTCCTCCAACTGAACACTTTGGCCGCCTAACGCGTATTCATTGACTGCAAATTGCAAAAAAAAAAATCACAATAAATAAATGCATTCTTATGAAATATACGCAACCGGCGCTTAGCTCAATGATTTTGATTAAATATGTTAACAATGCGTTTTAAAAAAAACTCCTTAATTTAGTCGAGCATATATCGCGTTTAACTCTAAGACTGCAAACCGAGCTTAGACCGGCTCGAACATGTTTATATTCTTTGGACCGATTTGAAAATTTAACAGTGTCATTTAGTTTTGTAAATGTTGTTTCTCACAACTTACAGTTTTCGAAATGTTATTCTTAAAAAAATGACTTGTTTAATCAATCAATCCATAATTTAAGTAAAAAAAACAACCGTGAACCGAAACTTCGATAATTTGTATGGGGGTTCGTAGCTTGGCATGAGACATAAATCGAAACACACTGTAACAATTTTTTAAGATGTATTCACATTTTGCAAAAGCCAAGTCACCCTTTGCATTTTGTTGGTGTATTTGAGAATTTGTTCACTTATAGCCAATCGGTTGTCGTCTGTCGTTTTGTCTGGACCACACCCACGAGATATGAACCGAAATTGTGATAAGCACAATGACCAATTCACCCTGCACAACTATTTGTACAGCATAATTTAATCTTGCGTCTTTTAGTTGCTTTTATCGCTCGCTATTGCCACCAAAATAAAAAACGAAAGAAATATATATATATCATAGCTGTTTTTTTTTTTTTTTGCCAACTGGAGCTCCGCCGCTCTTGTGTGTGTGTGTGTGTGTGTGTGAATATGCATGTACAAACATGTACATAGATATAAGTATAATGACGACTATGTAAATTTCGATTGAAATTCGCACTCACAAGCACAAGCATACACACACACATACACGCACATATTACTTTCAAAATGATCAACTTCCTTCGCAAGTTGTTAAACTAGATAGCACTTAAAATTTCATTTGGTTTCCGTCACCCCCTCACAACTCACCTCACCTTGCACACACACACACGCGCACTCTTTTTACACTTCACAACAATATCAGTTTGAGGCTTTTCTGTAAGTTGTTCAAATCCTTAACATTACAGTTATGTTTACTGTAATTTGTTAAAGTTGAATATAATATAATTTGCACTAAATATGTGTATTTTTGCTTTTCTTTTTGTCAACTTTTTGGATTTCCACACCTTTATTGTAGTGGTGCACAATTGCATTAGCATTGCAGTTATCGATGTGTAATCGAATATATTTGAGGAAATTTCAAGTTGGAATCTTAGAGTTGCTTTCGATAAAATAGTCAATTGTCTTATAATTATACATATTTTTTATATTTTTCATTGAATTATGAATTTTTCACTTATTATGCAAGTAAAACAGCTGTCAGCAAGGCTTACAACTTAATAGATGGTTTTTTTTTACACATCGTAATCGATAACAATCACACAAATGAGCAAGTAGAACGACCCTGTTTCATTGCATTCTGCAGGGGTAAGGTTTTCGCACATTCTTTATAAATTTTTTGGCTGCGTAACACTAAAATTCTGTTTTCTTAAAGATTATCATAAAATGGCGAGCGTAGCTTCTAAAGGATCCGGTCTCATAAGCAGTAAGATATATTCCTCGGCTTCAATTGCAGAATACGTAACATAAATATTTTCATAAATTATGTAATGTTTCACTATGATAGGGCTGCTTGTGCAAGCAAGGCCTCAGTTGGATGTCTTCTTAAAATACGCCAAGGTGGAGCTTACTCCCCCAACACCGGGTGATATTCCAGCGATTCGCCAAAGCATTGGTAATCTGGTCAAGAGTGCAAAGACCGGATCCTACAAGAACCTTTCCGTTAAGGAGGCTTGGCTAAACACACTCGTCACCGCTGAGGTTATATTCTGGTTCTACATTGGCGAGTGCATCGGCAAGCGTCATATTGTTGGCTACAACGTTTAAATTTACAGTTACGAATAATGTAGTGAACGAACTTATCACTAACGATTATGTACGTGAACGAATAAAAATTCAACATTAAATGTAGTAAATGTGCATATAACTATGTAAGTGAAAATACTAGAAGTGGTAATAAAGTCGCGACCAACCAATTAGTGCAGGTCTAAACTTAAATTAAGTAGGACAGCTAGGCAAAAGAGTACCGGAGTAAATCTGTTGACAACTATAAAAATGCAACCGATTGTTCCTTCTAAAGCTATATGGTATATATACACTTGCACCATAATGAACCCGTTAACATCTATAAATTGATATATTTAAAATATGAGATTAAATAACATCTATACATTTTAAAGTTTTATGATAAATAATTCGATGTTTATAATTTTTTGTTTAAATGATAGGAGCGTAAATTGTGAGATTAGTTCGGATAACTTGATAAACAAAAAAGTTAAGTATGCACGAACTAGTCGTTCAATCAATTGTTCCTAGGGCAGCTTTATTATATAGTGATTTGGACGGCTCTAACGTATGTACATTTTAGTGGAACTTTTGATCAGAAATATGTCCAAGCACAAAACATGAGATTTTTAAGATTTATTTTAATCATAATATTCAAAAACAAATAGCAACTTTCGGCTGGTTTTATTAAGTTTCCAAATGATATTCAGATGTGTAGTTTTGAATTTGCATAAATTTTAAAATTTTGTTTTGGAAAATTTTACAGAAAACTTAAGAATGGTGGTAAGCTTCAAACACTCTTAAATATACGTAATTTGATCTTAAAGATATTTTTTTCTCAAGAAAACTTAAAAAAAATGAAGTCCTCAAATTTCTTCTCGAATTTCTTCATCAGAAATTTTAAAAATAATGAAAAAAGTATGCTTAAAGATAATAGAATTTCTTCTCAAGAGCATTCTGTGGTATGGCGTGTAAATTAGTGCCAACCAGCGTTGCCAGCTTTTTGGCATATTGACATACGGCTGGAACACGAGTTGTTCCCGACCAATTGTAATACAAATGACACATTTTATATGTAAGCTTTTGTATACGATCGGGACTTAAATGTATCTTACTGTAGAGAACATTATAACTGGTTGGCGAAACAGTTCCCTGGCGCACCGTCTGCGAAACGAGATAAAAGTCATAACGCTCGGGCAACGTGACCACATCATCAACGACCGTTCCCGGTGGCGGATTTTCATTACGATTGTCAAAGAAACGAGTATTTGAAGATTTGGTGACCACAATGTAGGCGAACTTTGGTGGACTTGCCTCAGCCTTTTGATATTCAGCATCCAATTTCTCGACAATATCCTTCACCTCGTATTCGAACAACTGTTTCAAGGAACCCGAACTAACGCCATCGCGATAAAATACAATGCGAGCTGGCAGTGCATTCTGTTCCTCCCTATACTTCCTGAGCGCCTTCAAAACCATTGGCCACAAATTGTTAGCCAATACATCATACGCGCTGCACTCAGCGACCGTACTAAAAAAAGTGGCATTCCTTGGAAGGTCCATTGAAGCCACCAATGCTCCATAGGCCTTGTTGCGATCACGCGTACATTTGGCAATATCAAAGCCCATCGTCATCAGGCCAGTCATCGGTATAGCGATCATCCATGGTGTATAGCCCAGCTTACAATTGATTTGTATGGCAATTTTAGTGGCAATGCTCAAGCCTTTCTGATTAGCCCTGGTGGTTACCACCTGGGTGGGCACGGCTCTATCCACACAACCTCGTTTTTTAATCGATGAGTATCTAAAAGGGAATATATTTGAAAATTTAATTTGATTTTTGATAAATAAGTTAAACAATGTATTTGAACCTTTCAACATTGTTGCTTGGCACGAGGCAGAGAACTAGTTTTGGATCACTGCGAGTGCAATCGTCCAAGGCTTGTATATAGCTGCCTGTGCGATCATCATAAATCATTACTCTAGAAAAAAAACCAAATATATATACACATTAAGCACATTTCTGGTGCTTTAATTGGACGACTTACTCGCGAGGGCTACTAATATAAAAACCCATGCCTCTTGCAGCACGATTCAGATTCTCCAATAACTGTTTTAAATCACGCAAGTTGCGCTGCGGCGCAATCACAGCCCATCTATCTAAGCCATTCTTAGGTGTTGTTAACATCTGTTGATCCCGAAAGTATCGCGTCCAATCTGCTTGTTCCCCAGCACCGACCCTGTTTAGAATAATTGTTCCTTTTACTGCTGCGGGAAGTGGGATATTGGAATAGGTAAAACATACTTATTTGCTTTGAAGACAATGTTCTGTGGCTCAATCACACGTCCCTGAACCTGTACTAGATTCTGATTCAACTCCATGTTCCAGTCGGTCAAGACCTTACGGCTTTCTGGTGTCGTCTGCAATCGCCGGTTGAAGGTTTGCAAACGCTCAATGCGTCTGCCTGGATTCATGCGCGTATGATTGGACATTGCACGCATAAGTCTAAAGCGAATTTATAAATGTATATTTTTGGATTTCAAATCAGGCGATATAATGCGCTGGTGAATAAGTGAAACGTACTGGAAATTTGATCGCATGCTATCGGTGAGTCCAGTTACGCGACACAGCTCGGGTATAAGGATTACAATTTCATTGGCATTGCTGTTTTGGGCCTTATCTCGAATTTTGGATACAAGCAGAGGCTGGTTTTGATCCCTGATGCGTATGTTATATTTCTATAATTTAAGATCAATTAACAATTTAGGCGATTATTCTAATTCCAAGTGTTTAAGCACAAGCACTTACCGTTTGATAGTACTCAACAAAACTAACGTCTTTGCCCTTGCAACTGAATGTAGCACGCGGTGTTTGTGCAAAGTCAACATCATTGATGCGGTAAGTTTTGTTATTGTAATCAGTGAGTACAATTAAGCCCAGGACATTGACGCGGAACTCTTCCTGATGGCGTGCGGGATTGGCAGATGTGCGACGCATTATATCATAAACTGTTTCGGTGCGCATTACCTTGTGTGTGATCTCGGCGCACAGCAATATATCCGTTTCATGCTGACGGATTGAGGTCTCGTAACCGGGCCACAGTTCCATAGAGAACTCACGCAGAGGTACCTGGATAGGTATGTCCCAAATGAAACTTATCATAATAAATCAGTTTCCCAATTCAAACATTACCCGTGCGTGCGGATCGAAAAGATTACGTCCGACCTGCTCCAGTTTTAGACCTTTCATGGAGCGACGCAATATCAAGTTCAAAACCTGCAGAAAACGCGGCTCGACCGAGGATATGACTCCCACGCTTTTGATGGTAATAGTATAATCGACGCCTTGCTTTGAGGTCGCTTTTAGCACAGTAACATCCTGCTCGAATTTCTTCGTCGTAAACAGCTGCATGCCATCGAAAAGGTAACCAGCGCCCAAGGCAGCAGCGTGCTGCGACAAGACGCCACAGCGCACCCGCACCATCTCAATCTTAGGCTCAAAATCAACATGATAGTGGACAATGCGCCATTGCGGTTTAGTTTTCAGACTATAAAAATTCGATATCAATTTAATGGGTTTGCCCTCCACTCCGCGTTTTGTGAGCACATCCGCCGGTCTGCTGTTAACAATCTCATAATGATCAGTTCGCCTGCGAGCGGTTTGGGGGCCACTGCCTTCGCCGCGAACTGGAGCATTATGTGAAGCACTATCTGCTGGAATGTCAGCTCTACGCGATGTAGAAGCGTCATGAGAAGTTGAATCACCAGTGTCACGAGATGTGGAAGCTCCTTGGGATGTGGACGCTCTGCGTGAGCTCGAAGCATCCGATCTATCTCTGTCGCCAGGGGTGTGTCTGTCAGATTGACCCCGATAAACCTTTGGTCGCTGTTTAAAAAACATATTACAATCAAATTTTCACTGTTTGAGCTATCTTGAGTACTTAAAGGGAGTGTGTAAAATTGTTTAACTATATTAACATATCCAATCTCACGAGCGATTCAGTTATATCTGGATGTTTAGTTTAAAGTTAATTAAACCATTTTAAGGTATCGGTGTATAATTGTGTCCCTATTGTAAGTCTCATTTGGATTATGATGCCTAGATAGCAATGAATCTTAATACTAGACAGTGTAATTTTCGGATTTCTAATTGCGATTCGATTGAGAAGCCTGATGTAAATATTGTTGTGTGTTGGGTTTAACATGGTATATGTATATATTAGACAATAAGAAAATATTTCTTTTACTTTGATACCGAATGTATCAAGGTTACAGTCGCCAAATTTGGAAAATATGTAGCTGGTAGCCGCCTTTGAGAACCGATAAATAATTACTATGGCCACGCCCACACATAATCGCCAATGCCGATATTTCATTAAGTGTAAATCGATAAATCCCCTTATATCCCACAATTTAAAGAAAGAGTGGCCAAACTTGAAAGGTAACTTGCAGGTAACCTATCCAAAGTATCGGCATACATTTTCAGATCACGCTTACACCCGCCGCCCCCAGGAACTTCGGCCCTAGATATCTCAAATGCGCATATCTTCCACAATTTGTAAGCCAGCGTCACCAATTGGATGGCCACGCACATATACATATATCTCACACAATTTAAAAGGTAGTTACGCCCACTCGCGCCTAAAACGGTAAGAGCCTATATCTCCCGCAATTTAAGAGCTACAGTTACCAAACTTGGAATGTAGATTACTAAGAACTTTCTCTTAGAATTTTTTTTTTCAATCTTGAAAGAAAGTTTATTATGAAAATCTATCAACAAATTTTTTCGGCCCCACCTAATTGAGCCCCCAAAAATTCACAGAGGCCTTTATCTACCGCTATTTGAAAGGCAAACTTGGACGGTATTTATTGGCTACACCTACCCTGTTTTCAGCTGGTATTACTTCTGATATGAACGTATTTTGCAGTCGGTTACGCCCTCCAAAAGACTCAAAAGACTGTTCTAAGCGTTTGAGTCGCCTGTGAAAGTCAGAGACAACCAAAAGATAGCGGTAAATAAAAACTATATTCCAGTCCTCGATCACTGAGCGAAACTGGGAAATGTGGTTTTCACATTTTCGACAGCATAAGAAAGCTGCAATGCAATGCGGCCAGTCAGCGTCAACGCTAAACGAATGAGACTAGCTTTTATTTTTGCACAGTGTTTATCGGTGCTAGCCGCTTTTTTTGCTCTTGTGATGCTCATTCTCACTTTATTTGAGTCAGCTGGTCGACTGATTCTGGGGGGCTACGGATGGTGGACACAGACACATGCAAAAATTCCAAAGTAACGGGATCAACCGTTATGTTGTACTAATATGATGTTTTGACACAAATTAATCTCAGTTCCATCAGAATCATCAAAATTCCCTTATTAATATCAGTCAATACACTGCCAATTTATGCCGTTACTTTAGCGCGATTACAAATGCTTCGCCCAGTCTGCGAACAATTTCGCCGAAGATGCTTTCTTTCATATATATATTCATGTATTTATACATAAACAATTGTAAGTACATTTGTATACTGTACACACAGTATGTCAAGAAAGTGTTTGGACAACGGCTGTTTACGATTTTGCAATTCCCTATTTGGCAGATCCCGTAAGAAATTTGCGTTTTTTTCTTTTGTCTCTCATTTTGCCTGTGACTTTAATAATCATATTCTTTTGTCCGTGCAAAATAATATTTGTATACAAAAGGATTATGAAAAATATAAGCTATTGAAGACACCATATTGAAAAAATTGGTAAATAATAAAATACTTTATGTTGCACAAGATATGAAAAAATATTAATTTTTCCCAGTGTCCAAACACTTTCTTCCTATGTTTACACATGGTTTGTTTGTATTTTGTGTTTATGATTTTTAAGAGTACTTAGAACGATACACATACACACACACATTTAAAACACTTGTGTAGGTATGTACAGGAATTAACTGGAGTATATAGATATATATGTAAATTTATCACACCCTTTGAAAACTTCTCTTTTACACATCCATTCTTATAAGGAGAAATATCCGCATCAGCAAAATAAAACCACAAAAAAAAATCACTCAAGTGGGTCAACAATACACTATTCTCAAGCACAGATAACGGAATTCGGCTTACGACGCCGCGCTCGAAAGTGTATATATGTTCAAATGTGTTTGTGTACATATGTACGAATGTATTTTTTCAACATTTTTATATTTGCTAATAACTTACCGGCTCCTGTCCTGATCTTTGATGATCGTCGTCCAAGGGACGCCGGCGTCCCCTTTCTTGGTCGCCCATTGACGTTATAAAAGCTTCTACTACTTCTTCCCAAAAAGAAAATAACGTCCTCTCGACCGAAGACGTGAGATTAAAATGAACGATGCTCGAATTTCGAAACTGCAAGCACTACTCAATGTACGGTTTTTAAGTGACTTATCGATATGTTAAGTGCCGATAGCAAAAATTATAATGTTAATAACATGTGGGGAATGTGTTAAGTTAACAGAAAAGAGAAATAACATTCTTCTTCTTTTGCTCAACTGAGAAAAAGCGCAATTGGAGGAAAGTGGAAAATAAAAACAAACAAACAAATATTGAACCATAATGGAGGATATAAAATTATATCAACGATTTCTAAATGATATGCAGCATATCAAAGACTTTGAGCATTTTAAAAACACAACTCGTCTCCCCAGCAAGCAAAACAAGACCAGTGAAATCAACAAATTGAAGAGAAGACGTTTTAATCCGCTGGATGAAATGAATGAAATCGAGTTCCGTAAAAAATATCGTTACACAAAAGAGAATATGCGACGTATTATTGAAATTGTGCGCGACGACCTGGAAGTTGACTATTTTGAGTCAATGAAAAGAAATCAAGTGCCCATCGACCTGCAAATTTTATCGGCCATTCGATTCTTCGGTGGCACTGAGGTAAATGCTATACACACACACAAACACACACACTTTAACTCTCTCTCTCTCTCTCTCTCTCTCTCTCTCTCACTCTCTCTCTCTCTCTCTCTCTTTCTCTCTCTGACTATCTGTCTACATGCTATTAGCATCCCCAACTGACGGCCATGGCGCATGGAGTCACACTGCATACGCTGGCAAAGATAACACGTCGTGTTGCCTCCGTGCTGTCATCGAAGGCATCCAGCTATATTCGAATGCCGACAACGCTCTCCGAGAAGGAACGCATGATGCGCTCTTTTCAGGCGCTATCGAATATGCCACAAGTGATTGGCGCTCTCGTCCAAACCACTGTGCACTTACAGCTGGAAAGTTCGCGGGCGCAGGCTAACCGAAGTGCTTACAGTGGAACCGAATCTGAATCATCGGTGCCAACCGAGGAGCTGCTGCATTTGCAGCTCGTTTCAGATGGCGAGTTTAAGATCAGGGACCTGGACATACATCTCTCGGAGGAGCTTGATCTCAACAATGCGTCCGAGCTGTTTTCGCTATCACGAATTAAGGAACGTTTCGAACAGAATGAATTCCGTGGGCGCATTCTATTGGGCAATGATTCGCTTTCTTGCTCCAACAGTCTCTTTACGCCAGTGCAGCATCCAAGAAAGAAATCTGAAGAGCTTTATAATCATGCACATGCGCTTACTTTTGCGCCGGCCGTTAAATGTCTCAATATATGGATGCGTCGCTTCGGAATTCTCGACAGTGAACTCTTGGGCACATTTGGATCGGCGAAGCAAACAATTACCGCATTGGCACTGCTTCATAATATGGCAATGGAGTGGAACGATCCAAGCATAGGTGAGACTATTCTATCCATATATCGTTCATATCAAGTTTTGTATATGATCTAAGCTCCATTCTCTGTTTTCAGATGCCGATAGCATTATCTCATTCTACAAGCCCAACTTTTTAAGTTATGCTCCTGGCATATCGCTGGTTGAAGAACAACGTAATAGAAAGGACTTCATTAAATCACATTTTGCAAGCAATTAAACATTATTAATCCATAAATGGAATTTTTGTTGTATTAAGTTCATTTCACTCAATTAACTTTAAATAAATAATGGTCATTTAAATTATACTATTTAATATATGTGCAATTTACACTTTAACTTTTTTTATACACTACAAATTAAATGAATTGTAATTTTAAAATATAAGATTCACACTTCTACAAATTTTTAACCAACTTCATTGAGACAGTGAAAAAGATTGCCCTTTATTATGTCCACCAGTGTGTATTCACATGTTACTTGCCGCTGTTGTTGTTTGTGGCACCAGCTATAAAGAACAAGTTGTGCCCTTTTTTATGTTAAAAATATAACAATAAAATGCATAATTCGTAATGTTCTGCAAAGCTCAAACACAAGTAACGGAAAAATGCGAGGATTTGTTCTCGCTGTAAGTTAACAGCGAATGTAAATGTTGTTCATAATCTTCTTGGCGTTCATGCTGTGAACGAAGAACCACACTGTTAGTTCAGAAGTGAACTACACGTGTTGAGGTCGCAGGTTTTGTGTGTTGTTTGTTTTGTTTGCTCTGTCTACAATTGAAATTTACATCAAAATTGAGACACTGTGTTTTATTTTCGTAATTAAAAGTTTACAAGTTTAACAAACGGAACTTAAGCACCATCGTTTACAAATTTTACACAAGTGTATTTGGCTTATCAAATAAAAAAGTAGCGGTAAATAGATATTGTGAGTCTGCATACAAATCGCCTTTGATTGAGTTTTTAAGGTATATAAACAGCATTTTAAACTTTTGATAAGCTTCATCGTCGTTATTTTGACTAACCAATCGACTCACAAGCAACATTACGATTGCAATTGAAAATTGCAGCATACTATACAAATAAGTTATAAAACCTATCTAAGGATATTATGTTTGTGACCTAAATTTAACTACCACCAATACGAACACAACCACACACAAACAGCTGATACCTACTTGCAAAAGTAGCACAAGCCGTAAAAAGTGAAGGTCACCGAACGAAGTCGGACGCGGTATGTAAATGAAAATCTTTAAATTGAATTTCGTTGCTTAAACATGTGCAACATATAAAAAAATACACGTGTTTACAATAAAGATGTGTACATTTGTAATTGATGTGATAAATGTATGTGAATGCCTACACATACCAATACATACAAATATGTATGTTTAATCGCTTAGTTATAAAAGAATCCTTGAAATCGAAGCTACAAAAATTCTAAACAAAAAAGCCAGTGATTATAATATAAAATATTGTTTAACTAAATATATTCTGTTTACTCGTCTAATAATTTCTGGCAAGTGTATATATATATGCTTTATGGGATTAGATTGTTCTCAAAATAAAGTTTCTCTTGGTGGCCATTTATAACATTTCCATTTAATCATAACACAACTGTATTGTTCTCTATTCTGTTTATCCAGCAGGTGTGACAACACATGTTGCATGTGCGAATCTATCTAGATATAAGTATAATATGTTCATGTATAACGCATCAGAGGTGTATGGAAGAGCTCCACCCGAAAAGCACCACAATAGCCAGCCTAACAACCTAATCAATAACAACATCAACAACAACACCAACAGCAGCAACAATCGCAATGAGCACAATTTACGCTATTGCAGTGTTGACAATGCATTTAATTACTATAAGAGTGCAAGCGCTATCGCTCCAGCTTGGAATCTAAACAGCCCAAGTCGTGCATCCAATCCGAGTCCATTGAAAAAAAAGGATATAGTTGGCAGACAGATTGAGAGAGCCAGTTATTCAGTACCTGCATTGGATCCAGTGAAATACTCTGATGCCTACGCAAATTCCTATGCACCAGTTCGAAAGACATCTGCTGCTGCTGCCAACAACAATAGTCACATTTATCAGCATAGACAAAAAGCCGACTACTACAATGGTCCCGCCCAGCATAAAGTGCGGCAATATGCACAAACTAATAATGCGCCTGCCACCACCCAGGAGCTAACGAAGTATCCTCAGGTTACCATTGAAAAGGATCAGCTCAAGCGGCAACTCAGAGCCCGGAATAAATGCGAATATTTAGATGAGGGCTCCACATACTCTCATGCCCGAAGATCGCCCGTGCTGGAGCAAACATGGAGTTCTATAACGTAATTTCCTAAAAAAAAAAAAATACAACAACAAAAACCAAAAACAACTACCCCCTTGTGTTATACATTTTATAGTTGATTACACTAATTTTGTTATTTCGAATTTATAAAATGCTGACTTCCCCATTTTATTTTTAAATTTTTACGATACTTTTAATATTCACATATACTATAAACACTTCCACGATTTTATATTTAGTTTTGCTTTTGCATTCCATTCTAATCCATTTGCATTCCATACCAATTCTAATTGTAGCCCTGAACGCCAATCAACACGTTTTCATTCAACTGATCAGCACTACGAGCACTATTTCTCCTACTTTTACAATCGTGGAGCTGAGAAGCTGTCCAAAGCCCCGCAATCATCCAGCTACAAAACACAAATGAGCTTATTTCAAGAAATGCCCATTAAGCGATCGTCCAATAATGCCAATAATGGTCGTCGAGGCATATCCAATGATAATAATAATCAAAAAGTAGAATATGATAGTTACTTATTGAAAGAAAATAATGCAATGCCTTTCGGCTATAATGATAGCGATTGGAATGATATACCCGTCAACGAGACAAATTTGGAAATGATCAATATTAAAGATGTGTATGACACAAAAGTAATCAATGATGATGAGGATGATGATAATGATGATGATGATGATGATGATGATCAATTCGATCCAAGTATACAAACCCATCGCCGCTACGTCCAGCATGGTGATGCTAACAATGACCTAAGCAAAAACGGAAAATCCGTTTTAAAAATCAATAATAATGTATCGAAGAAACTACGAAATGCCACCGAATCTTCCTCTCTGCCTCGCATGCCGCTGACCCCGAAGAGGATCCGAGGCGGACAAACAACAGCAACAACAGCAACAACAACAACAACTGCCAAGAAGGTACTGCCCACTGTGCACCGAGTTCTCCTTTATAATAGTCAAAGTCCCCGTTTGGCACGTAAGCATCAGTCGACTAATTTGCGCAACCAGGCTGTAAAAAACCCTCATCCAAAAGGTCATAGTGCAGGTGGAGTTCAATTAACTAAGTATATTTTAGACGAACCAGATATTAAAAGCAACGATTTCCGTGATGTCGATTTTGATAATGATGACGATTTAGATAACAGTAAGTGCCATTTATCTAAAAAGTGTTCTCGATTCGCGCATATTGATTATTATGCTTTATATTTATCTGCAGTTTCCAATTTTGATGAGAGCGACACGGTGAGCATTAGCTCCGACACTGAAGATGGCTATCGGGCGCATGCGTATAAGATGACGCATTCGGGCGATCGTTTATTATCATCGCCGAAGGACTCCACATCCTTGCTACTGTCACAGTCATCAGATGAGGATTTAAGAAATCCGGAATCGGTACTGGTGCCCAGTCTCTTTCCCTACGTTCCACCCTACCTATCCTTCTCGTCCAACACCAAAAAGGGACCCAGTGTTCCGCCGGAGCTGCATCGAGTGCTGAAATGGCGCGTGACAAACATAATGCCAAAAGTTGTGCGACTTATCTTAGCCAACAGTGGCATGAGAATGTTGAAGAGTATGTTGCTTACAGTCAATTCTCAATTAAAAAAAAAATAGTAATAATGAAATTCACATTTGTTATAGAAACCAATGACTGGATGGGCGTCTGGGGCAAGCATTTAAAATCGCCCTGTTTTAAGACAATTCGTTCATATCAGAAGATCAATCACTTGCCCGGATCATTTCGTATTGGTCGCAAAGATTCATGCTGGAAGAATTTACAGCGGCAAATGAAGAAACACAGCAACCGGGAGTTTGGCTTCATGCCGCGCACATACGTTATACCCAACGATCTATGCGCTTTGCGCAAACGTTGGCCAAAGTATGCGCAACGCAATACAAAATGGATTATCAAACCGCCAGCAAGTGCACGTGGTGCTGGAATACGTGTGGTTAATCGTTGGGGCCAAATACCCAAGCGTCGTCCCCTAATCGTGCAGAGGTGCGTACCTAAAATTATAGCTACAAATATACGCCGTCTTACATATAATAATTATAATTTATTTCAGATATATTGAACGACCGCTGTTAATCAATGGCAGCAAATTCGATTTGCGGCTGTATGTGCTGGTGACATCGGTGAATCCATTGCGGGTGTTCATGTATCACAATGGTCTAGCGCGGTTTGCCTCGGGTAATTTGCATTACATTTAATCTCAGCCGTTTGTTATGTCTACTTAACTCATGATTACTTCGTAGTTAAATATAGCGCCAAGGCGGATACATTAAACGATCGCTGCATGCATTTGACCAACTATAGCATCAATAAGTTCTCATCCAACTACTCCAAGAACGAGGATGTGAATGCATGCCATGGTCATAAGTGGACCATCAAGTCGCTGTGGACATATTTGGCCAATCGTGGTGTGCGCACCGATGGCCTCTGGGAGGCTCTTAGAAGTCTAGTTTTGCGCACTATTTTGGCCGGCGAGAATGGCATAAATAGCATGATTCGAGCGAATGTCGAGTCAAAATACAGTTGCTTTGAACTGTTTGGTTTTGATGTGATTTTGGACTCGGATCTGGTGCCCTGGCTACTGGAGGTCAATATATCGCCTAGCTTGCACTCCGAACTGCCACTCGATGCACACGTTAAGGCACCTCTAGTTCAAGGTGTCCTCAACACTGCCTTGTATAATGTAAGCATGCACGATTGACTAATTAGCTAGACTAATACTTCTATGACCATATACGCATATCTATTCACACAGATACCCCCGAAACTAAGTCAGGAAAAGCAAAAGGAGCTGGCCGCCGAGCTATCATTTCCAAGTGGCACACAATTGTGCTATGATAAGCGTCTATACATTAACTATTTGTCGCGCGAGGAAAAAGTTAAGCACACTAACTTCACGCGCAAATCCATGGAAAGTCGCGAGGAGGTAAATAAATGCACTTACATTATTTATTCAGTATGTTAAATTCGCTTTATAAAATTGTTAGTACATCGATGCAATACTTCAAAAATTGACGCCTGATGATGTACGCTGTTTGATAATCGCCGAGGATGAGTTGGCACGTTGTGCACCACTTGAGCGTATCTTTCCCACTGATCAGACGCACAAGTATCTCAAATACAATGACACGCCACGCTATTATAATCGCCTTTTGGATGCATGGGAGTCACGATACGCCAATAATCGCACAGAGGGCATTGCCCTCTTGCGAGATTATTGTCAGAGCAAGTTTCACTTGCAAGTTCCTGCACCGCCTGCCAAAAAGGTAAGTGTTAACTGATTAATAACAAAAATAAGAGAAAAATCTTTACTCTTTATAGAGTACCCACTACTCATGTACACCTAACACAAAAACGAAAACAAAACAATTGATACTTTTCTGAAATCAATTTCTGTTACCAGCTTATGCTCAAAATAGTATAATAATAATCTCAATGTTGGCAATGTTACATTCCTCCACCCCATTGATATTGTATTGTATTGACAATGCCAATGCATATAATATTAATAATAATAAGTACAAAGATCAAGACAAAAACCATTTATTTACAAACAAAATATTTACGTTCTTAATCCCATTGAATTTGAGGGCTGTTGGCGAGCTATTCAATCTTTTTATTGGCGCTGTCGTGCTCTTTATTGTCGTAAGTTCTATCTGTTGACCCCATAGATAAACTTCGTAGGCTCGCAAATGCAAAGTTGCTAACCACAAATGTATACTTTTAGGTAGAATAAAATTTGTTGTTCACACACATATATATATATATATATATATATATATATATATATGTATATATTAAAATTGTATGTAGAGGCATTTAATCGAATATAAGTATAATATATTGAACATTTCTAATCCATTGTCGTATATTGTGCTTAAGTACTAAATATATATATATATATATATATATATATATATATATACGCATAAAGATATTAGGTTTTACGTAAAATGCGTCAAAGACAATAAAAAAAAAGTTATACCGTAAATTTGAGTTGTTCAAAATAAAAAAAAATTTTTTTTTTTTGGTTAATTTTTGTGCCTAGGTCAAAGTACTGATTAATGTAAGAACGTAATTCCGTTGCAGCTGTTTCTCCAAAATATAATCAAAAAGTGTACAAGTATTTTATTGACATTTAGTTGCTAATGTTTATATAACTTAAAATGTTTAGTTACTCTTAATTGTCGTTACGTTTCTGCTAGTGTTTTTAAGTAGAGATAGGTCCCGCGTTTAAATAATTGTACTTAACATTAATATAGTAAATACTATCAAACAAGTTAGTTAGCTAGTAAGAATTTTAACTAAATAAACTTGAAATTTAAAGCTGGCTAAGTCAAAAACCAAATATGAAAAGTCGCCGTGCTTATTGGACTGTATAATATCTTTATTTCATGGTCGGAAGCAAAATAATATATTTAATCTCTTTTTTCGAAAAACATGCTTACATATAAATATATGTATGTCGATTTTATTCTTAGCTCTTGCAGTTTTTTTTAATGAACTATATAAATTAAATTGACTATTAGGTTTAAACAATATAACAAAAAGAACACCTTAGAATATCTAATTCACTTTAATCTAATTATATAAACAGTCTTTGTGCTTACAAATCTTTAGAACACCAAAAAAAATGCATCTTAGTTTTTCTCTTTTACACTTTTTCAACAATAACAACAACCTCGATTTCGTTTCATTTAATTTAATATTATTTAATAACTAGAATTTAATGATTATTTAGATCTTTCCATTCATTGCTGTTGTACTTTTTTATTATTGTTTCACACAATAAAGTTATGTCAACCAATTTACAATCAATGTTTTGTAATTGTAAAATTGCAGGACTACTTCATCAAATTAATGAGATGGATATTAAAGTGATAAACGCTGCTATCGTATATGTATTGGTCTCTTAGTGATTTAATAGATAATTTTCTTTAATTTTAACTGCACGCGTATATATGTACATATACATACATGCAAACCAACAATCTAGTGATAAGCCAGTATTAAAATGTATTTCATAAGTATCAATAATTTATACATTTAATTTTTTTCTATTACAATTAGATTTAATGTGAGCGTATATCAAAATGTACAAGCATCATCATTATACATACATATACATATATGGATAGGATATTTAGTTGAGTGTTGATGTACATACATCAGCGTATGTCCCGCTGTTATCTAAATTACATACATACAGGGTCACAATACAATATACGTACTAATTGCTAATCAAAATTGTTATTAAAGAAGCAAATCTGTGATTTGGTTGTGTTGAGAAGAAATTAATTTTTCACCTTGTAGCCCTTTTAGATAATAAGTAACGATTTTAAGCAGCCTTTTATTGCTGCACTCTTTACAGATTTGCCTCTCTAATCGCATCTTCAATTTCTTTACAAAGTGAGCTGTTCCGATCTTAGTTTATTCATATTATTACTTGAGCCAGTGATCATTCCAATCCTTCAACGTTATTTCACCATTCTCTTTTTTAAGTACCTGATATTGTAAGACTTAAAGGTCGTGTTAAAACATTGTGATGTTATTTTTAGTGGTTCCTTATTGTTTTTTATATATACATAGTTTATAAACCCAACAATTATGGATAAGCTTTTTTCTAGATGTAATTATTTATTTCAAATCCAAAAACAAAAAACATGTAAATTCTGTACATACTGACTGCAACAATAATTTGATAAGGGAAAATCTGAATTTAGTTTTGAACGGGTTTTTTTCCTTTTGTTTATTTGTTAGCATACGATTATTTTGAAAGGAAGGCCAGAGCGTATTGTTCTATGATAGATGTACTTAAATAAAACAATGAGAATATTGCAGTCGCACATAACCAACTGTGGATTATTTTGATACACCAGGAGGATGCTGAGGGCGGATGAATTTATTTATATATATAGCTTTAAACTTGTTGGAAATATAAGAGGTCTTATTAAATTACACAATCGAGTACATCGATTTAAGGAGCTTGGGCGCTGCAATATAAATTCAATATTTGGCGACTATATCTTTAAAACTAGGGAAGATGAAACTGTGGAGGGTATTTCAGACTTTGGGACTGGAGTAATTGGGGTGACGGAGGTATATAGCGATGTATATGGCTACCCTTGAAGAAAATCTTACTTGTGAGTTCCTTCAAAGATAGCCATATTAATTTCTACTCACTAAAATTAGTGAATCCAGCTTCTACCTTCGATAGCAAAGTATAAAAAAAGTCAAAATTTTGTGCAAGTTAGTTTGTTAATAGCAAGAACGCCTTGATGTCTTATCTTAAAGCGATCAATTAGGTAATGAAATTTGAAAGTATTCTGATTTCCCTTATTAACAGGGATCTAAATATATATAGATACATATAGAGTATTGAGTTAACTTGATATATAGAATGTTATACAGTTAACTCATAGTCTGGTTGCAACGACTAGCTTTACTTAACTTTTGTTGTTAACTAAGTGGCAGCAGAAGCAAGATATTTAAATGTATGATTGACTTGGCTGTTAGTGCTATTAGTGTTCAAATTTAAGAACAACCAATTAAACAATAAATCTTATTCTAATTGTATTGTTACATAATATATATGTATATTGTAAACCCAATAACTGAACATTCTACCAGTGTCATATGTTTCTGAAGTAGATACCTAAGTATAATAATATTTATATCGATTGTACGATATATTCTGTGTGTGTACTTAGCTTTTTTTTTGCCAACTTATCTATCAAGTACATACATATATACTGCGTTTATAACTTCAAATCAGTATAAGCGTGAGTTCACATATATCAAGCACGCTCTCTATATTTTATTTAATTTACATTCACATGTGTTGTTTGGTTAAATCCATAATAAGTTCAAATACTTAGTTATCTTTTATATACACATTAATTAACCTCTAAAGCAAAGCTAAAAGTCGCTATTAAATCTTAAAATATAAAAAATAAAAGTATAATTAAAATACCAGCAACACATGTATTTATGCATTTCAAATTGATTTGGAAAATATTCATACAATTTATATGAATATTTATGATACATTGTTATGTGAACATATCGCTATTATTGATTACAAATTTTTGAAATGACTAAATCTGCATTAAAAACTGTTAAACAAAAAAAAAAAAAATCGGAAATTGTGTTTGTAAACACAAAACAACATCCTTATGATTTCAAAGATACAACAATCATTACATTTTAAGCAGATTTTTGCATTTGAAAAGTTCAAAATTCTATTAAGGAACTTTCGTATAAACGGACTATATGTGTAAGGTAAAGTTTGACAAATTTACATTGTATTTTCCAACCAATTTTGTTATGTTGTGTTTTATCAGCTCTGTTTTCCATTCATTGTTCTCATCACGCATGTCCTACATATGTATACTAATCGAACTTCTAAAATGTAGGACTTGAACGTTAGCCCTGAGGAAAACACCACCCAGAAGTTACCGAGTGATTGCGATGAAGGTACCAATGAATAACAGTAAATGTCAGTCATATAAAC
Organism: Drosophila setosimentum; assembly: GCA_035043505.1. NCBI lineage: Eukaryota > Metazoa > Arthropoda > Insecta > Diptera > Drosophilidae > Drosophila > Drosophila setosimentum. The sequence goes on from JAWNMY010000007.1 coordinate 1,413,615, forward strand.
GCAATCAGAACAAAGATTTAAGTAAACAATTTATTGACCTGAAGCAAAAATGTTATGGTAATTTGTGAAATTAACAATTGTCTATGATTGACCAACTTAACTAAATCAGATTATATCTTTACTTATAGATTCACGAACTGTTCATCTTGTTATATAAAAGACTGAACATATTGGATCATTTATTAATTGTTGGCACATGGAAGTAACTTGTCGTTGGATAAATATCAAATGAATTTTTCATAAGGTCAAGTTTTAAGGCTCAAAACATTCACTGTGTTCGAAAACTAAGTAAAATTTTATGTAATGTTGAGTAGGAACCAAATTTGAAAGTACGCTAATAAAATATATATAACAATATTATTTATGAAAAAATCGAAATATTAAGGTTTGTTAATACTTATTTGTATACTTTTTTTACGTGTTCACTTTTTGTATCAGCATGAAAATTGGCTTACATTTTGAATAATAACGAACAGCGGTACGCTGTCGTTAAAATATGAGTGTCTTCAAAGTTCTTCCTCTTAAGACAGAGCATATTGATACTTTTATAAGATTATGTTAAGCCACAGTGAAAGGCTCCACACTTATTGTATAAAAGAATTTATTAGTCATAAAGAATTTACCGACAAAATCTAGCTTGCTTATATCACAGACTGTAAGTGAAGTGCTGTTGTTGTCTGCTATCATCCTCATGCAAATTTTAAACACAAAAAATATGGAAAGACTAAAAACGGAATAGCACATATCGATACTTAACGTAACATAACGTAATGCATCAGAAATTTTTGACATTAACGGATAATCGAACAATCTTCTTCGAAGTTCGAAGTCAAGCGTCAGTCTTCTGCTCATTTTTGAATTTGTGCTGCGACATTCTGGCAACAAACATTGTGTTGTGCGCGTATCTTTAAGACAGTAATGTATAATTTACCAGCAAACTCGGGACACTCTCGTGGACGTGGACGTGGAAATAAGCGCAATGAAGAGATGAATCGAGGACTGGGCCCTCAGTTGGTACGTAATGAAATGATAGTAAATTAAAATTATGAATAAGCATAACTAATGCTTATTATGTTGCTTTTTCTTCTTACCACATGTATATGTAAGTAATGAATACTCCGTTGTTTGCATGTGGCCTGCTTTGTTCAAGGCCATTCTAACTGTAGTTCTACAGTCCGATTGCAGGTGTATGTGTATACATGCATAGCAGAATTTGAGCACATAAGGAAGATGAAATGAATATGGGAAATACAGCGAATAGAATAATACATTGATTCGAAAAATGAAATTTATCTTATGAACATAATATGTATATAATTTGCATAAATATTAATGCATACATATCTACATAAAGATGTTTATGGCGAAAAATTAGAAATTGAGAAGATCAAGGCTTTTTTTTAACGAATGACCGAATTGAAAACTGTTAGTTAAATACTATTTATTATTTAATAAATATAAGTAATGAGGAAATTGATTAATGGCAATGTGATTTCCCAATACTTCCAATATCCGCGCATAATATAAAATATATTTTAATTTAGGGGGGCCAATCAGCTCAGGCTTCAATACCGCAGCAATTACGTCCCGCTGCACCCGAGCCAAGCGGCAGCCAGGAAGGTATCGATGGTAAGTCAATACAATTTACAGATTTAAACCAAATACACTCAGAAAAAAAAATCAATCAAATTTAGAATTAGCAGGGAAGGAAAAAGAGAAAAACTTTATATTTTTGAGGGCGATTTACTAAAACCTGAATCCAGCTATTAAATATATTCTAGGCTTAGTGCCAAATTTCGCCTTAAAAGTTTTGGACACTCAAATTTAAGCAGGACTGCAAATTGCGCGTGCTGATAGAAATAAGAACAATATGAGAATATAATTTCGACTATAACTCGGGTGTTTCTTATCCTATCTTTATCAAATATTGATATTAAAGATCAATTAGAAGCCTCTGCTTTTAAAATTGTGGCTTTTTTTTCTATCGAAATATCGATATTTGCGAACCGGTGGTAGTTATCGATTAAATCAAGGAATCTGCAATCTGCGCGGGGTATAAGTGTACCTATGTTCCAAATTTGAAATTCCTACCGATGGATCCTGATCAACAATATATATATATATATATACCTTAAGCGGCGGAGATGCTGCTACACACACTTGCATAAACCATTTTATTCTTTTTACCCATTTGCAATGGGTTTAGGGTATGTGAAAATTATCAAACTCAAATGGTGGAATATGTTGTTCATTTAATGTAGGAGGAGCAGGCGATGCCCGAGGTTCGGTGCGTGGAAGACGTGTAATTACCGATGTGGTTCACTCTCGGCCCATGGGACTGGTGACAAAATCGGGTATTAGTGGCCGCAAGGTCACTGTACAAACGAACTACTTTAGACTGCTCAAGCGTCCAAACTGGACAATCTATCAATATTTTGTGGATTTTTATCCTGAACTCGAAAATACGAGACTGCGTCGTGGTCTATTAAGTGAGCACCGGCAGCTTCTTGGTGGCTACATCTTTGATGGAACTGCTTTGTTTTGCACCACCAAGTTTGCGGAGAAGCCTGGATCTCCATATGCCTTAGAACTGGTGGCGAAAAGTCATGCGGGCGAAAACATACACATAAGGATTAAACTGGTTGCGACCGTTGAAGCAATGGACAATCAACAGTTTCAGGTCCTTAATTTGATATTACGACGTGCCATGGAGGGACTTAAGCTTCAACTTGTCACTCGGAATTTGTTTGATCCACAAGCAAAGGTAAAGTTTTGTCAATATTTATTTTATTACTGTTTATAATGTGATGTGTATATCTAGATTGTCTTGGACAAATTTAATTTGGAATTGTGGCCAGGTTATCAGACTTCAATACGTCGACACGAGTCGGACATTCTCCTGTGTGCTGAGATCGCTCATAAGGTGATGAGAAATGATACGTTGTATCATGTCTTATCTAAAGTCTTACGGGAAAGCGATGACTTCCAGTCGGCTTTCAAGCGGGAGGTGATCGGTAAGCTGATCTGTCCCTACCTCTTTGATATATAAGTATTTAAAGTATGTAATATTGGAATCTGATCTTTTAGGTAACATTGTATTAACTGATTACAACAATCGCACTTACCGCATCGATGATGTTGATTTTGTATTGTCTCCACTGTCGACATTCAATAGCAAGGACGGCGACATTTCCTTTGTAGAATATTATAAGAAGGTAATTATGTATTTTGCACATTGAATATCCAAATAATTGTTATTATTTTTAACGATTAAGAGATATAATATTATAATTCGGGACATTAAACAACCGTTGCTCGTGTCCCGTCCCACGGAGAGGAATATGCGTGGTGGCGAAAATCAACTTATTTTGTTGATTCCAGAATTGGCTCGCGCAACAGGATTGACAGATAATATGCGAGCTAACTTTCAGTAAGCTTTCAGTTTGGATTTTGCTTTCTCTGCTTGCTTTTGCGTAATTGAATCGCTGTATTTGGTCTTTAGATTAATGAAAGCCATGGGCGAGCATACCAGGTTGGCGCCTGATCGCCGCATTGATCGCTTGCGCGTTTTTAATCAGCGCCTGCAGAAATCGTCTGAGAGCTTGGAGGTGCTAAAGTCGTGGGATATTAAATTGGATTCTGCATTGGTGGAGGTCACCGGTCGCGTTCTGCCACCGGAGAAAATACTTTTTGGCAATGAGATTCGATACTTGTGCGATGCACGCGCTGACTGGACGAACGAGTTCCGCAAGAACTCCATGCACAAGCATGTAGACATAAACCGCTGGTACGTGATAACACCACGGCGCAACATACGCGAAACCCAGGAGTTTGTTAAGCTGTGCATACGCGTAGCGAACGGCATGAGAATGCATATTGCTGAACCGAGCTAGTATGTATCAAAAATTATATTTAATATCACCCCATGTCATTGACTCTAAAATATAATTATTTTTGCAGCGATGAAATGCCAGATGAGCGAAATGGAAACTATTCCCAATCGATCGATAACGCAGTCTCTAAGGATCCCCAAATTATAATGCTAGTTTTGAAAGCAGCAAATGAGGAAAAGTAAACGATTAGAAATATATATATATATTTTGAGGGAGACTTACTAACCAGTTTGGTTTTTTCTATTTTGCATTATCAGATATAGTTGCATCAAGAAACGAGCTTGTGTGGATCGTCCAGTGCCATCGCAAGTGGTGACATTGCGGACAATTGCGCCACGAACGGATCGGGCAAGTGGCCTAATGTCGATCGCAACAAAAGTTGTGATTCAAATGAACGCTAAAATAATGGGGGCACCCTGGACTATTGAGCTACCGCTGCGTGGCCTAATGACTGTTGGCTTTGATGTTTGCCACTCGTCCAAGGATAAGAACAAATCGTATGGCGCCCTTGTGGCCACAATGGACATGAAATTATCCACACGCTATTACTCGTCAGTCACAGAGCACTTGAAGGGCCAGGAGCTCTCAAATCAAATGCCAGTGAAAATGACATGTGCTCTGAAGGCGTATCGCGAACTACATGGCACATTGCCGGAACGCATTCTATTCTTCCGCGATGGCGTTGGCGATGGCCAGCTCTACCAGGTTGTGAATACTGAGATTAAGTTCCTGAAGGAACATCTCGATCAAATCTACAAGTCCGCAGGCAAAGATGACGGATGTCGCATGGCATTTATTGTTGTGACCAAACGGATCAACACACGTTACTTTGTCAATAAGCGCAATCCCGAACCGGGAACTGTTGTCGACGATGTTATTACATTGCCCGAGCGCTATGATTTTTTCCTCGTCTCCCAGTCAGTTCGGCAGGGCACAGTGTCACCTACCAGCTACAATGTTATCCATGACAACATGGGCTTGAACGCTGACAAACTTCAAATACTATCCTACAAGATGACCCACATGTATTACAATTGGTCGGGCACTTGTCGCGTGCCAGCCGTGTGTCAATATGCCCACAAGTTGGCGTTCCTTGTGGCCGAGAGCATACATCGAGCCCCTTCGGCTGGCCTGGAGAATCAACTTTACTTTCTATAAGTCCTGGCCTGACGTGCAAAACATTTAATTAATGTACATTTAGAAGAATGTACGACTAACTAAACCGAAATTGTTTAATTGCTGTTCTAAAGTTGATGAAGATGGCTGACTTACAAACTGCACATTTGTACAAATGATTGAATTGCATTTAAGTTTATTAATTTGGTGTTCCCATTGAATGCAGAAGTGTTGCTTGTGTGAATTTCTGCCTTTTTCTATAATAATTTATAAATAAAGAAAACAATTTTTAATCAAAGCTATATACATGAACCATATGTATTGTAAAGTTTTCATCAGCGTTTTCCTTTATTATTAAAAACTTTCAAGTGAAGCGCATTAGTTTTCGACCTTCACAACTGTCGTCTTCTCCGACACGTACAGACCGTCCAAGAATTTACGGATATCCTTGTTCTTGACGGTGGTCGACTGTTGGATGAGCGCCGCTGATCCAGACACAGCCTCGATATCGTTGCCCTCAACGATGAGCTCGTCCTTCTGGGCGGTGGAGTTAACAACGGTCACACCGGGTGCCATCTCGACGCGACGAATATACTTCTCGCCCAAAAAGTTACGGATCTCAATCACGCTATTCTGTTCGGACGTAACACAATTGATGGGGAAATGAGCGTACACAGCACGCATTTTGTACTGGAAACCGAATGTGACACCTGTGGAGATACAAGGATTATAAGTCAATATTGTTGTTGTAATTAATATTATATTCCTCGCTTACCCTTGATCATGTTCTCAATGTGACTGCAAACGGTGCGCACGGCGGCGAGCTCCTTCTTGGTGCCGAACCATTTCTCGACTTTGAGGGTGCGCTTGTCGGACATGTACATGTCCAGGGCGAGATGTTTGAAGCTGCGCTTGAGGACGCCTCGGGTGCCGGTGATCGTGACCACGCGCGCCTTCACCGACGCCTTGATATCCTTGGGGATCTTGACACACTGATTCGAGTTGATCGTTCGCATTTTGACGACACTACAACAAAATCATCGTAAACAAATAGTTTAAATTATAAAATATGTCAATATTCATTATTAAATTCATATATTTCACAATCTAAATGGTTGGATTTGAACTGCATTTTGTTTCTTAACTAATTTCACATTTTCAAGCTAGCAGTAGAATAAACAAACATCGCTTCAATGGATATGTTTTCGTTTCGGGTTTTTAAATTGGTATATGGGACATTTGTTGACGCAGAGAGTGCAAAATAATAACATTTGTAGCACATTCATTGTCATGTCATTAATGTAACACACTTAGCGAGTAATAAAACACATCCATTGAGTTGATGTTTTAAATTTCTTTTTGTATACAAATTGTTTAGAAACTTACACACTGCAGACCGACCGGAAAGAGGCTGAAAAAAGAAAGGAATTATTTGACGTTTATGTTGACGTTGCCACCCAGGCAAATTAATAAGTGATTTTTCTATGACAATTTTTTGGGGCTGCCAACTTGCGAGAAACTACTGCAAATATCGAATTTTAAATATCGCTATTGAAAATTGCCTGAAAGTTAACTGATAATATAATAAAATTCCAATTAATTAATCATAAGTTGACAATAATATGACTTCGTGTGTTGATAACTTAACGGAAGGTATTGACACGATTGCTTTCAAATATTCTGTCATTTGCTAGCACATGTTTCGAGTTCAAAACTCAAACCAAAATGTTGTTTCTTATATTCCACGAATTTGTCGTAGTAATTAATACAAAATCACACAAAATACTTACAATATACAAGTATTTATTATTACTAAAAGTCAAATATAAATTGCCAAGCAACTTTCAAAGACATTTCTACATCAGAAAAACATATTCTGCATCACCATTTAATATTTAGAGCTGTGTTTAGTTTCTCCACGGCATGATAGCTGGTATGCAAAAGCTGCGCGGATTTGTCCGTATGTGTTCCGTCAAAGAAATCCGAATAGATCTGTTTGGTGTGGACATTATCGGGATTAGAACGTGGCAATTGCTTGTAGAGTTCCTCCAGCTGTTGGGTTAGTTGGCGCACATGTTGTCCCGTTGAGGGACGCACCTGGGCGCCGCCATTGATGCAGCCGGAGGGGCAAGCCATCACCTCGACAAACTGATATCCCGGGCCCTTGCCACGCTTCAGCTTCTGCACAAGATTTTGGATATTGCGAAAGCCATTGGCAATGGCAAACTTGAGCAGCACTTTGCCCTCCTTCTCCAAGCTGATTTCACTAAAGTCCCGATTGCGTAGTGCCCTGAACTGCAGCTCAGTGGGAGTGTCCTCGTTGAAGAGTTCTTTGGCTGCATATTTGAATATGTGCTCCGCATAGCCCCCGGACATTGTCGACTCGTGTGCCCAGAGCATCGATTTCGGCTGCTGATCTGTCCATGGCCAGTGCAGGTCCTTTGGTTCGAACTGTTGCAAAGTTTGCTCCTCGGCCTGTAGCATTTGCTCCACCTCAACTGCAAGAACAATACAATTAGAATCGTCAACTGAAATTCCCCCAAGGAAGCATCTGATTTCACTCACTTGCAGTAATTACACAGTCCACATCCCGTGAGCTGTTCACTTCGCTGTAGAAATCTTCGCGAGATGCTTCCAGTTTCTTGTCGTAGCAAGGCATGATTGTCACGTGGTAAATCCGTGAGCCGGACACGCCTAGCTTCTCGGCCAGCAACTGTTTGACCAGCACACCCATTATCTGTTGCGGCGAACGTGTCGTGGCAATGTGGGGCAGAATGAAATTGCCGTGCGTCTTCTCCGCATAGCAGACCCAGCCGGGACACGAGGAGCTCAGCATGCTCAGCTCGGCATTGTTGCGAAAGCGCTCGACAAACTCCTGCCGGCACTCCATCAGCGCCAGATCATCGGCTATCTTTGTGCACAGCACATAATCGGCACCCAATTGTTGCAAATAGCCGGCCAAATGGCGACCCGCTTCCTCCAAGCTGAGGTCATAGCGATGTGCCAGACTAAGCAGCGGTTGCACCGAGATTGTAAACACAATTGTGCGCACCTGTTCATTGTCCCCGGAGGCTTTGAGCGTTTGATTCTCGCGCAGAATCTTGAGCAGCTCCTCTTGACTCTGCTGGGTGATGAGCACCCCCTCCGCGGAGGTAATGCAGCCGGAGCAGGCAAGGCAATCCTGTAATGTGATCTCAACTTTCTGTAGCTTCTGCTTGCCGCTCTGTGGTAGGCATAGAGGTTAGTCCTTATATTCAGTATACATATTTAATTCATAACATTCACCTCAGATTCCTCGTAGTAGCCATCAGCTTCCACTGTAATTTTAGCGCCAGTCTTTGACTTTGTCTTATCTATTGTCACGGGCTTTATACACTCCTGAAGTCAAAAATTAAATTGGTATTTATTCATTTATCGCTTGCAGCTAATTTCAAGTATACCTGGGAGGGAGTTATAAAGTCATCCAGGTCGGTCAGTTGCAGAGCTCCGCTGAAACGCGACATGCTTGGGGATTCTCTGGGTTAAACTCTGTATCTTTAAAATAACGCAGACGAATCAATGTTTTTACTTAGCCCATATGTTTTGCGCGTGAACAAGCGAATGGCAAAATCGCTTAATAGCATAAACAGAGCACATCAGCATTTTTGACACAACACAGAATTCTAAATTTTCATTCGACAATTACAGTAACCGTAACTTTTATATATATAAGTTAAATTGCGCTGCGTTTAATCTGCGCTGCTGCCAATGGCAGCCCTATTCTGAGCAAACAGCAAAACAGTTGGTTTCCATTGATGTGGCAACGCTGTGCATTCTCATTGAAGACATTTCATTTTTGCACGCTGAAACGCAGAACATATTTCTTCAATGGGGCGAAGAAATAAATTCGTCACCTCAACGCCAAAAAAGGTAATCAAAAGCAACAATCGACACACCTAATTATTAATTGCTAATCGAATTTAACCGTTTTGCAGCAGGTGATGCAGCACGGTGAGTTCATAAACCGCATACGAAAGACGCTTTACTATGGAGGCGTCGACACAACCGAGGCGGACATGGAGGTTTCTATGCCTTTCGCCGAGTACGCAGCCGATCTGTTTTCAGAGCCACATCGCGGCCATTCGCTGCACCGTCTGAGTTCAATTGCTGCGGGCAAATCGCACGCAACACCCTGTTCCCTGATAATGGCATTAATTTACTTGGATCGATTGAACATCATTGATCCGGGCTATGGCTACAGAATCACGCCACAGGAGCTCTTCGTTGTCTCATTGGTGAGTGTGTGTGTGTGTATCTGTGTCTGTTAGTGGAGATTGTATTGATGTTGGCATCACGAGCTAAGCGTGCAAAACCTGTTGATTGATAACCCACCGTTAGCCCAATTACGCATACACACACACGTGTCTTGTGTGTGCGTGTACATGTACATCTGCGCACACTTATGCACTGACAAAGCGAATTGTTCTAAAACAATACTATACGTATTATACGTCCATGTATTGTATGAATGCATGCTGTTAAAAGTGAGCATGTATTGGTGATCGCCAGCAAATTTGTTTGCTTTGTTTTTGCGGTTTAGCACATATGTATTTAATTAAATGGGGACAGCTGGCAACGGTGATAAGAGACTGCAATGGCAGCAAATTTTTTTTGGTTTATGTAAGCACTTGTTGTATTTAGCGAGGTCCATGCCAAAGCGATGACGTCACTGCTTACACAGCATTTTGGCATGTTTTGTAAATGTTTATTATGGTTTTAGAGGCAGCTATTCTCATAAACTAATACTTATATTCAACAATAATACAGTCTGCTATTAATATAATGAACGAATTTAGATTTACATTAATTAAAGATTATTGTTTGTAATGTTTTTGTTGCAGATGATTTCAACAAAATTCTATGCCGGCCACGATGAGCGTTTCTATTTAGAAGACTGGGCAAAAGAGGGAAACATGACAGAGGACAAACTTAAGGAAATGGAACTCGAGTTTCTGACAGCCATTGTAAATGCATATCTCATCATTTAAAATATAGATCTGTTGACTAATATATAGATATTGGTTTCTCCCACAAAGGACTGGAACATATACATATCGAACGAACAATTCTTTGAGAAGTTAAGCAGCGTGGAACGAACGCTGGCGGAACGCGAGGGATTGCGTCGCGGCTGGCTTACGTATAGCGAACTGATGCAGCTGCTGCCTAATTTTACGCTAATGCGATTTTTGTTAAATAACCTGGCCGTGCTGGCGCTGAGCTACGCGGCGAGTGTGTTCACAATTGCGGGCGCCTTTTTCATAGCCAGCCAAGTGCCGGGCACTCTGTGGCATCGTCGAAGCGCGACGCATGCGACGGCATCGGTTAGCACAACAATTACGACTCCGATTGTCACACCCAATGTCACTGAAGCTGCTCCCGTTATCAGCGATGAGATCGCTATTGGAGTCGCTGCACCAAATGAAAATTGCAGTGCTATGAATGTGGAGGCGGAACTTTTAAAACTGGAAGAACAATATTGTGCCGAGGCAAGACTGACAGAACTGAATCGCAGGCAACGCTTGGAGCGACCGCCCAATCCACTGCTGCTGGCCAATTATCGTATTGAGCCTGACACCACGCAGCAGGATGACACACAACACTGGCTCAACATCAAGTCGCAGTACAGCGATGGTATTCAGGATCACGATATTATGAAATACACAAGAAATTGGAATCATGTTAAGAATGCATCTATTTTTTGGCAAGCGCTTAGTGATGCAATATCGCATCAGTCGTTTCTAGTGCGTTGGCCGGAGTTGTGGTCAAAGTTGATTTAAGCTGATGACGTGAAGCATTTGACGAATTTAAAATTTTCATGTCATTCACTTTCTTTGACTTATAACGAGAGTGCAATTCTTTTCAACTGTCGAATCAATTTTAAACTATGCCTAATAAATTATATTTTTTCAAAATAAACTAACTAAAAATCGAAATAAACCGATATATACATACAAAGTATTTTATTTCGTTTTTGCGCATATTATAAGTCTGAAAAACAATTTTTTTCAATTTGGTTTATTTATTTGGTAAGCTCTCTACAATTTGGACTTTAATATTGTACATAACATGTGTATATATCTTGCTACTGATTTATTTTTAATATATTTTAAGCCAATTAATTTAATATAATATGGGTGGAATAGGTTCAAAAAGTAAGAATGTATATATTTAGAGTTAAAGCATTTCATAGGCACTGCAGTGTGGCGAGTTTAAAAGTCGGATAACCAATTGCGTATTGATCGTTGATTTATGTGGATCTTAAGACTTGGCAGGCTTTACTTTATTTGTTGAGTTTGAAACTTAGTTGTACAGCATAAGACATTTTAATGGCAATTAATATTAGATACAACAAAATGCATAATTATTTCATTTAATTTCTCTACAAAACTGGCTATTTTGATTTTAGGTGTTACATTTGGACCTTTGGTAGCTACATTACATTGCCATATATATTTACCACTAGTTTAATTATCAATCCGAGAATTACCAAATTATTTTTTTTGGATTTTTGATTATTGTGTTGGCCGTGTTACGATAACTTAGCAAGATGATTTGTAAGTGCAGTCAGAATCAGTGCGAGCTTGAAATTGCATAATATGTAGACTAGTTAGATAGAACACATTTAATCTTAACTTTATGAACTAGACGAGCGTTAATAGTAGTTAGTTAGTAGGTACTTTGAGTGTTATGTGAATTTGTTTTACATGGCGTGGAAAATGTAAATACAAATACAATTTTAAATTCAATGCAAACCATTGTCTGATCGTAACAATGGAATAAACTTAACATTTATACGGCGTCCCAGGAAAGTGTCAAATTTTTGAAAATTAATGATAATTACACTTAGCATTCGGATTGCATTTTGTTAGGATACCCCATAAAATTGAATGTTTCACTAGTTATGTCAGCATCGATTTCGTCATCTTAATCCTTTACGCTCTTTTTCGGTTCTTCCTTCATAAACCATAAGGGACACATGCCGATTAGGCAGCCAACTGTGATGCCCATAATACGACCCTGCAAATATCAAACATTTATTATAGGGTATGCTATGTGTAACCGATAATTTGCGTACCCAACTGGAAGCTCGTCTGCTCGATTTCAATTCAAACTGTGCCGGTGTCATCTGGGGAGGCTTGAGACCCAACAGCTGACAGCCTTCCTCTACATAGGTGGCCATCGTAATGCCCATAACATCACTTATAGTATTGCCAAGTCCAGCGGCTGCCATAGTCGAAAGCGTTATAAAATGACCAAGTGTGCTTTCAATGTATTCACCCTGCGAAATGATTAAAATACCTTGAATTTATATGTGATATAAAATATTTATTTAGCTTGTAGTGTAAGTACTCTTAAAATCAATGAAATATAGTAATTTGAAGGTAGAAACAAATCCATTGTGGAAGGTAGCTGAATTCATAGTATTATTGGTCTAAGTAGCGCTGATATCAGAAGTAATATAAGTGATATAAGAATGCGCCCTGTATAATATCTGCATCAATCTGTTCTAAACGCATTTGTAAATGTCATAGTATTTATATTAATATTCTATTTTTTATTCAAGCTGTAGTTATAGACAAAAAAATATATGTAAGTATTTTCAATGCATGATAAAAATACTCGGTAAGTTTTGGCACCAACTTCCTATTTTTTAATCAGAAAAGACCATTAAACAAAATCTAAAAATGGTATGCAATAAATGGACTAATGTAATATTTATTTCTTTATTAAAATTTACTTACGGCCATGATCATAATGAAGTTATCGAGGAAACCAAAAGCTACAAACGGCACGGCATTCACAAAGAAAACTGCAAAAGAATATAAGCTATATAAAAAAAGTAAAGAAAAGTTTGTCATTTCACTATACTTACTGCTGTACAATTGCCTGGCGGTGGGTGGTTCTGCAGCTTCCACTGTGAAGAGAAGAACAAAGACAAACTGAATCAGTTTTCAACTTAAATTGGAATTGGATATGGTTTTCTTTTTGTTCTTCATTTCAGCAAGCGAGCCTTAATTATTGCCGTTGCTTTTACCCAATTTCTTTTTCAGCCATTCATCGGGCACCGCACAAAAAGTGCCGCTTGGATCCACCTGGCCCACCTTTGTGGAGAGTCGTCCAAAGCGTGTCCGCCAACTGCCAACTGCCAGTTGACCTTTAATTTGATGACAGATAGAGTGTTGTTCGGTGTTTATGGTATATATTAAAGTTGTATTTATTTTATTGTTGTATGTTGTTGTTTGAATGTGTCGTTGTTGTTGTTGTTCAAAATCAAAACACAAGTGGAGGAAGTTACGTATGCAAATAAAAAAGAGATTAAGTTATTAAACATGAGAGTACAGATGCATTGACTCTATAATTACTTATGCGATCATGCTAATACTAAATAAACTAAGTAAATATAATAAACTGTGAAATCTTATTATGATTTTATTAAAAGTCTTGAGATGTTAGACATGTTGATATAGATTGCAGATAATATGACCAACTAAATAATCGAGTATTTGAAAAACACAGGGTATGTCAGAGTATGTTATGATATTCTAGCTGAGTTTTCAAGTAGCTGGTGGTAAGTGTAACTACTATTTTATATGTGTTGTAAAGAGTTTCGTATTATTATGAATAATAAAATGATTCCGAATTGTATTTCAATTTTATTACAAAAAAAAATTATAAGAACTTATATGCAGTTTGTAGTGCATCTCTTAATGCAATACGCACTCAACGCCATTTGAAAGAGGAATAAACTAAATTAAAAAAAAGCAATGTGTCGCATTATATATAGTATATATGCACTTTTCCCTCCCTGATAAGCTCAACTTCTGATCAATTCACACTAGAAAAATTACATTAAAATCGCAATGTCAAACAAAAAAGTCATAAAACACCTACATTCGGCTGGATGCCTATGTACACCTCGTGAGTGCGTATGAATATGTGTGTGAGCAAGAGTGTACTATGGAGATATTAAGATAATTCGCAAAAAATAACTTGATAAAAGGAAAACAGCAACAAAAATAAATTATAATGTAATGTTATAGCCTGATTCCCTATGAACAACGTTCCGAACTTTCCCATTAATATTAACATTTCGAACTTTCCCATTAACAGTAACATTTTGAGCGTCCATTAACGTGTGAGTGGCGAAATGATTGCTAAATTTAAATAAAATTGATTGGCTCACTATATTGGTATATCAGCTGTTTGTAACATTGATATTGTCATACTAAGTTAACATAAATTTTCTGTTAAAAGTAAATATATATTTCGACTTTTCTATGAATTTATGACTCAACAGGCGTATTTTTCTCCACAGTGCACGGTGCAGTGAAACTCAATTAACATTTTGCAATGGCCTCAGTTGACGCGTTTGTACCGCTGCATACTTTCACGCGCCGCAAACGCATTCACCCTTTCTTCCTGTGTGTGTGTGTTACGTATGCAACGGCTGTGTGTGCTTATGCGTGTAAGCGACACTTTTGGGTGCCGTTAGTTTACACAGCACTTTGCACGATTTACAATAACGCTTAGAAGCGAAAATCAACAGAAAGAAGGATGTTTAACACTTGCCTAAGCAAAACAGTGCTCATTAACGTTACTGTAATTATCGTTATCGCTCCCAAAGAGCGCAATTAATTAACAGCTACTCGCAGGACAATTACATTGGGAGACGTAAAAAGACATTGTTGTTGTGTGCCTGTATATGGGCGGCAAATTCAAATAAATGCTGTATAAGATACCCTATAGACAGTGAACAGTATTAAATGGTAAATATGTCTTATACAGTTTTTTTTATAAAGAAATTCTTCAATACTGGCATACTTATAAGAAATTTATTAATACTGCTAGTTGCATTTCTTATAAGACTTTCTGAGCTTACAATAGATTTGTGTTCATTAATTGTATTATACGTTGTTATTTTATACGCTGTACCTATGTACGGGGTATAATCAAGAACCCACTTAGTTGTTTGCCACAGGCTGACGCACATCAGATGGATGTACATAGATAAGCACATATATATATGTGTGTGTGTGTGTGTGTGTACATATGAACTTGAGCATATGTTGTTGTTTTGGCCATAAAAAACCCCAACCATGGTTTGGCTGAGCGTTTGTTTTATGCTTGGCTACTGAGCAATTTTCGAGGCAATTATGTCGTTTAGCTGACGGTTAAGTGTTGAACATGAAATTCTCACTTGATTTACCAAATCACAAAAACATGTCATAAAACCTACGGTGCAAAATTTATAGGCAAATACTCGGTTAGCATATACCCTGGTATGTTTCATAAAAAAAAGTATGTTATGGCTTTCACAATTAATGTGTATAGCAATATTATATATTTTTTCAGTTTAAGTTTATTTTTAAAAAATAGACATTGTGGGTTATTTAAATCTGGACTTCAGTTCAATTGTGAAGTCAAAGTAAATCAATACTTAAATATTAAGAATCAATACTTAAGTTTAAGTTAAGTTTATAAATCTTGTGAGATCTAAAAGTGTTCAGTAGTAGTAGATTTCATTTTTAAAATTTTTAATTAAAGTATACGAAGTATTTGTGTGCACTTGGAAATATGCCCCTTGCATACCACAAATGCGAGTATTGACATAAAGGGGCAATCAACTGGCCTCGCTTCTATCGACCTTATATACTTTTTGAGCAAGCTTTCGTTTACTCTGCGACATGTGTGCACACGCACACACACCCACACACACAATTGCTGGGTTGGCATGCCTGAATGTAGGCAGCACTCGAACTTTACTTGAACTGAAATCTGAGAGGCGCACTGAAAGCTATCTTCGCTACTGGTTTGCTTCCTTTCCTTTTATTTCTTTTGGCTTTTACACCGCAGATGACAAAAAGTGCTGCTATCTTGGCCAGGGTAATTTCTGCTGGGAGCTGATGCCATAAAAGAAGCAACAGGAATACATAAAATACTGTCTGTGAGCCTGTATACTTGTGTGTGTGTAGTAGCTGACAAGCTAGCCGAGCAAGAATTTCACTACAGACTCAATTTTCCAGCACAATTCACCTACGAGTTTGTATATGCTGTTTGAGATAGACAATTTGCATAACATTTAGTATCGTTTATTGGCTGTGTACTCCTGTTTAGCATTTAAATTGACTAGAACTATGAGTATGCATACACTTGTCCTTTATTTAACCAAAACAGAAGCTCAGAAAACTTAGCTTGCATGTGAAATAAAAAATGACATTTCTGAGGTCAGTCCAAAAGCACGCTACACAAATACCTTGAAAACTGTTTGCTATTTTTAAAAGGGGTGTGTGTGGGGAATATGTAAATGCGAGTGTGTGTTGCTTTAGTCAAAAGAGCTGTATATAATTGACTTTAAAAAGGTTACGTTTCTGGCTGCACTATACTTATCATCGTTGTAATCTAGAATATGCCTTGTGTTCGTTATTCCTTTGTACTGCTTGCGAATTACAAGAGTCCCGCAGAGCAAGAGAATTAAAAATTTAGTTTTAAATTAAAGTGATAGGAAAGCACTTCTGAATTTGATGGTATTTTTCTATTTGCAGCTAGATTTAAGGGTTTTTAAAGTTTAACATAAGGTATTTCATAAATGGGTTCTATAAGAACTCAATTAAATTCGTTTTTACATACATATCTAAAAGAGAATATCTGAATACGTGAATCCATTCATAATTGAATGTAAATAAATGTGTATTCACACATACATTTCCGAATGGAATCTAAATAAATACACCGACTTCTTTACATATATTCTTAAGACAAATATTTTTTTCTTCAATAGCATTAATGATTAAGTAACCAATTCATATTGTGAACATTTTCTACGCATTTGTCTTCCGTTTAGTAACCTATTATATCAGGACTTCATCTACATCTCTTATACTTAATAATAAAATGCATTTACCTTACCGCCAAATGCCTTAAATACGTTCATTGTCTTACCATATTCTGCTAATGTTTGGTAATTGTAAACATTTTGGTAGTTGCTGTTTCTATGTGTGTAAACACAATTAATCCTGCGGCAACACTGTGTTACAATCAAAGAGGTCACAAAAACAAAACGTAAAAACTAAGCTGACAGGTATGCTACAAATGGTGTGTGTGTGTGTGTGTATACACGTATTTAGTCATGTACACCTGCCTGGGCTTAAGTTTGAGCTTCAGCGAGAGCTCAACGTACACATTTTTTCAATTTATCGCTTGCCTTTTCGTGCTGCTCTCTCTCTTTCTGTCTGCCCCTCCCTGTCTCGTTCTGTCTCGCTTTCACTTTCCTTATGCTACTTTCCATTTGTTGGCTAACACTGACGTACTGTCTGTTTCGTTTTCTGCGAGCGATGAGTTGCTTTGTTTTATGACTTTTAAGCGCACACGCACACACACTGACACACATACGTATACACACACACACACGCATACACACAGCAGCAGCAGCCTGTTGCCTGGGAGCCTAAGAAACTTTCACTGGGATCTCTGGGCTGGCGCAGGTGCCTGGTAAATTTGTGCTGCTGCCAAAGAAATCGGCACGTGCTTCAGCAAATTCAACAGCAGCAGCAGCAGCAACAGCAACAGTAGCTAAATTGATTCAAATTGCAAAGGGCAACTCGCAGCTTCGTTTAATGTTGCATACTTTGTAGCGCTATGCCATCAATGGCTCATTTTGTGTTAAATTGTTTTCATTATGGGCAAGGGCGCGGGCGTTGGCGTTGCTTTCAAAATTCTGTCATAAAAGTTGGCAGCCATTTGTAAATGTATGTATATTAATACATATATAAAGTATTTAGATACTCAACTCACACTTCTGTAGGGTCATCATATTAAATCAGCTTCAACATTTGTCAACCAAATTATGCTCAGAATTTCTTCCGTTTAAACTTTAAATTAAATGATTTAAATTATAGAACAAGTGTGTTTGCAGTTTGTTCAAATTCGACATTGTATCAGACTGTAAGCTCACTTGTTCGACAATTTAATTCACATATACACCAATATTCAATGCGTCTTGTGAATTTTATGGGCCCTTAAAATATGCAAGAGAAAAATCAATTTTATGATTGATACTAAAAATGACTTTTATAGCACGGCTTTTTATTTATTATCAGATTATGATTAATGTAATGAGAGAAGGGATTTTGTTTCGATTGATTGATTTTCACTTAATTTTATTATTTGCCTAGACAGCTGTTGCTCCGCCTTCTTTAATACAAAGTACATTTAATGTGTTTGTTTAAATTATTTTAAATTTTTTGCAACTCCCTTAAAGTCTTTAAATTCTGAATTTAAAAAGATTTATATTTTATATAACTGGAATGACATTTTAACTACTCGTTCAATGTTTCAATACAAAATATTTTAACTCTTAATGTGTACTGATTTTCAGGATTGCCTTTTTTGTTGCTTGTTTATAGTGAGAAGTTTTTCATTTTGACGTACCATTTTTCAGCACATCGAGTGATGCATTGGCAGCCCATAACTCCAGCACTTAGTTTATTAATGATGCAGCTGTTAAGAGGGATGCAGATCTGCTCGACTCTCTGCCCTTGTGTATGCTTTGCTATTTGTGACAAATGAAGCCCCAGATAAATGTAAACTCTATACAGGATACAATGTTTTGTTAAGACAGAAATTAGGTCAAATAGGAAGTTTCCTTATATATTTACACAGCAAAAGAGAAAGGCGAATGAGAGAGAGAGTAAGTGAGAGTCAGGGAGAGTGTTGAAAAAAGAGAGGTAAGCCTCCTTGAGCAGATGTTCCCTTCAAGGCTGATGACTTATCGCACAGTACAATGAATATAATTCAATGTGTTCGGGCTTTTTGTCGCTCAGGGCAGATGTGGGTGTGGTTAGATATATATTTGGAGGAATGTATATAAGCAGGAGGCACGACCACCTTTAATGGCAGACGAATTGCCTGTTTCTGAGTTTTGTGACTTTTTGTGCAGGTTTGTATAAGCAGAAATTGTTGTACATTTTACTTAACTGATATTTCTTATGACTGCTGCTGGCGTTCTGAGTGCCCACCAACCGCTAATTTGATTAACTTGGCTTTTTTATTCAAGTACCATAAGCTTTAAAGGCGAATATCCATAACGCAAAGCTTTGTGTATTGCTTGTGGCCAAAATAAATGCAACAGTTAAAACAGTTTTGGCTTAACTTTTTTACTTGATGCTGAATACTATATATTTGATTTATCGACTTTTTAAGTTACGGAGACCTCAAAAAATATATTATTATTAAATATTAAAAATATGAAAGTATAAGCTGGTCGTTTATCTTAACTCTATGCGTTACCGCCTAAACTCTTCGTAAACTTTTACATTTTTTAAATGTAGACTTCAAGGAGATTTTTTTAATTTCCTTTCTTTACTTTCTTGTTTAGTGATTTATTACCCATTTTGTTTCTTTTTTTATAATCAAAGTAATTAATTAGTAATTAATTTTTTTTGGCATCTCACGTTTCCAGAAACTAATGTTTACGCTTTAGTTTTCTTTACCTTAATAAGAACTAGTCAGACATTAATTAACATCGTGATTAAAAGTTTTGTTTCACGTAATAGTTGCGTTGCTTAAATATTTATCAAAGCACTCAACTCTTGCTCTTATCAGGAAACAAGAATTACGTGTGCAAACTCGTGAAACTTCTTCTGCTGATAAGTTTAATCATGGCAGATTGTTGCCAAAGTTTGGCAAGTGCATTTTATTATTATTTTTTTTTTTGGCGTAAGCCAATTTTACAGATGTTAAGCGCAACGCCAATCTTTCGCGCCAATAACCTTATCAACAAACTTTTTGCAGAGGCAAAAATTAGTGTTGTCAACAAGAGAAACAAGAGCGAAATATTCAGTGCTTTAAGCAGTTTCAACCAGCAGCAGGCAGCGCAAAGCTGCCAATTTTAAATGTTGTTGTACGATGAAATTTTAATGAGCATCAACCACACACGAAAAACAGAAAAAAAAAACCCGAAATGGGCTGCCTGAATTTCCAATATGTATATGCCATATGCAAACAGATACACACAAATGTAGAACTAAATGCGCATATTTAAAGAGCTTGTGGCAATTGTATTTAAGTTAGCAATGTTAAGTTGATATAGTTACAATACAGCAAGCAATTTTCTCGCAATCAAACATCGAATGCTGCCACTGCCGGACAATATGTTTCTGCTGCACAGATTTATGAACTGCGCATTTTTTGCATCAAATATTAAATGTTGCCAACAACGAACCATTAGCACTTTTTCAAAGAAGAGCCTTGGATCTCAAAAGCTTTCAATTTCGGTAAATGTATTTATAAATATGTACTTTTCTAAATATGCAAACTCTGCCAGTAAATGATACAAAAGAGTAGAGCCATAAATTTGACTAGCAAATCCTAAACACACATTATCCACCCATTTTAGGAAGGAACGACAAGAGTTATAGCTTCGGTTTAGATTAGTTCTATAAGATATGTAAATGTTGCCCATCGATTTGCTTGTCGAAAACCAAATCACTGCGATATTCATCAATTGAATAAGTGATGCGCAAACGGCACATGTTGCACAGCTCGATTGGCAGAGAGAGATACGGATAAAGAGAGGGAGACTAGCAGGATGAGCTCACAGGAAATTGGAAATCTGTGCGGTGATTTGTTGATTTCTCTCGTCTCGTTTGGAGTCACGTACGCAGCAAAAGCTGTGCGCTGCCTTGAAAACATGTGTTTAGACTGAGTTGCCTTGCAGATCATTTTTATTCCATGTGGGAGTCGCTGCTACTAACAATTAAATTGGCATAGGGCTATAGAAAATGAACAAAAACTGTCAAATTATACTAATCAGAGATTTTGACAATTAATTACATAATTTGTTAAGTTGCTAAACGGATTGTACTGTATAATTTCACAGCTGACAGACTACCGCTGGCAGCTATAAAATGCCCCTGTTTAGACCTAAATTTCATCAGTTTGATTTTGGAATTCAATCAAGTTTACAATATGCAACGTTTCGTTTACTCGCTGGCAATTGTCGCCCTGCTCGGTGCAGCTTTGGTCCGAGCCTTTGACGAAAAGGTTGCCATGGCCAAGTTCATGGAGGCGGGTGAGAAGTGCAAAGGCGAAGTGGGTGCATCGGATAGTGATGTGGAGAAAACCATCAAACATGAGCCGTCCACAACGCATGAGGGCAAATGCTTGCGTGCCTGTGTCATGAAGAGCTTCCACATAATGAATGCCAATGGAAAACTGGACGTGGAAGCCAGCCACGAGAAGGCCAAGCAGTACACCGGCAATAATCCCGATAAGCTAAAGGTGGCCCTCGAGATTGGCGATATCTGTGCGGCGCTTACTGTGCCGGCGGATCACTGCGATGCAGCCGAGGCATACAGCATGTGCTTCTCAACGGAGGCCTCCAAACGTGGCCTCATGTAAATATCACAAAGGATGAACCCAAAAAAGGACACAGGCTCAAATACCACAGGCTTAACTCACAGACCCAATCAATTTTGTAGTTGAATATCTATGTTGAAATTAGTTTATGTTTATGCAGTTTACAACGCTGCCAACTTGTATGAATGTGAAAAACTTAGTTTTTAAAAATGGGAAAATAAAGTATTACAACAGAAACTATATGTTACTTTATTAAAAGTGTTACGAAAAATGTTTTAAATTTCGTTTTTCTTTATTATTATTATTAATATTATTATTATGTTAATATCACGCTTTAGTTGACAATTTATAGTCAAAGTTTCCTTTGTAGATATTTAAAATTTGAGGACTTACTTTCGAACTGTTTCTTCACCTTGTCGGCCTCCAGCTTAAACATCGCATCCCGCAGATTGCGACGCTCGTCCTCGTCCAGGTTGCACAGTAGCTCCATGGCACGCTCGCTGCTCAGGTGTGTGCCAAACTTGGAGTAGTTGCGTCTACTGGCGAACAATATTAGCTGCTGCTGTTGCAGCTGTTGCTGCCTCAGATTGTTGTGTCTGATGCTGTTGTTGTTGTTGCAGGTGAGTCTGAGACTGTTGCTGTTGGCCAAAAGTGGCGCCTGCTTTGACTGTGTGTGGTATTGACGCACTAAATGCCTGAAGGTGTCGCGACATTGTTGTCTCATTGTTGCTATTTTTATTTCACTTATTATACAATTATATTCTGATGCTGAACTGCAGAAACACGATCAAAACCTGTGACGTCACTCAGGTGTGTGCTTGTGTATGCATTAATTTTCGATTTTCGTATGTGCGCGTATTGTGTGTGTGTGTGTATATAAACAAAAACACAAGCTTTACTTTGGCCTTTTCCGTTTGCCACGCACAAAAACAAAACAGCAGCCACACAAAACAAGAGCAGCCGCGACCCACAGACCAATTAATGTGTTGCGTATGCAACTTCGTTGCCCGTTCGACTGACACGACCAGCGACGCTTACGATGACGACAGGCCCACCGTCATCGAGCTTAACAAATAAAGCTTTGTCCGTACAATTCTCTTGAGCGCTCGCCAAAGTTCCGCAGGTACCTTTTTGCGATTGAAATTCTAGCAGGCAACAGCTGTTTTGATGGCAAACCGACGATGAACAGCGTCTTCATTTGTGACCCACACACGTTACAAATTGGCCAACTTATAATGCTGCCTGTCATGCAGTAAAATATCATAAGTAATATATCGCCGAAATTTTACTATAAACCATTATTATCTATTAACTTTTACCATTTCATTTACTACATTTTCGTAAACAAAAAAACCAAAAATTTTTCATGCACACAGAATTTAGCAAGACCAAAAAATTGTCGATTAGTCGCTACGTGTCAGACTAATTGGCAGCGATTTAGAGAGCATGGTCACACTAAATTGTATGTATTTTTTTTGTTGGTATTTTTAGAGTAGTGTGCGCTAAAAAAAAGATATGTGAAAGTTTAAATATGTATTTTATTTGTATTTTATAGTTTGTTTGTGTGCGTGTATATGCTTACAACTAATTGGCAAAAATCTTGAGAACAGATTGCGAGCCTAGTCAGCAGCAATGATATTGGCATAAATGTATAAGATAAAATATATATAATAACTATATACTCTGTATGTTACTATGTGCAATCGTTGGCCCGCTGACCGGGAATTCCCCGCAGCTCCTGGTTGAGAGTGCGCAGCAGCGGATGCTTACCGCAGCCGCAGCGACCACGGAAATCATCCAAATCCAGAGCCCAGACCATGCCGCCACCCAAACGCAGGCTGCGTACAAATTGCGCCTTGCGTCGTATGTCGGCGACATCATCATAGGAGACCCACTGATTGCCACTGTACGCATAGGGGCCAATGCGTCCCTCCTCGTCGCGCACCACACTCCAGCCTCCGCCGCTGACTTTCTCGCATATCTCATAGTAGGCCAAGAAGCCACCGGCCCGGGTGAAGGTGCCCGCCTGACCCGGTCCAATGGATTTATCGTTGAGCGAGCGAGCATTTGGATTCGCCAGCGAGAAGGATTGGCCGTAGAGTGGCATGCCCATGATAAGTTTGCTGGCCGGTGTGCCCTGATCCAGCCAATAGTGTATGCTAAAGTTGCCATTGAAATATGGATTCGAATCGCCCTCCACATAATACAGAGGCGCCACATGACCCGTCTGCTTGTCCCAGTGTCCATGGAAGTCGTACGTCATCACGGCAATCCAGTCAAAGTAGCGTGCGAGTTTTGGCACATCATAGCCAGCATCGATGACCATTTTACTCGGAGAAACGGCTGCAGAGAGAAGCAGACCACGTGGCTTAAATGCCTCCGACAGCTCACGGACGAGGGCAGCAAATCCTTGCTTCTCCGCTCCTGAGCCCTTGGTACAGTCCACCTGCCAGCACACTGGATACTCCCAGTCCAGATCCAAGCCTTCAAATCCATACTTTTCCACAAATGTCAGAATGCTCTCGATGAAACGTGCCCGTGCCTGCGGATCGAGCACCAGTCGCGCATACTTGCTGCCAAGTGAATCATTCCAGCCACCAATGGCGACAGTTACTCGCAATCCCTTCTTTTTATATTCGACGACACGTTCGTAGAACCGATTGTCAATATCTGCCCAAGAATCGTGCGTCTTTATGGTCAGCGTATTGCTGTTGAGCACCGCAAAGCCGTAGACGATGTGGGTGCAGAGATTCTCATCGATATCTTCGGGCACATACTTGCCCTGACCGGGACGATACCATGCCCAGTTGGTGAAATAGCAAACCACCTTGTAATCCTCATTGCTGCCCAGTGGTGGAGCTGGTGGCTTTGGACGTGAAATGGGATTCTTGGATGGCTTCAATGGTTTCTTTGTGGGCTTTGTTGGGGGTTTGGTGGATGGTGCTGCCGTGCTGGTGGGCTTGGGCCGCTGCACCACTGGTGCCTGAGTGGTTTTATCAGCTCGAACTGAGCAATGCGCATTGTTGGGCCAGTCGCAGAAGTTCTCGTTCCAATGCAGGCCCGCCGGACACCTGACGGAAAGAAAGATATGGACAAAAATGGTGGAATAAAGTTTAAAAATTGATTGAAAAGATAGTTAAGTAAAATATACTTTTATGCTTAGTACTGAGGGAAGAACACGTTTAAATAAATGTTTTTAATATTGTTGCTTTGAAAGTATTTAAGAAAGTTTTATTTTTAAAATTTGAAAATAACTCATAAACATTAGGCAATATTAATATAGAAGGGATTATATATTAGAGAAGATGGCTCTTACCTTTGTTCGATTAGCTCGCCATATTGGCATATATAGTACTTGTTGCAGTCACGATTGTGTGGTGCATAATTGCGACCGTTGCAATCCGGTGCAGTTCCATAATCTGGCTTGGCTGGAGTACTTGTAATGAAGTTGACTGCAGTTACAGTATTTATGGTGGGTTTGGTCGACGTCAAGTGGCCTGTTTCGCCAGCAACTACAAAATCATAGACAATAACAACAATTTTAAATTTTAAGTTTCAGTTTCAGTTGGCACCTCACTTACTCATTGTTTTGTCGCGCGCTTCCAGGGCACACTTGGGATGCGGTCCCGGATAATTGCGTAGAACTCGATTTATGGTCTTAAGCAACGGATACGATTCGCAGCCGCAGTCGTTCTTGAAATCGTCTAAGTCCAGGGCCCAGATCATCGCTCCACCCAGACCCATGGCACGCACATACTCGCTCTTGTGCCTTATCATGGGCGCATCATCGAAGGAGACCCACTGATCCCGCGAATATGCATAGGGACCCATACGACCTCTTGCATCTCGCACCACATTCCAGCCCCGTCGCTGAATATACGAGCAGATCTCGTAGTACGCCAGGAACCCTCGAGCACGCGTTGCCTCGCCGGCTTCTCCGCCACCATAGGTGGGTGAATTTAGCTGAATGTCGGTGGCCTGGGCCAGTGAGAATGATTGCCCATACATGGGCATACCCATGATTATTTTCTTACGGTCCGCCCCACCGTCCAGCCAATAGTTGATGGAGAAGTTGGCATTGAAAGTATCGGTGCCCTCGGGATGATTATACATGGGAGCCACATGACCTGTCTTCTTATCCCACTGTCCATGGTAGTCATAAGCCATCACCGCTATCCAATCAAAGTAGTTTGAGAGCTCCGGCACATCGTAGCCAGCATCGACGACCTTTTTATTCGGCGAGACGGCAGCGGAGAGCAGAAGACCCTTTGGCCTGAAAGCCAGCGAGAGTTCCCGAACCAAATCAGTGAACCCCTGCTTCTCATCGGCGGTGCCCTTATTGCAGTCCACCTGCCAGCACACCGGATACTCCCAGTCCAGGTCGAGGCCATCGAATCCGTACTTCTCCATAAACTCCATCACGTGCCGAATGAATTTCGCTCGCGCTGCAGAACTTCGCACCAATCTGGCGTACTTGTCCCCAGCCGAGTCATTCCAGCCACCAATGGCAACCGTTACCTTCACACCCTTCTTCTTGTAGGCCACGACGCGCTCGTAGAATTTGTTGTCCAGGTCCGCCCAGGAGTCGTGTGGTTGTATGGTGAGCTTCTCACGATTGAGCACCGCAAATCCGTAGACAATGTGCGTGCAGAGATTCTCATCGATGTTCTCCGGTAGAAATTTGCCACCGCCCTGACGATACCACGCCCAGTTTGTGAAGTAGCAGACCACCTTGAACTCATTGGAGTCAGTAGCTTCCATTTCAAAATCAACCTCTTCAATGTCGCCATTGGGATCAATCTCGTTTTCTTGAGAGTATTCCTGCTCATTGCTCGCCACCTGCAAAATGGATTCAGCCGGCTCTGCGGGCGGCGCAGCTACCACCACTTCCTCTTCCGTTCCCTCTACGGATTCATTTTCAACATCTGCACCCTCGGTGCTTCCATGGCCAGATGATCCCTGCGATCCTTGCTCGGCGTCGACTTCAACTGAAGCAGTTCCCACCTCACCAGATATGGGTTGTTCCTCCACAGATTCCGCTTCTGCTGGGCTGAGGCCAGCTGCAGTTGATTTCAGTTTTATTTATAGGTTGAGCATTATATTGTATTTATGGACTTACGTGTCGGCTCATAGCCGCTGGGTGGATCTTTTAGCACCGCATGAATTTCACGTAGCAATGGATGCACACCATCACCACAGCGATTGCGGAAGTCATCTAGATCTAGTGCCCAGACCATGCCGCCACCCAAATCCAAGGCACGCACCAGCTGCGATTTCTTACGTATCATTGCCGGGTCATCGTAGGAGACCCATTGGGTACCCTTGCGCGCATATGGACCCATCCGACCACGTTCATCCTGCACCACCTCCCAGCCCTGATGATTGACACGTTCGCATATCTGCAATGAATTGAAATAGTAATCCTTTATTTTTATGACTGATCCAATAAGCTGTTCTTTGTAGACTCACCTCGTAGTAGGCCAAGAAACCAGCTGCTTTTGTGAATTCACCCGCCTTACCCGGTCCTGGTGCCTTGGCATTCAGGCCATTGTTGTTGGCATTCTCTAGTGTAAAGGACTGACCATACAAGGGCATGCCCATCACAATCTTGCGGGAAGGAGCACCCTGCTCTATCCAATAGTTGAGCGAGAAGTTCTGAAACAGATGAGGCAAAAATTAATTAAATGAAGTGCAAATTATTCTGTGTAGACTTACGGCATTGAAGTAATCGAAATCGTCATCGGGATGATGGTACAAGGGTGCCACATGACCCGTCTTCTTATCCCACTGCCCGTGGAAATCGTAGGTCATCACAGCAATCCAGTCAAAATAGTGGGCGATCTCAGGTACATTGTAGCCAGCATCGATGATCTTCTTGCTGGGCGAGACAGCAGTGGAGAGGAGCAGACCGCGTGGCTTAAAAGCCTCCGAAAGTTCCCGTACCCAGTCAGTGAAAGCCTCCTTTTCATCGGGGAAACCCTTGCTGCACTCTGTTTGCCAGCACACCGGATACTCCCAGTCCAAGTCGAGGCCCTCAAATCCGTATTTCTCGATAAAGTCTAAAGCATGTTGTATAAACTTGGCACGAGCCGCCGCATTTCTAACGAGGCGACTATATTTGTCGCCCTGCGAATCGTTCCAGCCACCCAGAGCCAGACTCACCTTGACACCCTTGCTCTTCAGTGCACTTACGCGCGTATAGAAATTGTTATCAATGTCCGCCCAGGAGTCGTGAGTGCGTATCGTGAGTTCTGAGTAATCCAAGACGGCGAAGCCATAGATGACATGGGTGCACAGATCCGTGTTGATGTCGTCGGGCGTATAGCGACCCAAGCCCTTGCGATACCAAGCCCAGTTGGTAAAGTAGCAAACCACCTTGTAATAACCATCAAGTTGCTCTAATTGCGGTTTATCTGTGGGATAGGTGGGTCTGGGCGTCGTATTAGGCCTTTGTGTCGTTGGCACGGGTTTCGCTGCAGCTGGTGGCTTGGGATTGGATGTGGGTCTGGAGCCATCTCCTGGTGCAGCACCTTCTTCCTTGCACTGCGCTGCCGCTGGCCAATCACAATTGCCCAAGGCCTCGTTGTAGTGCAGGCCGGGTGGACAATCTGCACCCTGGAGACGATTCCACAGACAGAACAAATATTTGCTGCAATCACCCGGATATGGGACACGCTCCTCCCCATTGCACGGATCCTCCTCACTGGACTTGGACTGCGCAATGCGTAAATATGTCTTGCTAGTGAGACACTGCACATTCTGTGGCCAATCGCAGATCTTTCGGATGGCATCCCAGTGGAGTTCAGCACCACATTCATTGGGCACAAGGACTCCATTCACACAGATGTAGTATTGGCCACAGTTTTTATGCGTATAATACTCTCCCTCGTTACAGCGTGAGGAATTGTGTGGACGTGGTTTTTTGGTGGTGGTGCGATGTGGTTTACGAGTGGGGTTGCTTGTTTGCGGTTTCCGACTGGGCTTGCGTGTGGTTGTGGTGCGTCTGTGTTTCTTAGTGGTGCTTCTGCTGCTGGTTGGTCGTCGTGAGGTGCTGGTTGATCGTCGTGTGGTGGTGGTTGATCGTCGTGTGGTGCTGGTTGATCGTGGTGTGGTGCTGGTTGCTGTTGTAGTGGTCTTGCTCACAGTGGTCTGTTGCTTCTTCACCGAACACTGAGCGGAAGCGGGCCAATCACAGCCCTT
Organism: Drosophila setosimentum; assembly: GCA_035043505.1. Lineage (NCBI taxonomy): Eukaryota > Metazoa > Arthropoda > Insecta > Diptera > Drosophilidae > Drosophila > Drosophila setosimentum. The sequence goes on from JAWNMY010000007.1 coordinate 1,442,219, forward strand.
GGCCACGTTATTCCAATGCAGACCACCGGGACAATATTGCTGATGGAGCTCACCCGCCTGGACGCAATGGTAATATGCATTACAGTTCTTTGTATCCGGATAGAATTCACCAGCCTTACAGCTGGAGGCTTGTACCACGGGATAAACTAACGCGGGCACTGGTATGGTGGTGTGTGGTGGTCTTGCTGTGGTTTTAGTCGGTGTCGGTCTGGGCTTAGGACGTCTCGTAGTTGTAGTTGTGGTTGAAGTTGTACTTGTGTTGGTCCACCAGGCGGAAGTTGTTGTGGTCGATCTTTGAGTGGTTGAGCTGCTGATGGGTCTTCGAGTGGTTGTGCTGCTCATCTCGTCCCAGCTGGGCCAGGAAGTCGTCTGCTGATTATGATTATGATGACCACCCCCTGATCCATCACTACTGACTGTCGTCATCTGTGGTGGCTGTGGCGTAACTGGCTGTGGTGGACGCTCACAATTGCTTCTCGTTGGTGGCTCCGAGTCCAGGCGACCCAATGCGCGATTTATGGCCTTTAATAGGGGATACGCTTCACTGCAGCAGCGATTTTGGAAGTCATCCAGGTCGACGGTCCAGGCGGCCACACCACCAAAATCATTGTTGACCGCATAGCGTGCTTTGGCCTCGGCACTGGCCGCGTCCTCATAGCCCACCCACTGATCACGGAACATAGCATATGGACCACTCTTCCGATCCAAATCTCGGCCCGATTGCCACTTCTGTTTTCGGATGCGCTGACAAACCTCATAGTATGCCAACATTCCGGGCTGATTAGTCAGTTCGCCTGCCTGGCCGGGACCATTGGCTGGAGCACCCTCACCCACCAATCTCTGACTACTCTGCTCGAGTGTGAAGCTCTGTCCGTAAAAGGGTATGCTCATGATCAACTTCTCGCGACGCGCGCCCATCTTCACCAGGAGTTGCATTGTAAAATCTGTGTTGTACTGCGGATACTTGTCCTGCTGCCGTCCATAGAGTGGACTCACATGACCAGTTTGGTGCTCCCATGGACCATGATAGTCATAGGTCATCACCGTCATATAGTCCACGATATCCGAGAGCGATGCTAGCTCGTAGGCCTCGTTGATGATCTCCTTATAGCCCGATATGGCCACACCCAGCTGCATCTTGGGATTCACTCGAGTCAGCTGCGAGCGGATCTCGCGAAGAAGCTTGGTCAGATTGGGCCTATCGCTGGCCGGTCCTTTCGTGCAATCGCTATGCCAGCACTTGGGATAGTTCCAGTCCAAATGTATGCCACTGAAGCCATGCCGCTGCAGAAAGCCCGCCGCACTGGAGGCAAACACTTTGCGCTTGATCTCATCGCCAGCCAACCGCGAATACTTATCCCCATTTGAATCCGTCCAGCCGCCCATGGCAATCAGGACCGGGACACCCAAGGCAACAACTCGCTTATAATACTGATTCTCAATATCCACCCAGGGATCAAATTCGCGTATGGTCAAATGATCCGGATCCAGCGAGGCAAAAGAATAGACAATTGCTGAGCACAGTTTCGAATCCACTTGCTCGGGCACAAAATGACCATCGGCCTTGCGATAGAAGGCCCAATTGGACATGTAGCAGAGCACCTTGGGTGATGTATTATAGTTCTTCTTCCTCTCCGTTGTAGTCCTCAAATGCGATAAGGCGCCATAGGCAGCGCCATTTGACGAGAGATCCGCTTGGGCTAGCGCTCCATAGAACTGTTGCTCAGTAAAGTTGTCGAGCTCATCAATGCGCTCCAGTTGCTCAATGTCGACCGACTTCAGCAGTTGCTGATGTGGCGAGCCCGAGCGATAAGGTTGCGGCTGATAGTCATCATCCGGGCTGGGTGCTATAAAGGCAGCATATTTATCAGACACCGACCACGCATCCGGCTCCACCAGGTGGCTGAATTTTCCCTGGTGCTTCTCCTCGAGCGCGTCGCGCACATAGCTGGCTGGGGATGCTTCAAGCTGATTCGACTCCCATTCACTCTCATTCATATAATCATCATCATCGTCGCTGGGCTGTGCCTCCACGGAGTCCCGCACAAAAGAACGAAGTGGCGAAGATTCACGCAACTGGGCCACGTTTCGCTCATTGATGCTGGGCACACTCTCCACGGCGCTGCGCAGCGGCAGGAAGGTGTCCCCGAATGTGGGTCGTATGCTGAAGCGACTCAGTGCAATCGGGTCTTCCTCGAGGGGCATGCTCTCTACGGCGGCACGCACAAAGGCTGGCTTATAGCTGGGCGTCACATGCACTTCGGGCGCCTCGATGCGAATGTGCCCCGTTGCAGCTGTTGCCCACAGGCAAAGCATCTGCAATGAGCACGTAATGAGCTTTTATTTTATGTACAAAATTAATTAGTACGAAATATTGTTAGTAATAAAAAAAAAATCGGAGCACAAAATATATAAATAATTTCAAAATTTTGCTTATGAGATAAAAGTTTACTACCAAATTGTCTTAATATAAAATATTTAAATAAATTTACAACTGTATTTATGACATTTTCCTAATAATGAAATCGTAATTCCATTGCCTAAATAAAATTTATTAGACAATAAGTTTGACTATAGAATAGTACACTATATGGAAAATAGATAAATAAATTATAAATTGTTTTAATGATAGAAAAAGAAACTGTAAAATATGATAATAGTTTTTGATTTTATTGAAGAAATTTTAAATTTAAATTGTTGTCAAATTATTGCAAGATTATTTTTGATCTAAATGCTTAACATTTTTATTCAAAGCTTAGCAAATTTCATATTCTTTCTATATTATGGAAACTCTATATCCAGTTTTGTAAAACACTGTTTGTTTTTTAAATTTTTAGATTTTTACGTTTTTTTCTTTCTAAATATGAAGTTTTCGTATAGGAGTTTTAATGTTATTGTATCTGGCTAGCATTAGATCAACCCCTGTAATAAAAGTAGCAGTAGTAGTAGTAGTAGTATTAGAAGTAGTAGTAGTGTTGGACTTGTGATTGGTTGATTTACCAGCAGCCCGATGAGCGTAGCTCTTCTACGCATAATGAAAGCGCTCGCTTGTCCCCCTTTCACTTCTTCTATTTTGGCGCTTTTTTTTTAGCTGCAAAAAAGAATCAAAATCATTTTGGTTTAAGTAGGCATGCAAAATATTTGCTGTTGTTTTGGTTTTTGTTTACGTCATGGCATGAGTCTGCAGTGAGTTTACCGCGAAAGACTTTATTCAGATTTGTTGCCTGCTGTTATACTTCCCATTAAATCAGCTTTGCATATGATTTATAAAGGCAGTCGCACGCATTATCACGTCAGCTTTGTCCTCTCATATTATGTGCGGCACATTTAAATGAGTTAAGGCTGAGCTGAGTTTTCTTGGCTGACAAATTGGGAAGTAATTGTTAAATTTTTGTGTTGTGCGTGTTGTCCGGAACTTATTGAACTTAATGTGTTCTAGGCTTTTTATTAATTTGCCAGGCACGTCACGAAATAGACACAGGCCCACAAATGAAAAAATTGAATTGGTTATAGATAAAAAATAAAACATATTTGTATTTCTGGTTTCTAGAAATGTGTTTCTTTCACACCGTTTTTCTTTAAAATTATGTTAAAAATGATTTTAAGACAACGAACTTGTTTTTAATGCAAGATTTACCAAACCGAAATTTTTAATGAATTTCATAAATCGTCTTGTTAACTTTGAATTAATTTAAAGTGTGTTTGAATTTGCCGTCGTGATATAAATTAAGATGTCGCTTTAATAATCGCAGAAAATGTTTAGCTCACAAGTTCTGTTGAGAAAGGCCTGTGATACATCGCAATAAACTTCATTTTATTACAATAATTAAATTAATATAATTTTTGACTGCCAATCGAAAATGAAAAAAAAATAAAAATATATTATTATCTTTTAACTTCAATTTAAAATTCTACGAGCGATTTTATATGGAAACTATGTGTAAATAATACTGATTAATAATAGTAATAATAATAATAATAGACATTCGTATAATGTTTAATGAATAATACTTTTGGTCTAGGTGTCTTCAGATTGATGACACACAAACAATGGATGTTTGTATTTTGGCTTATTCTTTGTTTCTCTTTCTCCGTTTCTAGTTTTTATATTTCTCATAGCTTTTGAATAATTATCTTCCTTTACATCTCTTCGCCTCATTTAAATTTTCGTAGCTTGCTCTGTTTTGCCAACAAATTTTAAATATTTATATATATATTTTTTTTTGCTAATATGCTAATCCGTTTTCCGAATTGGGTTAAGAGCTTTTCGATGTTGACCGGTTTTCGCGCTATTTACTTTGTTCTGGTTGCGGTTAATGAACGATAACGAAATGAAACGTAATATGAACGACATTATGTATGGTAATCGAAAAGAAATGTAATTCCATTTGTAAAAAGATGTTGAACAAGTTTGGCGCTTAAATTTCATAAGCTGGCAGCAGCAGAACAAGGCAGGTTTTCATTTGGGGTTCATTGAACGCTAAGAACAGCATACATTGATCCTGCTCCCAGCTCGCAAATTAAAGATGTGGCAACACAAGAGATTGTGCATCAGTGAAAGGCAGCAACTAGAATTTATCTGCTTGCGTGGAACTTTCATCTTATATTACTAACCATATATATAAAGAATTGTATATTTAATGAACAAGCTCATTTGCTCCTGCCCCGTAGAGATACATAATAATAACTTAAAATAAGGGCATATTTGTTCGATATGAAGCTATCCTTATATACAATTATTTTTATATTTGTCTTATATAAATCTATCTGAATTTTTATAGTTGTGCATTTAATACGGAATTACTATCTGGTCTTAAAATTTGATTTATTAATTAATTAAAAAGGGATTAGAATGCAGATTTTTTAAAATTCACGAGTCATGTAAATGTACCTTAATTTTTAAACTAGTTACTTTTGATACAAATATTTAAGTTTTTTTATGTAGAAATTTAAGCAAATCAATAAATGTGAATATCTGTGAATCAGTTTATTATATGCAAAGCTTTTGCATTTAATGTGCCACTATTAAAAAGTCATAAGCCTGGTCACAAACCGGGATTTGGGCCAGTCTCTACACATCCAACACAAAGAATTCCTTATGCACTTCACGTACACACACAAAATTTCCACTTCATATGCATTCTGATGTCCATTTACTGTTGGAACAATCGACACAATAACACACAACAGCAGCAACAAAGGTTTACTCAAAGAAAGTATCCACGTTCTCACTTCACTTGACTCATCCATCCGCACTTACTTAACGGCTGTATATATATATTCCAAAAGGTGTACCTATATTCCAATGGAGATTCACTCTTTTAATTCTATGTCGCGAGAACCTTTGCGCGTGCGCGCCCGAAACGATACTGTTGCCGATCGCACTTTGGAGGCTCCTATTTATACACAAACTAAACGTGCTGCAAAAAAGAACCAAAAAGTGACCGAAGAAACGTTCTAAAATGTTAAAGTAACAGGAGGGGTAAACTAAATTGAATTGCCGCAAGCAAAATACTCTTTAAATTCTTAATAAATTCACATTTCACTTAGAAAAAGAAAAAAAAACATTTAAATTCCATAAAAAATAATTTTTTTAAACAAAATAAAGAGATATTTTGAAATGATATAAAACTACTCGTTATACTGAAATGAAGGTATTTTAAAATTAATTCTCAGTGAAGTTGCATATCACTTAAAAAAAGCGAAGAGACATTTATATTCCATAAAAATTAATTACTGTATTTTTAATATGTTGATTTTTGAAAACAAATTTTTTTGTGCTAATTAAAATGCAAAATTTTAATATGTGCTACTTAAACTTTAACTTTAATCACTTTAAGAGTTGACAATTTCAGATTCACACAATCCACCACATAATTATCAGCGTACATATCTTGTTGACACGCAATGACTGCAAAAAATCAAAAGACATTCAAATTGTAAGCATGTATAACGTATTCATACAGAAATCAAAACAAATCTTTTACCAGTTTCTACCCTCTTCATGTTTCTCCTTTCGACCGTTGTGAAATTTATGCGCGAATGTAGAAATAAAAACAAAAAAGCGACAACCGGCGAGTGAGAGACACAATACATCATCAGATACCGATGTCGACGTCCTACAGCTGGTCCAGATCTTCGGCTGTCTTGTCAAGCAAACTCAAGATGCGTAATTAATGAGCTTATTCTTCTCTTTCGCACTGCTGCTCGCAACTTTTTAAATGGGTTAGACTTTCTCGAAGTAAAGTACATTTCTCAGTCCTACTGATATTGGTAGCTCATTACGCTAGCAGAACTTTGCTTTTTTGAATATACTGATTGATATTTTAATCTATATAGTAGATTGTCAAGAGTTCCTATGTTATCTGTTTATTATTTTTGAAAAATGCATTGAATGCAGAATTCGTATTTAATTTGATATTATTTTTAAATTTATAATTATATCTTTTGATAAGAAATTTCTAAACTTTAATTTTTAAATGAAGTAAAATAAATTTCCAAAAATAACTCGCACTCACAATATACTTATATTAAAGAGAGTGTAATACTTTATTAATTATTTGGAGATCCTAATAACGCTTACGCATGAATATTGCGGTCTAAATAAGTTTAATATTTAAAAATGGCGCTTATTAAAATAGAGCCGCTAAGTGAAGCGCACTAAAAATGACCAAGCGCATGGTGCGATAGCTGTTATCGTTTTACCACCACAATGCCACCCATCGCAGAGCTCTCTATCGATAGCTGCTAAGCAACCTGTGTGCAGCGGCTGGTAAACAAATATTGTTGAAAATTTGTACAACGAAAACAGGCATCCCGCGACCAAACAAATGACGACGGATGTCAAGCAGGTGTTAGCAAACAATTTGCGTAGCTCAGAGTAACACAAGCAGCCATCAGGGAAACTGCAGCTGTTTATTTATAGTAACATAACAACAGCAATAAGAAAACCACCAACCACCCCCAGTAGGCGTCGAATTATTGGCAGCCACCTCAAGTGCAAGGATACGCGATTTACTGTTACAGTTGTTGTTGTCGTCACAGGCCTATCGTCCCGTCAGAGTCAAGGTGAGCGCCGTGAGCGACCGCGTGACGTATTCATTTTTGACATTTGCGTGTGTTATGAAATTACATTTATTAGCGGCTGTTCTCAAGAAAACAAAACAAAATTTGTGAAATTGATATAACTTATCTTAGATTTTAGAAACAATAAGAAAATGGAGCAAAGTGTAACTGCAGCTAACATTGCCACGGCATCCGCAACAGCGCCAGGGCCAACGACAGCGGCAAATTCGAAACGAGGCACGCAGCAGGGACGCAAAAAGTCTGGACCGAAATTTGAGCTATCAGAGGCACAAAAATCGGACATCAAAGAGGCCTTTGATCTATTCGATAATGAGTGCACCGGCTACATTGAGGTCAAGGAACTGAAGGTTGCCATCCGTGCGTTGGGCTTTGAGCCAAAGAAGGAGGAAATCAAAAGGATGATAGCGGAAATCGACAAGGACGGCAGCGGACGGATTGCGTTCAATGACTTTCTTCACCTGATGACAATGAAAATGGCCGAAAAGGATACAAAAGAGGAGATTTTGAAAGCGTTCCGCTTGTTCGATGACGACGAAACGGGTAAAATTTCATTTAAAAATTTAAAGCGTGTTGCACGCGAACTTGGTGAAACCCTGACAGACGAGGAACTGCGCGAGATGATTGATGAGGCGGACATGGACAACGATGGCGAAGTCAATCAGGAGGAGTTCCTGCGCATTATGAAGAAAACCAGCTTGTATTAATCAATTATAAAATGGATTCGAATTGAATTCATAGTGTTAAGCTACATTCACATTCACATTGTCTAATTTAAAGTGTTATTTAATAAGTTTAAGTTTAAGCTTTTGTGTAGCTGACTTATATTGCCAAGTTACTGCTACATTTGCTCAACTTGAGCTGCTTTTTATGTAAGTGTTAAGTGTGTTCCTTTCTTTAATTGTAAAACATAAGCTAATGCACCGCCTGAATGTTCACACAGTTATAATCTCAATGATAATAAAACACCAGCTATTTAACGTTGTCAATTATTTCTGTCTTGTTATGCCTTATGATTAATTTCCCTTCTAATAATAACATAGTCGAAAGTGTTGAGTTAGTTGATGACGCTTACCGCAAAACGAGACAAAGGGAAATTGGTTGAAGTGCTTGCCTTCTTAGATGACCCCATGTTCCTTAAATCATCTCCTTCGAAATTCTGTAAGGATTTGGACGATATAAAGCCATTTGGCACGTCGTCTTTGTGTGCCCGAAAGTATGCACTATATTTTATAGCGCAAAGCAACCAAGCAAACTGACGCAAGGAAAGGAGTAAAATTGCTAAAATTCAGACACGATAATCAAACCTTAAAGAAATATTAATCAAAAAGTTCAGAAAGGTAATCGGTTATTGGAAAGGCGAAGATTAAATAATATAAATTTGTTCTCATTGTAATTATTTATTATCTGCTTTTATTCATGTGAAAATTCTCTAAACATTTTAATACTTTGCCAACTTAAAAACTAAACAAAAAGACGGACCACATACAAAAACTTAAATTCGTCATACATATAATATAGTATTGATTGATATACCGATATATAAATATATATATACATATATATATATATATAAATATATGAATATACACATTTATAGTAGGTATATCTAGGGAACTGGCGTACTAAACGAAAGGCGCATTAAAGTAGATTTTGCGTTTGCTCGGCAAGGGTTTGGTGCTCAGACCCGATCCTTCGATGAATTTCTCGAAACTCGCTAAATTCTTTTTCATTTGTCTGGTCTTGGCGGGCTCGGGTTTTAACAGCTCCGCTGGCAACTGCTGCTCATTTTCCTTCTGCTCTGCCTCCTCTTCTTGCTCGGGCTGCAGCTGAAACTCCTCATCCAGATTGTATTCATCCGCTGCGGTGAGTAAACCCTCGTTATCTTCGCTAATCTCCTCCAGCATGCCATCACTTTGAGAGCTCTTTGTCGCCTCATTATTTCTGCTATCGTACTCCGCATCCAGATTATACCAATCGAACTCGGCCTGAAGTGGAAGACCACTGCTTGCATCGGCCAACTGAAGCAGTGATTTCGATGTGGGTGTTGTGGGCAAGCTCTTGGGCGTGGTGGGCGTCGTTGGTGAACTGGGCAAACTCATACGTTTGTTAATCTCGGCCAGTATATTGGGTACATGCTTGCGCTTGTACTGTGAAGGCATCGTCTGCGCATTGGAAGGTAGTTGTAGACGCAACTGCGTCTTGGGTGCCATTATTAAATAGTCAGCGGATTGCTTGGGCGCTATAATGGCCGCCACATTTGGTAGCTTTGGTATGTCGGCGAAAATCTCTTCGATTTCCTCAGTCTTGTGCGAGGCGGCATTATCCAAACAATTGCGATTCTGATTCAGTTCCGCATCCGTTGTCGTACTCGATTCGGGCACCTTGTGGACAACGGCCACAATTTGCACGGATGTGACGCCCACCTCGGCAATGGAGCAGTAGTCCGGCTCACTGGTCGTTGTCGTTGAGACTGCACAATCGGCCTCATCCTCCAGCTGCTCCTCCAGTTGCTGCAGCGATTTCTTAAACTTGAGCAGATTCGCTGGTTTCGGGGGCAGAGCCGGCGGCAATTTGTGTGGCGTCTTGGCGGTGGTCAGGGTGGCATCCGCTGCAGCGGCTGCCATGTCCACATAGAGATTTGAGGCACGTTCGGAGCCAATTGGCTCGTACTCATTGCTATAGATGCTTTCGTAATTGAGGGTATCACTTGGGACGGTAGTCGAGGCAGCAACGATGGGATGATAGTGTGAGATCAATTGGTCGGATTGGGTTTCCTCCACATCTTCATGCCGTGGCACGTGCACCATGCTGTTCTTTGTGGAGAAGTGCACACGTTTGCGTCCATTTGTGCCACTGCGTCCGCTCAGCGAGCTACGACGTGGCAGATTTGATGATGCTTTGGGCGCCAGCGAGGATTTGGGCGTTGGCGTTGTAGGTTCTCGCGATGTTTCCTCCATGGACTGCTGGAGTAGGATTTGATTGACACACTCCAGCACAGGATTGACGGCACCTTGGCCATAGTTTGGTTTGGCCACCGCTGGCGCTGTGCTTAGCTCCTCCTGATCCGAGGCGCTGGCATACCAATCATCAGTGGTCGTCTCATAGATTTGTTTGGGTGATGCCTCCGAGAAATCGGCGCAACGTCGCTGCACAATTTTGATAGCGCCCCGCGACATCAGCTGCTGCTCCTGTTCCGCATCCAATTCATCGAAATCCTCGTCATCCTGTGTCGGCGAAAATATGCCATCGTCCTCCTCCAACTGTGCGGCTACCGAGGAAGCCGTCTTGCTGCTGCTGCGACTGGAGGCGGAACTGTTGCGTCTGCGCTGCTGCTGCTGCTGTTCGAGCTCCAAACTGCTGTGCTCGGAGTAGTCACCATCCTGGAGCGCTGTTGCCTTTACGCCATGCATACGTTCCATGGCTCTGGCATAGTTATGCAGCTGCTCGTAGCTGGTCTGCGAGTCCTCCCGACTAATGCTGCTCGTATTCTCCTCCGACTGCTGCTCCAGCGCTGCATCATCAATGTGCATCGCCCGGGAGCGCATATAATCCCGGAAAGTGCCCGCCGTTCGCTTGCTCGTGTAGCGCACACTGCGTCTCGCTCCATAGAACGACGATGAGACGGTGTCATCGCTGGAAGAGCCGTGCTCAGCTGCAACAAAGGGAAGTTAATTAATAGGATTGCAATTTTTGTTTCCCATTGAGATGAATGCATGTAGAAAATCATAGAGACTAAAGAGCTTGCAACTAACAGAATTGGGGATTTATTAATAGTCTTCTCATAACTAACAGTATCTAATTTTTATTATTATTTATTTTAACACTGAAATAATTAAAATTGATGCTAATCTAATAGTTAATATTTTTACAAAAAGAGAATCGATAGCATTATCAGCAAACCTATTTTAAAACAGTGATTAAAAGCAATATAGCCAAAAATTAGGGGCGAATAAATTGTACTATTTTTGATTTAATGAAATTCATTTACCTATATATATTATATATTATATGTATATTATAGAATATATAATATAACAATATATTCCCTATCCTATACGTACACATTGTTGAGTTTTTACGAATACACTTTAATTGAATTCTCCCCGTGATTCACCTGAATATTATCTGTCAAGTTCCATCATTAAAAAAACAGCACTTTGTCTAAACAAATAATTTAAAGTAGTTCGTAAAAAAAATACAACACTTAAGTTAAAGTTACTTATCTTGATTGTAAACTCAGAAAACACGTAAAAGACTATAAGTCAAATTTAAATAAATCCAGAAAAATAAGCTCCCATTTTTCTTGCTAACTTAAAAACGTCATATTGGATATCTATGTTTCTTCGTACCTTTGGCGCTGATGCCCAACTCCTTGCCACAGGTCTGGGTGCAGCTGGCTGTCAGCTCAATGTCATAGAATTGCTTGCGGCAATTGTTGCATTGCAAAGCCTCGAGCACCAGGCACTCCTCCACGTGCTCCTCTTCGTCAGCGTTTGGATCCTGATCGGCGACCATTCCCTCATCCCGCTGATGATCGACCAGACGCTTGCGCAGCGCACGATTCTGACGCAACAGGCGACAGATCTCAGCATCTCGATCCAACAGACGCTGATTGACCGTCTTCATATCGTTCTTCAGCTTGGACTCGAAGCAAAGCAGCGATTTGACCACACAGGCCAGCTCCTCGCTGCGTCGCCGCTTCTCCTTAGCCAGTTCACGATGCAGCTGCTTGTTTTGCTGATCATAGTTGGAGATCATTTGCAGTAGACGGCGACGCTGCAGGCGCTCCGGCGAGTTGGCTGCCGCTGGCACGACAGGTGCTCCCGAAGAACTGGAGCCGGAGGAGCTGCGTTGAACCTCGCTGCTGCTGCTGGCGCCGCTGCTGTGCGTTTTTCTCGAGGATTGCGAGTTGTCTGAGTTCTGCAAGCGAAATGGAATAAATCAATTAGATAAGATTGTTGCTCTTGTGCAATTATCCTTGATGCCTCAGCAGACCTTTGGATGTCCTAGCACATGAAAATGACCCCCGAATTTCCATATGCCCACCATCGTTGCGGATTGTGCACTTTGCTTGGACAGCTCCAAATGACAACTGTTCCCGACAGCTGTGGCTAACTGATAATGTGGTGCGATTCTCTTATCTTATTCTCATGACGCACACTAACTCTTCTGCTGGTAGCTAAGTGAAGCTATCTGTCATGTGTGTATTGGAAAAATGCGATTTAAAATTCGTTAGGATCGATGAAGAAAAAATTTAAAAATTCTCAAAAGATAAACTTGTAATACAAACTGCGATGTAAAACAATAAAACGAGCTAAATTTTTTGTAATATCCCTACAAGTATGCTATAAAAAAACAAATAAGAATATAGGCTATTTGTACATCTAATTATATATTCTTTTCATTTATTTACTTTGCAATCATTTCACATTTCATTCATGTCTATATCCATGTTCATTTTGGTTGCCTGGTTAAACCTTCACCTAAATATTATTATAGACCCCAATTAGCCTATCATCAATCAATTGTGTTCAGCTTGCAAAGAGCATTCAGTTGTGCACAAACCAAAAACAGCTTTGGCCTGTGTTCTATCTTATCACCTGTTTGGGCTTATTGTAAAAAAAAAAATAATAAAAGTGTCCGAAACGTATTTAATGTATCCGTCAATGAATTTAGATTTATGATTTGTTGTTTTGCACCATCAGCACATGCCACCCCACCTTCATCGAAGACCATTGGCACAGTCAGTTGGCATCTGCGTGCTATTGACCAACTATGGAAATTGTGGCAGCAGCTGTACAGCTCCGAAGATGGCACGTACTAACAGATACAGATTATTGGACAGCGTGAGCTTCAAATATTCGAAACATGCGACAAGCAATTCGCGATTCGCGAGAGAACCAAATTAAAAGGCAAAACAATTGGTGCCAAGGCGAATTGGTCAGCGCATTAGACAATGGGCTTATCACCACAATTAGAAAGCTAAGAAAGCAATCAGGGACAGACATCTATCTAGCTGAATTAAACATTTCGCTGATAAGCAAAGCCCAGCCGCGTGCTCGTCTGATAAAAACCATTTTTGACAGCGTTGCACGCGCTGAAATATTTCAATTGCATGTTGTATCTTTAAGATGTGGTCTAGGCTGACTAAGTTGTTGTTTATTGTGGCTTTGCTTTGTTGCCAAAAGATGTAGAAAGTACAAGATTATTGCAAGCGCTGGACTAGTCACAAGGCTATACTAAAGATGTGAAAGTATATACATTTATAAATGGAAATATGGCTGAGATAGCTTATCAGTTTTTAAAAATGCAAATTGTTGTTGTAATGAATTCTATATCTAATCACTATTTAAATATAACTTAATAATATCTACTTTGTGCTGTTTAAATATTGATTGAAGAATCTAATCTCGTATGGTATTACAATATCGGGTTTAGTCAAAAGTATATAAATAAGTGTTTCTAAATATAGCTCAATTATTTATATCAATTTCTAAATATAACTACATTAAATTCACTTGCCACAGTCCAAATTGTTTGATAACGAATTCTCTATCTAATCACAACATAAATAAGTAAATAATAGTTACTTTATGCTCTCTAAATAGTGACTAAGGAATTAAAATATCCGTTTCTTTTGTCCATTTGGTTTGACGATTTATTCTTAATAAATATTCTTTTATATCTTTTATATCCTTTTCTAAAAATTTGATAAATGAATAAAACCCTTGACCTAGAGCCAACGATAGTCATATTCAAATTATGGCATTTAAATAAACAAATATATATATTTTAAATTAATTCTCGTAGGGAACTTTGGAATGTTAGCATTCATGCATGACTATATTATTATTGTTGCAGTAACCCAAGTAGCATATTTTTGGTTTACTAACGAATCAATCCACATTTCCACTTCCTATTCCTCCAATTACTTACATGCTCTGCACACTGCTTTTGCAGCCTCGCACCGAATCCAAGTTTCTTATATGCAGGCGTATGTCCAGCTGCTTGTGTATTGAAGTTTGACTCCAAAATGGGCTCCGGCAGTTTCTGGTAATGTTGCAGCGTTGCCGCACCCGTTGTCGACTTGGAGCGCATGTTCAGCTCGTTGTTGTTAGTGTTAGAGTTGTTGTTAGGGCTGGGCGATTTGACTTTCACGGCCTCATAGAACTCGCCGTCGCCGTGACTGCGATAGCTGCCTTGTAGACAGCTGAAGCTGCCCCAATCCGTTTGCAGGTTGCTATACAGAGGACTGTTCTCCGCAGATGATTTGTCCTTTTCCGTCGGAGATTTACCGCCGCCGCTGCCCTGACACTTGAGTGTATCGTAGCCGTTGAGCAATTCGCTCTTGATAAACTTCTCGATGAACTGGCTGGGTGATTTGGCGCTCAGATTGGCAAAGAACTTGCCGCCAGTATCGCTGAGGCTGCTCGTCGAACGTCGATGTTGCTGCTGTTGTTGTTGTTGCTGCTGTTGTTCTTTGTGAGTCTTATGTGGCAGACTGTTGCTCTTTTTCTGGCCGCTGCTGCTCTCATCCGGGGATGTCGTTTGTTCCGTTGTCGTTGTTTGTGGCAGGCCATAGATCTGGGAGCTGCTTAACAGACTAAACATATTGTTTTAGTTTTTTTTTTTTTTTTTTGGACTGCTGCTGGCTGGCTAGTTTTGCTAATAGACGCTCAGTAACGGCAACTTCATGGCTTGCGATGTTGGTTCAAAAAAAGCACTGAAACGAGCAAAATGAAGAGTGAAAAGATTAGCTAACTTATATACATGCCAAGCATATCTAAAAAATAATTCAATTGTAATGAGTGCAGCGATCGTGCAATACAAATTCCTTTGTGTTATTAGTTATGCTCAACTAAGTGGATAGATAGTTACATATGTATCTCAGAGATAAACATGTGTATGTGTTATAACCAAGTCAATTAGCTGCCTATAATATGTCAACTGTTTGATATGTGGCAATCATGAAATAGTCACAGCAATTTGTCATAATTATCGCATTACATTTACCCGCGTCCACAATGTTGAGATATTTCACGTGTTTTCGATTGATTTGTTAACTTGTTGATGTTATTATTAGTTGTATGCATTTATGAGAAAATAGTAAGTGAATTAGGCTTTCAAACTTCTGTCATTTTGACAACTATATTTTAGGGTATTTATTATTTATTTAATAAAAATTGAATGTAGGCACAACAAAAAATAATTCGTTCGCTAGTTACAGGTGTATCTTATCCGACAGATAAAAGACTGCCATAATTATGATTAAGGTATTGGTATTTGTATTTATTGTGTTTATTCAGAACTTTTTTTGTATCATTTATAATTTTACGACAACAATCTGTCGCAAACTGGCTATCAATCGAAACAAAGTATTATTGATAAATATTGATGAAAAAGATGCATTTATGCCTCATATTGATTTCCTAATATTCTCTGAGATTCAGATAGATAAGATTATGTCTTGTATTCATTCAAATCGTCGTAGAAAGACTAACTTCAACCCTCAAATACCCTATAAATTTGTTTATATCTCACTTTTTTTAATTTAAAGTCCATTGCTGTTTGAAGTTTTCTTATCAATTTGAATTTTCCGCTTTGGTCTTTTGTTTTCGTCGTCATCATTAATTTATAACAATAGCTCATTTGTTTATTATTTTCCGAACAAACAAGCCGAAAATATTTTTATTGTCGACGACAAGGTGGGATTTTCTGGTTGCTACCAAAAAAAAAAAAAAAGAAGTGGTTTATTGTGTGTTTGTTTGATAGATGTTGTATGTAGCAAGCTCTTTATTGTAAGCGTAACCTTGAAACGTGAGTTTGAGTTAAATTATATGGCTTCTCAAGCGAAGGTTCTTGTCGTAATCTTTTATGGCCCCGATTTATCGATGCAGTGCTTCTAATTAGAATTGTAACAAGTTCAAAAGTGTTATAATCAATAGTTATGGTCATATATAGAGTAACTCCCTCTAATCTTGTATTATTAAGCAATTGCTTAAATAACAATAACAGTCGCTCTTCTTTTGGGCAACTCAATTTTTGAGGGTTTGTTACGCTACGCCAACAAGTTTATGAACTGTAAAGTAAGGCAATTAAAAATCGCCAAGAAAATGCTCAGCAAGCGCAACGACGACGACTACGACGTCGACGTCAGCGTCAGCTTCGACTGCGACGCTTCTCATGCTCACTCATTGAAGTGGGCAGCGGAGTCGCTTTTCCTTTTCTGCGCGTGCTTGAGGCCAATTAAAAGCAAAGCAATGATCATTTCACCTGACGATGATGATAATGATAATGCAATGCAAAAGAAATTTAACAAAATGCAATATCAAAAACCGTTTCCAAATTAAAAGTATCATAAGTAACAATATATTTGATTTGTTAATATATTTTTTAATGTTTGTTTAAAATGTCTGTTAGAAAGTTGGGTGGAATATTTTTGATGTGGAAATTTCACAAAATCATGCTGTTAATCATTTTTTTATATCAAATGAAATCCTCTTCGACTGAAGTTGATAGCCAGTGTCTTTTGATATGCAAGAAAAGTTTCAGATTCAGATTGGAATATTCTATTTAGAAAGTTGCTTATAATGAATGATTAGAAAATAATTTTTAAAAACAAATATTTACTAGTCATTAAGTATTAAAGAATTACACTTTCTCCTAAGACTTTCGATAAAAAGAAACATAAAAGAACTACATTTCTAAAATTATTAATGTTGAATATGTCTCTTAAGAAAATTATATATCACCAAGTATCCATTTATAATAAAATCTATATGTAAGTAAACTTTTAGTTGAGAACCCTTATAGAAAATAGGGAAATTCCTAATTGGTTTTATGTTAATGTGGGTATTTGGCTTAAAATAAATTTCCATTTGCTACCATTTTAACTAAGCATTATGCATAACTTATTCGGGCCAATCTTAGTCAGAGATCGTTTATTATAAATACAAGTCGGTTGGACAGTTTTGTGTGCTTGTGAATAGAAAAGCTCACATATTAACTTCAGGGTCTCAATTATCGCATTTTTAAATCGCAATATGACCGTAGACTGGACAGTTTTGCAACGGGAGGGGTTCACCTAATCATTTGTCTAACTGGAATTTACCATATATGTGTAGACAATATTTATGCCACAATAATCTAACAAATAGATTCAACATGCGGCTGCAAAGATTTATTAGAAATTCGAGCGCTGACTGACAGGCAAAGCGATCAACTAACCGGCCATATGAGCAAGTCTAAACAAATTGTCTTAATTGGCCAAGACGAATGAGTTGGCCAGCCTTTTTAGGCTCGAAACGCTGCGACGCCAAATTGCCGCCGGCGACGACAAAATGTTTGTTTGTTCCATGCTCTAATCAAATTTTGTGTTTTCCAAAACGGATTTCGGGTGACAGACTGACAGGAGGGAAAAACGTTTGCACTGAAATACTAAAGTCTCGTTAATGCCACAAATCTGATGGATTTGTACGAAGTAAATATTGCACCAGCTACGCCCCCTCGACTACTTACTAACTGAAGTGAGCACTAAGCCCAAACATTTGTTCAAGATTAGCTTTGGCTTTGACTACTACGGCAATATAAACAGGTACGGTGAACTGAGTCTCGGGTTTACCGTACAGGTATTTCTTTAATTCTGTAATCTGTGACCACCTACAGGGGAGCCTGAAACTGAATTGTATCCAGCTGCGTTCGATAAAAAGTGAAAGGCTAATGGTCAGAGGCGATGCCTTAAGGATAGGGGCTTATTGTCACCATGCGGGACGTGGACGTGCCAACGCTTGACAACTTCGTCTAAGCCGCTTCGGGGGAGGTAGTGGAGTGCTACAGTTTTCCAAATTGAAAATCGCTCGCCTTGGGTGGCGTCTCACGTAGACGAAACCGACAAATTTCAGTTGCAACAACCAAAGCCCGCTTGTGGTCTTTGTCTCTGCCCGAAATAAATCAAAAACGCAAAAATATTTGAGCGTTGCAGGAGCAGGTCTAACAACAAAGAGACCGAATGCCAGCATTGCATAAATATGGGCACAAAAGGACCCAAAGAAATTCAAAAATAAGAAAAAACCAAACGATGATGATAACACTCCAAAGTGCGCACAAACTACCTGAGTTGTAAATAAGTGTGTATATATATATAAGTGTTTGTATTTACTTGGAAGTAGTTTTGGTAGTTTCTAGCCTGGTCACAAATGCACACAAACACACAAATAGGCATCAGGTACCTAGTTATACCTAGTCAAATTTCAAGGTTTGACACTTGGATGTGTTGGCATTAATTAGTGACCATTGATGTTGGGAATTAAAAAAAAAATGAAATAAACTCAATGGAATCCTAGTCACACAGCGTTTCAGCCTCGGGTCAAAATGTAAATGAGGCAAGCAGCAGCAACACACAGTCTGTAATCAAAGTCAACGATCGCGGACTCTAATGATCCCAAACGAACTAAACTCACCATCAACAACAAAAGAAAATCACCAAACAAAACTCCGTATGCGGGAGTGACCCCCTCTATACAAAAACTATATACATACTCTATACTTATATGTACAAAAATACTTATAAGAAACTTTTAATGTTCTCAAAATGATGCAATGAACGGTAAATGCTATAAAAATGGGTCAAGCATAGATGGCAATTAAATTGTCAGCTTTTCAAGACATTCATCGATCTTTATGTGAAAACGAAGGGGGCGGGCGAAATGAGGCAGGAAAATGCGCTAACAAATTGTCAGTGGGTCTGACAGTTCTGACCTGATTTTATGGGGCAACCAAAACGAAAACTGACAAAAAAACCAAAAAAAAAAAAAAATCATAATCACGTCGAGTGACAAAGCTGAAAGAAAAATAGAAAAACAAAAACGTATTTTTCTAGACCTTCCATCATCTTGCATAACGGTTTATTGCTCCGAGACCCACTGAGCGACTGACCGCTGAGTTTGCCCGAAATACACTCGTCGTCCCATTGGGAAAACTCATAAAACTCAAGTGTGCAAAAGGTACTGACGACCATGGATAGACATAAGTTGAGAGAGAGAGCAACTTTAAACAACTCCGATATTATTTTTTTTAAAGTTGACACGTGCAGCGATCGGCACAAAACTATTGACAAACTGATTGACTGACTGACGAGCGCTTGCAAAGTGTGAATGCGTTTGTATAACTACCTGTCACAGAGACAGGTAAATATCGGCAGGCATAATCGACATACGAAGAGCCCAGCAAAGCCCACGCCGACAAACGCTATTCAAATTACTTTCATTCAAGCCGCAAGACTTGTGAATGCTTGCCGCTTGATTGATTAGCCCAACAGAGTTGAGTTTGACGCGTGTTCGCACTGGGCGGGTATGATATATGTTTTAGATGCCAGCCAGGCCAATAACATGACTTCCGCATGTCTCCAGATCTGCTATCTCAGAGGCGTAACTAAACTTGCCCGATGATACGTCTCGGTAAAAGATCTTAGATCTTTTCTTCTTAAATTAACATCTTTAGAGCATTACTTTCCATGCCTTTTACAGTTGCTTTAGAGATGAGGAGTTTAGGCTAGGCTCATCATGCACCGCAATGGACTTTATCTCATTCAAGTACTTAACTTACGAAAAATTTCCAATTTCATCCATCCCGCAGATTTGTTTGGATATCGGACATTTTCGATATAGGATACAATATAGATATGAACTGGGTAAGGACGATCGTTTTAAACCCATTCTACCTAACGAAAGCCAGAATTAAAAAATGGCATCTTTGTTTCTATCACATAAATTTTAAGCAAACTCACACAACTCAATTTAAACCTTTGGGTCCTGAATTCTATATTTCAAAATACGAAATTTATTTTCAAGCGCTTTCATCCCTTTTCGAGCAACTTTCTTTTGCTCACTGAGGGATAGGCGTAGAAACGAAAGTTGAATGCATTGTGGCGTTACAAATTTCACCAATTTCGTGTAGTGTAAAGTTTACGAGCTGTTAGCTGCATTAAAACTACAAAAACTTAGCCCAAAAACATGCGATACAAATACTTGAAAAAACGTTAAAATGCAAATAAGTTGCGCACACGTCGGCTAATCTGTTGTAAAAAAGAAAAAACAAATAAAAGAGCGCAAGATTTCGTTGCTAGCAATTTTTAATAGCAGGCGAATTAATGATTTTCAAAAATGTAAATTAATTTGTGGATTAACAAAATCGGTTGAAAGAAAACAGATAACAGACTGACAACAGTTCAGTCAAAATGCCCGCCAGATCGCAAATACGAAAACTTGATATACAACATTTTTTTTTCCTATGCGCCTCCTGACCAACTAATTGTTAATTTCTTGGCTAAGAAAAAATATCTGTTATACGCAACATGTTTTTGTTATAAAATGTATGGTTTGGAAGCGACGCTGAGGTACGTTGACCTTTTAATTAAATTAAAGCTCAAGAACGCTGCGAAAACAGCAACGGGTATTATGCGCATTTTGTTTCGTTCTTCCCTTTTTCTAATCCAATTAAAGAGCATTGCGGTAACCTTATAAAACTTGGCCATTTTGGCATGTTGGCTAAAAGCACATAACTGCAAATCAAAGTACAGCTGGCAATACGGAAATTGCCAAGTCATAGCACTGAAAATTGGAGCTATCTTGCACGGAATGTAATTGATATGGTTTGGTAAAAGAATTAATGGATTTTATTATGGCAGAAGGTTGTTTATTATTAGACTTTCAAAGCGAGAATTAGAAGTTTCTTATTATTATAATTAAAAATGTTACACTGCGAAAAAGTACAATATAATTAATACCATGTGTGTGCTCCTATCTTTCGTGTTAAATATTAAAAAAAAAATATATATATATATATATTACAAGAGAAGAATTTAAGAATGCTAACTTTAGTTAGATATTTAGATATAATAAATATGCAATAAAAATGAATGGCCGTGATACATAAGATTGTGTTAGCAAAAGAATATAAATAATGATGTTCTTAATTACCAAGTCCATTATTGTGAGCTTTTATTTAAATATTATGATTTTTGCTATGAATAAATATGAATCAATGCCATTAGATCATCACACTCATCACAAAGAAGCCTGAAGTGTGCATTGACAGATAACTTTGACCACGACACCAGATAACAGCTGAGATCATCTGGAGTACGTTGAACTCACGTTCGACCCTTGCGTAAGCCAACAGATTAGCCAATTTAAGTGAAAGACAAAAAGACGGTGGCCAGAACGATTAGCAAACCGGTTAATGTAACTTTCCATTAACCGGTATTCAAAGCGGGCCTACTCAACTCAAACTCCAATGCAAATTAAGCCAAAACTGAAGTCTTTTTTCTTTATTTTTCTTTTTCGTTCACAGCCCCACCCAATTTGTCTTTCTCCACCGCAGGCTGCAGCCAACTGTCATTTAGTTGAACATTGTAATTTTCGCAATTTCGACAATTTGATATAATTCGATGAATATTGCCTACAAGTTGAATGCGTTGTCAGTTCTTAGTCATGCTGACAATATTAACTTGATGGTGTCATCTACCAACTTGGGGGTTTTCTCGCTTTTGGCAATTTATGAATATTTATTGCGAAATATATTTTCACACGATGATTGCACAAAATGTTGAAATGACCAGCAACGGAGCAAACGGTTGCGGTTATTAAGACGAGAACTTGTTGGCCAAGTGCGTCAACATTACATTGGCCAAGCTGAATCGCTTACCTTCTCACACGAGCTTCCTTGTCCACACATACACACACACGCACACACATGAACAGATAATTGCCGTTGCTGAGCTGCAATTAAAATGGAAAAATAGTAAACATTAGCCAAGAAGACGAGCATCCTTTAATGTGCTAAGGCGCCAAGTAACTGCACCAGTTTAGCTCTAACTGTAAAAATCTGTTAATTACAACGGACCGGGGCAATAAATAAATATGTGCACACAAGTTGGTTGTTAATTAGCATTGCTCAAAAAAAAAAAACACGAATAGTCAGACACATCTGCAATCTGTGTTCTAACCAAGCCGAAGCGGGAAACCTTGTGAAAGCGCCTCGGGCTCGTCTTACCAACAGTTGGAGCCCCAACCCCTGGGCGTTGCTGGTAGCGGAAGCCAAGCGCAGACAGCAGACAACAGACTGTCGACAAACGGCAAAGAGACAGAGACCAATACTCGACCCTAATTTCCTATTTAAATATAGTCGAAGCCAAGCAACAAGAAATGCAACAACAACAACAAAATCACACACAGGTAACCCAATGCAATATCGCACCATACCACACCACAGCACACACATGCCACAACGACACATCGGGGCTCGAACCTCGCCTGGGGAGGGGCATTGGGACTTGGAACTTGGGACTGGTCTTGACAAGTGTTTGGGCAAATACAAATAAAACTTCCTGCACTTTGTTGGCCCAGACATATACACGCTTTGCCTGAGCTGTGCCCTAGAGATAGACACAGACGTTTAGCATTTGAAACCAGAATGTAGAATGTGACGACTGAAAATCAGGCAGACTAAGTTCGAATGAAATTTACATACCGACCCCCTTTTTAACTCGTACAACAATCATTTCTAAGGCTACACATACAAGTTAATACTTTTTGGAGAAGTAAAGGTAACGATAATTGCATTTAATATCATGTATAAGCCCAGTAAGCACATACAAACAGTGAAAATAAAATAGCAGATATAAGCTTCAAGGGCGTACCTAGCTTTTTTGTTTGTCTACATTTTCTTACAAAATATCTACAAGCTGTGAATATTTTGTTCATTAATTAAATTAGTAAGCATATACTCCATTTATAGCTTAACTTACTTTAACTTAAATAAACTTGCCTTATTAGCAAGTCTTTTCGTTATACGTTCATTTTTTTTTTTTTTTTTGTTGCATTCCATTGAAATTTCCCAGGTAAAAGCAAAACTTTAATGAAATTGAGATTACACAACTTTGAAATTCTTTCGCTGCTCAACGAATATGGCAAATAACGAAAAAGCTGCAATAAGCACTTTCAATCTTTCAATATTTATACATAACCGGCAACACAGCTACAAATAAATGCGTTAATAAGTAAATAAATACCATAATTAACGAAAAAACAAAAACAAAAAAAAAAAAACAAAAGGTGCAAAATAAATAAAATCCAAAAAGCCAACAAAAACATATTCAAATCACATAAATTAAGGCAAGTAATGGCAATCACACAGTAGACAGATGGAGAGAGAGAAGGAGAGATATCAAGAGAGAGAGATAGACGGAGACAGAGCGAAACACAGACAGTGATCACTTAGGATATGTCGGGAACTCGAAATTCCGAATAATTAAAATATTGACAAAGGAAAATGCATTAAAAATGCGAAACCATGTTAAATGAATGCCGACAATGTCGCTGCTTTTTTGTATTTGTATTATACTTTATATATTTTTATTTATTTTTTGTATACGTAAAGCGTAAAACGGTAACAGATAACAATATTCACATATATATATATATGTAAATATAAATGTATAAACGTATTTTGGTAGCAGTCGGAGTGACAACTGCACCCACTGCAAAAAGATACAACGAAATGCTTGAAAACAAGTTTCATCTCAGTTCGAAATAAAGTTTTAAATTAAAAACAGCTGTACACATGTGGAGCGAGTGCAACAAAAAACACAAAAGCAACAGCAACAACATCCAACCAATACAGCAACAGCAGCAAATTAACAACTCAACGAAAGTTCAGGGCTATTATTGTTGACTGGCTGCCGAGCTGAGCTGAGTTTAGCTCTGTGAAGGTGTCGTTCCGAAAGAAATTCCATTGAAAAATGTTCAAAGTGGTTGGAAAAAATTGCCAACAGTCTGTCGGCCAAGCTATAAAAATAGTCTTTGTATGTAGCGTGTCATTGTTGTAACTGGGTTAAAAGGGTATTTTGCTCATGGATCTGCCCAGAGTTCGTTCACATTCGCCAAAGAATGGCAGCTGGGATCTATAGTTAACTGACAAGTCAAGCAACGAGAGTTGCGAGCTTTAAATACTTGCTGACTTATTAAATAAAAGTACATATAGACACCCTTGGATACTAACATTTTTAGTAATTTTTACAACAATTAAATTGATTAATAAATAATCAACAAAATTCTTATACAATTTTTGAAAAATTGTATAAATGATTACTTAAGGATAGAGAATCTTAAAGGTAGGAGTATAATTTTGAGATATATTTATATTTATATATATATATATATATTTTATCTTACATGCAAATTTAAAAACATTGGAGAAAACTCCATTTCTTATACGACTGCTTAAGAACAATCTTTATTTGATATATCAGCTTCATGTCACAGAAAATACCTCTACTACTCTATTCAAGATGTTAGTGTTGATTTCTAGTGAATTTCAATGTACACGTTCCTTTGTTCTTTGTCGACGTGTACATGTAGAGCCTTAGGCCCACATTTTGAATTTGTGTTTCCGCAAAATAGTTTTCAACTTAATGTGCTTTTTATCTGAACAATTTGGCATGCATGTTAGTCCAGACAGGGCGCAAATATTAAAATGTTATCTATGCAGAGAGTAACAAACATGTAACGAGCGAAGCATTTCAAATAAACAAAGTTTAATTGAAAACCTGTATGATAAATGGGGCCTGCTGTGAGGTCTCGCTCCCTTCTCCCCCATGCCGACAGTTTGTTTTTTACTTGCGCAATCATTTGTATTATTGGGGGGAGATTCTTCAGGCGTTGGCGGCATTCGGAAAAAGATTGTCTGGTTGTATCGAGAGTGGAAGAGTCGACTCATAACTGATTAATAGCCAAAGCTTAAACGAAATGAAAGCGAAAGAGTTTTAAATTATCGCATTAAAACGCACACAATGCCCGACGTGTCGTCTTGTTGTGCCAGTATGTGTGTGTTAGTGTGTGTGTTACTGTTATGGCGTGGCCTGGCCTGGCCTAAAGAAAGGCCCAGTCTCAGTTCCCCCCTACTCCGAGGCTTCACTCTGCAATCCCCGCTCTCGCATCGACTATTCTTTAGAGAGGTCGACGTAGTCTCGTCGCTCGACTCGTTGATGATGTAAACGATATTCAAATTTATGGTAATATCAAAGAAATAACAGTCACAGCCCAGTCAGATTTTAAATCGCATGGTACAAGAGTATATACAAAACTACAACAACAATAACAACAATAACAACAATAACTGACTAAACATAAATGTTGCGCTCTACACAGATATCAAAAGTGAAAGTTTTCACTTTTGTTTCTGTGCGTTTTTGAAAACATTTTCTGTGTGCGTTTTTGTATGTTTGTGCCTTACTTTAAAGCAATTTTTCACTAAACATCTCTGCCCCCGCCGCATGTATGCAGCTAATTGAGTTTTGGATGAGCTGCGCAGCAAGAATATGGGTAAATGTTGTGGAAAGGGCCAAAGAGTTGTTAGAAAGCTGGATAAGGAAAAAAAAAAGTTTGAATAATACTAGAAAAAGTAGTTTTACAATTGACCTCAAAAATAACTTCAAAATCTTCTTGAATTTCAATGTATCTTTGAAATCATAATCGAGAGATGATTTTGCATCAGTACTGCTAACTAACAGTTAACTTTCAAGATAAATGAATCGAAATAATAATGTAAAGAGGCTTTTGCGTTGATCTTACTAAATTAAAGTTTAATACAGGCTTGCGTTTTACCATTTGAAAAGCTGTAGGCCATAAAAAGTGTGAATTATTTGTTGATACCAAATGTTTTGATATCCTAAATACGCTAAACAAATACAAACATTTCAGCTATGCTAATAAACATTATCTAAAAATATATTCTGACAAAAACCAACAAAATGACAACATTATTATGATTATCATATGCTCAGTTTAACACATAATGCTCGAATCGTGTCCAGACCAAATTGACTTGTTATCTGGGAGAAAAGTTTGCTTAGAAAGTGTCTGGAAGAAATGTGCTGACAGCCCGTCGTGTTTGATGGTTATATTTTGTGAACCTCTCTAATTAAGAAACGACAACCAAGAAAAAAAAAACGATGGAATTTTTCATTGAGCAAGCAAACAAAGGCAAGCAAAAGCAAACAATTTAAGTGAAAAACTCAGCGGGATACACAAAAACCAAAAACCAAAACTTTGAAAACATGGGGAACATTATCAAATATCAGTGTAGTAGATACACATTGAAGAGGCAACACTGTGCTGACTTAGAACTATGCCGCATGTGGCAAGCACAACAACAACAACAAAAACAGGCTAAGCGACATTTACATAATTTATTTAAAACTTATGCCCAGATCAGAGACTACAGAGACAGGGGCCTGAAACTTGAGCGACTTATGTAATCGACCCATAAAAACTTGTACAAAAAATGCAGTTCACTCTGGCAGATACAAAGAGGGAAATAGAGAGGGAGAGGGAGAGGTTGGCTTGTCCGGGTATCGCATCTGGTCTCTGAGTCATCGGCTTGTGACATTTTTCTTGAGCGTTAAAAGTTTTTGACATTTGCATAGCCGCCCCGAAAATGGCTGACAATGAAAATTAATGAACTGCAAGTCTATTGTGAATGCGACTGCCTTCTAAAACTCACAAGACCAATGTGGGCTGCTGTGCAGCCAGGCAGCTATACACAGACAGAGAGAGAGAGAGAGAGAGAGAGGGAGATAGAGAAGGGAAGGGACGAGGCATACAGCACACACGTGTCTCTGTCGGCCCACTTATGAAGCTAGTGCCGCTTTGTGTGCCTCATTGAACAATACCAAAGTGCATATGAGTCACAATTGCGGCTTAGCTCAGACGCGACTCAACGCGACTCAACGCGACTCGAGACTGGGGTGGCCAAGCCAGGTTAACTTGTCCCGCCCCCTTCCCCCATTCCCCACCCTCTTTAAGAGCGCAGCCAAGACAAACAGCAATAAGAATTATTTGTGCTTGGTTCTTGATGCCTTTGTTGTTCTTGCCAGCCATATATGGCTGAAAGTTGTCTATAGCATTCAGAAATTAATGGAGTTTGTGCAGTGTAATGTGAGTACACACTAAATACACACGCACACAAACACACACACACACACTTTGTGTTGGGCAGCTTTTTGGGCTTGGCCACAAGTCGTGTCATTAGAACCGGAAAAAGGTTTACAAATGGGGAGTTAAGTTAACTGGCTTTCTTTAGGGCAAACAAATAGCCAGACAAGCATATGTCTCAAATGGGCGGAGTAAAATACCACAACTAGCTAATGATTGTCGTCAACTGAAGAGTTTACGGTCTGCCAACGATCTCTGTTTCTTCTTCTTTCCATTGCTGTAGGCAGTTGGTCATAGAATAGCTTTGGGCGGAAATACTTTTGCTTTGTTTACGATAGGCTACAAATCAGATTGTAGCCAAATTAACCAGTTAGTGCATTGCGGATGGCTAAGCATAATTTATTGACCAGACTGGAAAACAATTTAAATTTGTCCTGCAGGTGTGCTCAAAGTTGTCAGAATTAACAAATTAAACATAATGATAGAAAAATAAAATCAATGAGTGAATTTTCAACCATATCGCTTTTAGATCAGAACTGACAGACCATTGACTTAAGTTATTTTATTTAGAAAATTATAACTTTGCTAGAAGTACTAAAGATGTACTTAATATGCCCATCGACTCGAGATGATTACTTAATAAGAATTTAAAATTTTAATTGTATAAAATTTTATGTAATGCGTTAATACTATAGACACAACTATCGTTAAGAGGGTATCAAAAGTTTCTGCTTTCAAGCAGATAGATAAATATTATGTAGTCTACTTTAGGTTGGCAATTATTTTGAATACGATCGATTGTGCAGGCTTGGAATGGTATAAGTGAAAAATCATTTAGATCTAGGATTTTGTAGCTACTATAATTGTATTTTTACAGCACATTTTTTTTATTATATCATGGTGCAACAAACATCTATTAAATTCAACAATTTTCATTGCCCAATGCGCATTTTGACATTTTCGAAAGGCGCTCAAAAGCACAGCAATTCCCGATCCTCGGAACTGGTGAGCTGTAGTCTCTTTATGGACATAGGCATTTAGTGCCTTACAAGGAAGGCAACTTCATTTAGCAGCCAGCTGTAATATAATATTTATAACATCACCAAAGTACCTCTGCCTCTCTCTCTCCCTCTCTCGCTTGCTTTGACTGAGTGTGTATGGTTTTATCACAATTAATCAGTAAAGAGCCCAAGACGTGCCATTGGCTTAAAGAGTTTCGACGTGGTGCTGGCGCAATTCATTAAGTGCTACATCAGTCGTCGCAATTTATTTTATTTTTGGTAACAGGAAACTGAAAATGCAAGAGCACGAACTGAAGCTGATTTTATTGTAATTGCTTCGAGACGGCGACGACGAGAAGTGAGCGCCCACCCGAAGTAAAGTACCACATACGTATAAAAATCATAATGAATAAGATTCGCTCGAACTTGCTCAAATTGAGGCAAAAGGAGGAAAACAAGAAAGAACAGCCAGCTTGGCAACACCGAAAAATATATACTCTTGCAGAAGTCCAGCTGCTCGCATCTAAATTTAATTATTAATTAAAAGAAGGAAAACAAGCAATGGTATCTGATAAAGATATTTTGGAAACCCAAAGGAAGACCGATAGTTCCTAGAAAAGAAAGATGAATATTTAAAACTCAAAACTAAGAGAAAATGCTTGTATAGGGACAGACAGACAAACGGTTATCGGCGACGATCTTTATATCTTTTCTTCTGCAGCTAACGCTTAACATTTTTAAGTCTGATTGGGGTTTTCTGGTTTTCACCAATAAAGATTTATTTATTTTATTCTGGATTTAATTTTTTTTTTTTCGTTCATTTAAAATGTTAAATATAATTTCTCTATTTGAATTTAAAATTCTTTTTTAGAAATCATTTTAAAAGATTATATAGTTTTTGGTTCACATTAAATGATAAAAACTGGCAACAACTGCCTCATTGCATTACAAACTTCAGAAGAAAACAAGAATACCTTTGGCAAGTGTATAAGATATAAAAATCACCTAATTAGCAACGCGACTGCCTGACATTAAACGAGTTTTGCGAGCCCACAAATAAAAAGTAAAGGAGGAACCAGACACATACACAAAAAAAAACCCTAAATCCAAAAGAAAGGAAGCAACAGGATGCAATAACAAAAAAGTCTATATATACACATATTGAAGAGAAAGAAAGATGTGGAACAAAAGCAATTGGAAACTAAAAGTCTTTTGTTCACATTGAAATTATTCGCCAGTCATGCGTAGATATTTTCTTAGCGAGGATATATATGTATATATATGTAGCAACTTGCTTATTGTAATGGCCAGATAAATTGCACAACTTCCCTGCCACAACGTGCTGTGACTCGACATCATTCTCACAAATCTGGCGAATTGCCAAACAGCATTTTAAACATATACATGTATATATATAAATATATACTCTTATTTGCATATGCAAGATAGGTTGTGAAGTACAAGTATATGCAACATAAACAACGCAGTCATAATTATATTTTTATTGTCAGGCGAAATGAAAATTACCCACGCTTTCCAAGACGACTACCAATTCTTCGACGACGTCGCCATACAGAAGCCATTAAAGTCGCCACGGCACGAATAAAAAAGGGAAACAATTGAAACACACAACAACCACTACAACAACAACAACCACAAAAACAAAAGCAAAACCAAAACAACCGGCAGTTGTAAAAAAAAAAAAATCAACAGAAAACAACGGCGAAAAAACAAAGTTGCCCCATCCACTGTTCACCGCTATGTGTCAGCCAGCTTTTGCATGGCTATGCTCGTGAAAAGGTTTATGACCATAAAAAAAAACAAGTAAATAAAATAACCAAATAAAAACTGCACGTTTCTGCATAACTTAGCATAGTTATTGTCGCACTCACTGCGAGCTCTTGGCCCATGTTCTGAGCCATTCCGCTCAAGTTTGGCAAGCACGGGAAAGCCATCAAATAAAGGCTGGCCAAACAACTTAGCTGCTAATTAGCGGCACGAAATTGTCTGAGTAAATAAAACTGACAAAAAAAAAAGAATACAATACAGCGGATTTTGTATTCAGTTGCGTAGCCATAAACAGTTAAAAAATACAAGAAGTGGTATTTAATAATAATAAATTAGTTAAGTATTAAAAGCTAATACTTAGGTATATAATATAAATAAGATTTGTGTTCGGCTTAAGTTAAATAATGGTATTTTCGTATGATGCAATAAACTAAGTAATTTAAAGATTCATTAAGTATTGTATATCATTATTTTGCAACTGTTGTAGTCTTGTAAGTTACAAATATCTTTAATTTTAATTTTTATTTAACATTACAAATGACGTGCTTTGTATGTAATTTTAGACAAAATATAATTCTTTTTGAAATCAGAAAAAAACACTATTATTTTAATTAAATCATAAAAAAATATCCGAAAATTCTTGAATCAAGTATAAATTTTCAAAGATTTGCCAATAAGACATTTGAACTGTTTGTACCAGACTTAAAAATAAACTGCTCTAAAGCGCTTTAAGCTGAATTATAGCTGTAAACAAGCTTTTGCCAAATCACTACTAAACCAACCTCTAACCCCCTCCAATCTGAAGCAAGTGTCAGCTTACAGCACTGTAACTGTGACAAATATGCTCATGACGAGTCACAAAATATTTAATTACAGCTTTGGACAAAGCGCAACCTGTGACGTCGTAATTGGGACGAGGGAGACTGGTGGTGGTAACGGTAGTATGAACCATGCGGTTGGTCAGCTATTTGGCCCCAATTTGCTCCTGTCAACTGCCGTTTAGAATTCTGTTTGTAGCAAAGCTCATTAGAAAAAGTGCCGCGTGCCGCTTGCCGGGTTGAAGTTAGAGCCGGGTTCGTGTTGTCATAATTAGACGCGCTTTCTGCAGCTGTTGCGATCCGCGTGCGTTTTGTGCGCGTCTCAAAACGCGCTCAACGAAAGTCGCCATGGCGACTCTCTCACGTTTTAGTTTTTGCTTTTTGTAAGAATTATGGCTTTTGAATTGGTCTGGTCTGGTCGCCTTGAATCGGATCGGATCTGGACTGGTCTGGTCTGGTTTACTATCTGTTCATCGTGGCTTGTCATTTGTCGCTCACTTTCAGCCGGAGACGGAGACGGAGACAGAGACAGCCATTGGACCGGACCGTGGCCAAACAGAAGAAAAAAGCAAAGAAATAAATAAATTTCACCACTTTCATTCTTGGCTGTCAATTTGTATTTTATTGCCTGCTTCTCATTGTCGTCATCATTGCCGCATTGTCTTGGCCGTCTGTTTGATTAGCAACGCGACTCTGGGAAGTGGCACAGGTTGAGGCTGTTCAGCGCTCAACGTTCAACATTCATCTCAATCTCTATCTATATATCTCTCTGTCTCTTGTCTCATTTGGGTCTTTGAGCAGGTTCCGCTTTGGCATTGAATGGCTTTGGTTTATTTACCAAATATTTGTAGCATTGCAGCACGATTTGAAATCGCTTTTTATATGTTTTATGTGTTTGCATTTCATAGCACGACATTGCGTTTAAGAACTACACCGAAAATCGTGCCAAGCTGACCCATTTGGAGCTCAGGCAATGTGTGTGTGCCGCATGTAAAACAGTTAAACATTTTGACTAAAAACAATAACAATAACAACAATCAATTTAAACATCAACAAAAATAAATCGTATAACAGACTACAAACTTCAGTAAACATAACAAATTTCATATGCTCTTTAAATCGAAGAGGGAATTAAAACAAACTTTTAGGCCTTGCTAAAGTTTAATATAAATAAATTATAACGAGTTTTAATCTTCAAAATTGAATAATTATGATAATTTCATTTATCATACATTATTGTTAATTTTTATAATTATATTTTTCTTACAAATTTGAATCCAAGCCACCTACAATGATGAGATGTAGGGGTGCACTTGCCCCCAGCATATTTAACCCTGGATACGCCCTTGCTTCCATACTAGCTTTCCTGTTTCTAGTGCCTGTGATCTTGCAAAGTGTGTATACTCTTTTGGTAAGTGTAAAATGAACCAAATTGAAATCAAATCTCAAAGTTGTGAACTAATTTTGGTAAGTGCACTCACGAATGCAGTCATTTACATAACCCTAACTCTGGTACCGCTACTCCTCCATCTCCATCTCCAACTCCTCCTCAACAACAACAAACAGACAAATGGAAACCAGGTCAGGCAATTGTCCAACGTCTGTTGGCTTATCGCTGACAACATTCCCTTGGCTTTGACTGCTACTCGTACAATTAAATGGCATTTATGATGGCACTTTAGGTACGTATATCTCACAGTCTGGAAATCCAAAAGTCCAAAAGACCCAAATCCCGCTATTGGCCGCCATTTCCGCAGCTGGTGCCCAATTTTCGAGGATGGAATGGGGGTCGGGGGGTGTGTGTGTCTATGTAACGCCATTGGATTGCCGAGTTTTTGGTTATTATTTTGTGATTATAACAGAGCGACGTTTTCCGTTTGCAACATGACCGCAAATGAATTGAAGAGTTGAAACTTGTTGTTGCGTTGTTTTTTTTTTTATATTGGAGCACCATTTCCTCAAGTTGTCAAAAGTATTTTTTTTGTGACATAATTTCCACATGACATTCACATGGTCATAACGGAACAGCTGCCCAGCTAAACTGACCCAATTGCAGCTCGCCCGTAACTCTGTTTAAGCCAGGTATGGCGACTATGATCAGTTAGCTTGTAAATCCAATTTGATACACTTTACTTCATTGCTCAGAAGTTGTTACAGTTTATTACCTTGACTGTGGCTTTTGTATTCTGAGCCAAGTTGACCTCTAACATGTCTCTCTATCTCTCTCTCAAATATGGTCAACATCTATGTCCACAACGACTGCTGTTGCCAACTATTTCCATTTTGATCTATTAAGTGCCGTTGCAAACCAAACAAATCAAAACATTTTATTTTGGTGGCTAATTGTCCGGTCTATAACCAGTAGCCAACACAAAACTTGGCCCTGGTCTTAAGCGTGAAATTGTATTACGTTATATACTATTATATATTGTTGATTGCTGCTTCCGCAAATGGTCGACAATAATACGTGCTCCGAAATACGAGTGCATGCATAAAGTATAATAACATCCATATGAGGTTAGCCCAATTTGGCATAATGAACCAACGACGCCCTCAAGAAAACTGCCTGACAAGTGCCATTCGATTCGAGCCACGGATTTCGGGGCACTACAGCGATGATCTATATAGTGTGTGAACTCAACACATGATTAATGATATCGTACGTCTAAAGTAGAGCTACATTTATGAATGAATAGAGAATTTTGACACCACCAACTGGGTTGATTTTCAGCGTAAAAAGCACAATAACTATTTATGTTTAGACATGTGTCGAACGTGCATATAAATTAAAGTCCAAAGTATAATAAATCGAATTTTAAAGTTTCCTACATCGAATTAAATCCGATTCTATTTATACACATTTTATCTAACAACAGCCATTGTTTGGTCGTTATAAAAGACATTTAGAAAGTCAAATAAATTATTAGAATGTTATTTACTATGGAAGAATAAATCCGCTAAGAAATAATCATTCTAAAAATCTCAACTGAAACTAAAACTTAATTAATGTAATTTTTTTTTAATGTACTACAAGTACAATTAAGGGAGAGTAATTTAAATTATTAAACATTTAAAATTAAAAGAAGAAGAAATTAAAAGTTAAAAAAATTATTAAAGGATATTCGAATTTAGTTTCCTAATCGACTACAATGCGATAGTTATTGTTGTGACAGTTGCCATACCTAGTTTCACACACACCCACATCACACACCACACACAATCTGATCGTTGACAGCTTTGAGTGTCTCTTGAGAACTCTTCATAGCTATTATTAATTTCGTTTTGGCTTTTGTGCTCTGCGCATTGCTTAAATAACTAATATATTAATAACTTTATTTTCTGTTTGTTGTTGTTATATGCCAAGTGTAAGACCAACCTGGCTATTTATACCCAAGTTCTTACCTGGTCAAGTTCTTTCCAATTGAACACACGGGCAACTTTTAGTTTTCGCTCAGAAGGGAGGCGACTCCGATATGTAGACTCAATTTAATTGCTGGTGTTGGCAAATTGACATGCTATGCAAATGTTTGCACAATCCTTAATGGCTTTTGCAACATGATGAATTGGCGGCACACGGCGACGCAACAATTCAAATTGAATAACTAGGTCAAAGTTTAACCTCGGCGTGAATAAGCCAAAAAACAAAGCGCCAGCAATTTTGTGATAGGAGTATCAAAAGACACACGACCACAATTTTATTATACAATTGCACAAAAGTTGCTTATTTGTAAGAAGACAAAAAATATAAAAAAAAAAAAATTGACTAAGAAAACAAATTGGCATTTTAAACAAATGATTAATTAGGCGATGAGCCAAAAGCCAAGAAACAAACTGCAAACCAATGACAGTTAATTACGGGTTAACGCTTATGCGGGCGTTGTCAAGGCCACAAAACAAAAAGCAATGGACAAAAACTAAAATCAACAGAAGTTAAAAAAGAAACAAATACAACAGTTACATTAATTAAAGTCACAATGTTCTTAAAAAATAAATTAAATGTGAGGCTAAAGAAATAAGAGATGATTTGACTCTTAACTCCATAACAATTTCTTAGTCAAACAAATGTAAAATTATATTTTTGTTCTAAATAGAAACTAAATTTCGAACTAGTTTCAAATTGAAAACTTAAGCTTGACACTATGTTCTATGAATCTAAATGAATGGCATTAATTTATCCAACTCGAATTGTTTGTTAGGGAGCGGCCAAGTTAGAACAAACTGCTAATCGTTGCAGAGCATAACAAACTCTTTGAATTGCATAATGGCCAAGTTGAGGCTGGGATATGGGCTTCATTATAATCATAAATTGTTGGTTGCCACTCTGATCTTTGACACGCTCGCTCGCATTGGCTTTGATTGAACACTGTGCCATAGATCGGCCAGAGTAACAAATATATGTATATATATATATATATATAAATACAAACTGGTAAGTGCATAAGCATACATATGTATAATAATGGTTCGGCATGCTTTTGTGGGTTTGGCTTTAATGAAAGTTGCTCGCTTGGCTTGTGACTTGGCCTGACCCTGGGCAACACGGCAACACGGCAACACGGCACCACGGTAACACGGCAGACATTTTCAGGAATTGTTCGAAGAGCTTTGTGCGGTTTGTGTTTTATTTGTATGTCTGATTTTTTTCTTACATTTTTATTTTTTTGTTTTTTTGGTTTATGTATGTCTGTCATGCACACTCAACGTAATTCTACCTACACTTATTTATATATGTGTATGTGCATACAACATGTGTATTTATGTATGTATGCATGTAGTTATGGACGGTCTCGTCCGAAAGAAAATGAAACGCAAAAAATTTGCATGCAAGACAAAGAAGAGCACCACAAATGAAACGGACACGAAATGCATGAATGAACAAATCCCAAAAGCGGCCGCACAAGGAAAAAGGTCCAGCGGAGCCAAGAACTCGCCAGGGATTCACCAATACACACACAAACACGCGTATATATGTATGTATGTATGTATGAACCTTCCATTCGTCATTCCCTTGGGGTTCGGCTTTTTGGCTGCATGCGGCAGGTGTTGGTCGGTCGGCTTTCTGTCGTGTTTTTGTATTTCATCTCTTCTTTTTTTGGGCCTTTCTTTGAGCTTATCTCGCTTATCTCGCTTATCTGGCGCTGCTACTCGCACGCTCGTATCTAAAGCTGTGCCAGCTCAGATAACATCAACAACAGTACAATTATATGATTTGTGAAATTAAAGTGACTGCTGTGCAAATAGATAGACAACGGGGGTTGGGTTCTTTGTGAAGGTGTTCGCCTTGAAATACATATTTTGTTGTGTTTTCATTATTATTATTATTTTGTTTTTTTTTTTGACTGATGCGTCTGTTTGCACAAGTGCAATGCAGTTGCCATTGCTGGTTCATTCCTAGGCCTTCTGATTTTAGTTTCCTAGTTTCAACGAAAAACTTCGTTTGCTGCTTGATTTTATTTGGGTTCTTTTTCCGATTTTTTTTTTTGGTTAATTTAGGTTCTTCTGCTCTTATTTTTTTCGAGATCTGCTTTATCGGCTCTCGCTCTCTCCAGTCCGAGCGAACAGCTTCTGTTGCGCCTCCTTTTCAGATGTTGTGTGTGTGTCTCTCTCTCTCTTTCTTTCCCTCTCTCTCTCTCTCTCTCTCTCTCTCTCTCTTATTCTCTCTGTTGGGCCGGCTTCTTCACAGTTTGCTCAAAGATTCGCTTCGGCAGCCCTACCAACTTTTCTACTGTTGCCTTTGCCAGTTCTCCCGAGTTCTGCTTGGCGCATGCGCCGCTGTAAACTGGTTTTAACAGTTTTCTCGTTGCTGTTGTTGTTGTTGTATATAGACATATAGAGGAGATATTGTCGTATTTATTATTTGCACCAAACTTTTCGTTACACCACAACAATAATAACAACAAAAACAAAATCAACAACAAGCACTGCTTTTAACTATTTCAATATTTAACAGTTTTTATGTTTTTGTTTTGGCAGCTGATAAGCTTTATTTTCTTATTTTTAATTTATTGATATTTTCTCAGCTGTTCAGTTTTGTTTTGTTTTGATTTTTCTTTTTTAACTTATTTTAAATAATTGTCTTATTTGTTATTTACGCACCTTGTTGAACGCCTTGTTTGGTATATAATTTTTTAAAATTATTGCTTTTATTTATTTGTACACAAATTTGTTGGCACTTTGTATTGATTTGAATTGCATTATTAGTAGTTGCTTATTTGTTGTTGGTGTTGCTGTTGCACCTTTAAACTTAAACTTGTTTTTGTCAGCGATTTCTTTACAAGACTAATTTGCAATCATTTATGTATTATGTATGCCCTCTTTCCAATTAATTTTCAAATCGCATTCAAAAATTTCACTTTATTGTTGATGATTATTATTGTGTGATTTGCTTTTGCGATTCGGTTTTTGTTTAGCATTTCACAAATGTCCATTTAAACCGAACAAAGTAACGTCTTCCAATGGCAACCGCGTCGTCTGCTGCCTCCGACTTCGACTTCGACTCCGTTCACGACTTTTAAGCAGCGTTCCGCGTCTTGCCACCAACACGGCCAGCAGTCGTTCAAGAACTGAACTTAACCCTCGTCGACTTGGAAAACCAACTGCAAGACTAACAGAGACCGGACGCTAACACACAGCAAGCAAGACGACCCGACTACATCGTCGTCGTCGTAAGCGTCGTCGTTGACGACGTCTTCGCCATAGTAATCGTCATTGTTGTGGATCGAGCGGCCTCTCTCTCTCTCTCTCTCTCTCACTCACTCTTTATTCTCTAATCTCTCACCTGTGCTCACGTGTGCTCAACTAAATGCAGCTGTTTTTGTGTCTGTTAGGTTCCACACGATGTGGACGCCATACGTGAATCCGTTGAAAATGAATTCATTTTTGAAAGCAACTCATATACATATATTTTAAAAAAGTATATAATATTTCAGAAACTAATTTAGATAAAGTAATATAGTTTCCTGTATGAATTTTCCAAGCTGAACGCGTTTTCTAAATACGATGTTACCAAGAATGGGGAAATACGCCATAAACTAGATATGGAAATTTATGGCAATGCTCATAATTTATGTTTCAGAACGTTGTGACACTTTCAATTAGATTTTATGAAGCATAAAGTCACTTGCGTAAGATCTTTAAACGCTGTGTATAAAAGCTTAAGCCGAGCCAGATTTAGAACACAGTTTCAATACTGAAAGAAAAGAAAATTCACAAAGCAATATGAGATTGCATTTTGCAACTCAGTGTCTGTTGCTCAGCACAATTTGTAAGTACTATTACATTTTATTACAGTCCATAGTTTAAAGATAATTCAATCATCCTTGCATATTACAACAATATTAAATAATAACTTATGTTTTATACAGTGACAATTGGAACAATAAGGGGATCGTCATCGACAACATCGACAGAGCCAACGGTATATACATCGTCATCGACAGAATCATCGCCAGACACATCGCCATCGACAACATCGACAGAATCAACAACAGAGAAATCGTCATCGACAGAATCATCAACAGGCACATCATCATCGACAACATCGATAAAATCAACAACACACAGATCGTCGTCGACAACATCGAATGAACCATCGTCATCGACAGAATCACTGCCGGACACATCGTCATCGACAGCAAATACGCCACCAAAATCGACAGAAACACAATCATCACAAACATCGACAACAATATCGGCAACAACATCGATAACACTATCGACACCAAATAAGGTAAAGCTTGAAAATTGCACATCCAAAAATATTGCCAACCAGTTTTATACCCTGAACCCATTAAAAATGGGTATAATGGTTTTGTGCAAATGTATGTAACAGGCAGAAGGAAGCGTCTCCGACCCCACAAAGTATATATATTCTTGATCAGGATCAATAGTCGAGTCGATATAGCCCTGTCCGTCTGTCTGTCTGTTCGTCCGTCCGTCCGTCCATCCGTCTGTATGAACACGCAGATCTCAGAAACTATAAGAGCTAGAGACTT
This sequence comes from Drosophila setosimentum, assembly GCA_035043505.1. Classification (NCBI taxonomy): domain Eukaryota; kingdom Metazoa; phylum Arthropoda; class Insecta; order Diptera; family Drosophilidae; genus Drosophila; species Drosophila setosimentum. Next base: position 1,480,897 of record JAWNMY010000007.1, read on the forward strand.
CAAATTTGGAATATAGGTTTGCGTTATTCTTTTGATAACTGCCTTCGTTTATCGAATATCGGTACATTAAATTTCCGATAGCAATAAATGCCAAAATTTAAAGGCAGAATCTTATAATTAATACATAATATGCATATGCATACTATTGATCAACTGCCCAAATTTCGTCAAGATCGGATAAGAAACACCAAAGTTATAGTCGAAAATATATTCTCATATTCATCTCATTTCTATCAGCAGCCGCAAGCATTTTTTGTATGCATATATATGCGAGCGCATATGTGAGAAAGAGACGGCATGATAATTGACGCGAGCATAAGTATGTTTTTTGTGTATTGCGTGTTTCACGTATTTGTCGGCAGAGGGCGCTTGCAGAGCTGCTCGCATTTTAGTGCAAATCTTTTTAAAGGGGAATTTGCTAATAATAATAGAATATATTTAATAACTGGGTTCAGGGTATATCGTAGTCGAGTTCACTCGACTACAGTGCTCTTAGTTGTTTGTTATTTACTTGTTTCATTTTTGCAGAATAATATTGAGAGCGAAAAGTTAAATGTGCAGATCGAGCTTATCTTATACACATCCAGAACAGGTCATTTTATTGGCAATGCGGAGTTTGATCATCAAACAGCTATTCTACGGCATACAGCTAGGCTGGACTCGGATTTCCTGCACGTAAAAATAAGAGATTATTATACGTTTTTGAGTTACAATTCGTTGCGACTAAAATTGGAAACTGATTTACAAAGTCGAATCGCCGTCACCGAAAGCTATTTGCAGACTGAGAAAATTGGCGACAAATGCAGAGCGTTCTATCAGAACCAGAAATGGGAATTAAGGCGCGCTCTGAATGAACCCAACTTCTTAAAGTCGCATAAATTGAGATTGCATAGCAAAAATTGTCCCTACAAGCAGACCGAAGACAGCGGGGAAACTGAGGACGATGATGATTTCTGTTTATTTTGTACCAGTTGGTTTTCATTTAAAAAATAATACCTTAGGCAAAATAATAAATTTTCTGCCCGCTGTCTTTGACTTTCAATTTAACACACTTATTTATTTTAATAAATTGCTGTCATCAATAGATTAAAATGTATGGATACACAATGTAGTTGTATTTCTCCGAATATTATATTGACAATAGTCTTAATAGTCATTGTTGGCTTTGGTAAGTGCGCAAAAAATCAATTTTTGTTGATAATTTACATATGCTTTCTAATTTGTAGGCAAATCCGAAATCATCAAACATTTTCAATAAGCCAAGGTGACGGGAAAACTTTCCCATAGCCCTACTGGATAGCCCAATGACCATATACTTATATTTATAGCGTTTTGAGAAAAGATCCATGGAATGATTGACCCGACAATGTAAAGCATTGGCTGATACAGTACTACTAGTAATGAATAGATATGATAGGAGAAGAAGAAGCTCGGGTACAAATTTGAAATAGTTGATTTATATTTATTTGAATGCCTATTTTATTCATATAGACAACGCCCATGCCAAGAGCTTATAAATAAGTAAAAATGTAAGATTTCTACAATCCTTAACTTACATGTCTATAATATTATTTTAGAATTGTCTTATATAATTGTAATTCGAGTGAATTACATGAAACCAAATGACTTAGTTCAGACATAACTATTTTGTTTTCAACTTGGTAATCAACTTGGTCGTCCAATGATTTCCATTGATATACCAAGTAGGGGAAAAATCAATTTATACATATATTAATTACAATTTGCCTGTCCAGGAATTTCACCTAGTCGAGTTTTCTCAGCTGGAGCATTTTTACTTGTTAAGTGTAGCCTCTTATTTGTGAACGACATATTTGTGCCCCCTTTAACAAATTTCAACTGAAATACAGCTTAAAAATACCAACCAAATTCTATGCAAGATTAATTATGTTCACTATTGACTTGGCTTGGATAATTGGCAAGCATACAATAAATCTATTTCACAGCACTTTTAACCTCTTTGTTCTATATTGACTAAGCCATATGCGGGCGGCAAGTCAGAGCCGAGAACCTTGAAACCTTGGAAACTCATTAAATGTCGGCTAATAACTTGAGCTTATCAGCGAATTGTGAACGGTTTAAAAGCACTCGATGCATACAGGCTGGCAACAGTCATCGATAGAAGTTTGCAGTCATGTCAATACTGATCAGAACGTTAGAAGTGTCGCCGCTGCTGCTGCTGCTCCTGCTGCAGATGCAGTGCATCCATGGGAACTCCGAAATGGTACAGCAGCCGTTGCTGCGACTAGACGACATACTTACAAACAGGATCAACAAATTGCTGACCAAATATGAGGATTCGAGAAATCAATCAGAAAACAAGGAATCTCTGCAGCAATTTAAACGTCTGGCAATGGCAGCTGCTCTGCCCGTTGCTCAGCTGGATGAGAAAATAAGGACTTATAACGCATATCTGGCACATGACATGAAGCCTAAGCGATACGAACTTAGGGATCATGGTGCAAGTTTATTTGACAACAGCAATACTGCGGACGGGGCAGGTCCCGAATCCTACGCAGCCTTCGAGCAACGGGTCGTCAATCTTTTGAAAAGACTGGGTGTCTATGATAGGTTTACGGAGCGAGTTTTCAGAGCCATATTCAGCGATGAGCAGCAACTGAGGAAGTTAAAGAAGAGACTCGAGGAACTGGACGATGACGAGGATAATAGCCCGGACTGTTGCTTGTGGGATGTCGTATTCGGTTTGTTCTAAGAATGCTGTCCAACCTTAATATGTATGTTCATTACTTAATTAGAAGGCTATTTTCATCTAACTTGTGAATCCTGTTATTAAAAATAAACCACAAACACACATTTGTTGCTACTGCTTAAGCCAAATTTAATTATTGAATGTAATCAATTGTTAATATCAGATTGCCGAGTAAAACATTACATAAACATTGCAAGCCATAACACTTAATTTTTTCGGCTTTTCATACTTTTCTTTTTGTCGAAGATACTCTAACGGTTCGATTGATTTTGCAAGTTAAGTCAGTCTTAGTCCCTCGTGTGATATGTAGTGTGGCTGCGGCTAGTACTATCTTTAGTAAGTGATTTACATTCGTGCTCTAGCAATTGACAGCTCGTTATGGTGATGAGAGGGCGGCTCTTGTCTCTTGTCTCTCGGCTCTCGGCTCTCGGCTCTAGGCTCTAGGCTCATGGCTCTTGGCTGACGGCTCGCTGGCAAAACAAATAAAGTGCATTTAAACGTGCCGGGCCCTTCTACCAACCAGGCAGCAACATGGTGCATGCATAGACTCAGAAAAAAAGTGCACTGGAAACTATAAGCTATTTATTTCATTTATTATTATTCATTTAGATATATATTTCTTAATAATAGAAAGTTGTGCTAAAAAGTAAAAATGTAAACACTTATTTTTCTCATGTGAAATCTTAAGATAGTGATGCTTTATAATAACATAATTAACAAATAAGGGTATTTATCGTTTCTCTGTACACATATAAAAACATTCAAAATATTAGAAAAATAAACCATGAAAGAAATGAAAATCTCTGGTTTTAAGACAGACCCAAGCTACTGTTATAGACATATACTTTTTGGCGTCAAAACTATGACGAATTTCTAAAATGAAGACCGTTTTTTTTTCTGAGTGTTTGACATGCAGCAATCCACTTAGGCTGTCTGCTGCCGCTGCACCATGCAACAACGGCATCGATCGAAGGGCCAAACCGGGCCACATTTCACTATCGTGCGCGTTGAAACAAAAAGTGTTGGCGTGCTGCTGCATCCTGGCCACAGATCAGCTCTTGGCAAGAATCAGAGTCACAGTCACAGAGTCCGAGGCAGAGTCCGACTCAGAGTCAGAGTCAGACTCCGACTCAGAGCAGATGCAATCGCCAGACAGTTGCCCACTCAGCATGGACATTGCTCTTCTTCTTGCTGTGTTTGTTGTTGTTGTTGTTGTCGCTGCTGCTGCTGTTGTCGTTTATCAGACAATGTCGCGTTTGCAGACAGTTTGAAGTTTAACAAGTTGTCGAAGTCAGAGCGCGGGGTTTATTTGTTTTAACTCCTCTTGTTGTGGTTGTTGTTGTTGTTGTTGTTTGCGTTAGCCGGCTTTATAAATAGCCACATACTTAAACGTTGCACTTCTCCATATTATAATCTCAGTGTATATATATGCGAGTTTGTGTGTGTGTGTGTGTGTGTGTGTCTACACGTGTTGATCAAAGGTCATGCAAAGTCTTAGTTTCCGTTTTAACTGACTTCTTCCTCCCCATGTCCCTCATTTATTATACTCTATTTTGCTTTTGGCCTTGCCCTTTGGGCATAAATAAAATACACACAAACATTTATGGCAATTATATACGCTCTCATATCATAATCGGGTCATCAGTTTATTCATTTCTTCTTTTTTTTTGGCTTTTCTCTTTCGCTTCTTAGAGCTTATAGCCGAAAATGGCATCAGAACCCACATTTGGTCAAACCAAACGGCTAAAAGCGACTTTCATTGATTGCCATTTGGGAGAGATATGGAAAATATATAATAATATAAAATTGTTGGGCTGATTATTACAGTAAAAAGGAATTAATAACTTATTTTTTTATCGTTTACCTTTAAAAAATATTATAAAATGTAAACATAAAATACACTTCTAAAACAAGCTAAAAATTCTAAACATGCTTATTCGCAAATGAGACTAGTTATTAAGTAATATTTTCAATTTGTGAGTTTTAAAAGCTTGCTTACGCTTAAAGAGAAGTTAAAATAATTAAAATATAAATATGTTTAAAGCAAACTCACCACAAATTTACTTTTATGTTGAAAATTATGTGACTGCCTTATGTAAATTTTTGTGTTATGCAAAATACAATTGTGTAGAAATAAATAATTAATAAGGGAAAAAAGTCATCTAATGAATGCGCTTTTTCTTTTGCTTATGGTATTTTAAGAAAGTGGCAGTAAATTAAGCAGAGATGATTGAAAATATTAGGTGATAACTTTTACTGTACAAGATTGAAAATTTAGCACATATACGTAATATCCGTCGAACCCTTCGTTTGTAAAAAAATCATGATGCAGTCAATTGCAACCCACAAACTTGTTAAGTATCCATCCACACTTGTAATCTTGACTGTTGCTTCTGTTGCTGCTGCTGCGTCTCTGATTGCGATAAATCATTGACTGGCGCACCAATGTAGAGCGTTGACATGTGAGTTGAAAGCGGCAGAAGCAGCAGCAGCCACAACAACAACAACAGCAACAACGGCAGCAAAAGAAAAATGCGCACAACACGGAATTAATGTCAACAACATTAGAAGATTGACGACAACAACAGCAACTGGCAACTGGCAACTAGCAACTGCTATCATGCATCTATTGAGCGATTCATCGATCCATCTATCAATACACAGGCATGAATAGAGAGTGAGGCAGGCGACGATCACGGGGAGAAATTGTTGTCTGCGAAAATGGCAATGACAAACTTCTGACAATTAAAAAAATAGCTTGGCAGCTCCGCTTGGCCTGTGGGCCAGCGTGAGAGTGCGGGAGAATGCCCAGCTAAAGGCCCCAGTTATGCTTATGAAAATCGATAGTCAGCATGGGCACATTTCAGCATTTCAACTGTTTCAAACGATTCAGCTGTCTTTCTAGGCAGTCTGCGCCCATTGACATGTGATATTTAATGCTCTATGCTCTAATTGCTATAATGAACAACATTTTCATTTCTTTATTCCAAGAGTTAATTTATCTAAATTGTAGACAAAATATGTATACAAAATTTTCTAAAAATTAAGGTGTGCATTTTCAGTTTTAAAAATATTTTCTTTAAAAAAAGTAGAAGCTTTTATAATTTCAAGGTAATTTTATTATGTTCATTTGGAAATTATTTCTAAAACAAGTAATTATTATTACTTCAATTATTTCTAAAACAAGTAAGTTTCCGAGATGTCAATCAATTTATATTTTATTAATTATAAGAAAGTTGTCTTTCTTGCAATTAAAAAAGGGAGAGGATTTTCGTAGAGTTGCAATAACAATTTTAATATCTATTGCGGGATGTATGTACACATTTTTTAGCATTTCAGCAACTGTCTGTCTGTCTGTCTTTGTGGGCTATCAGCAGCCAATTGACATGTGGTATTTAAACCCTGATGCGGTAATTGCTCATCAAACAGAAATCATAAAGTGCACTATAAAAGGGCGTGGTGCAGTGCTCAAAACTTCATGACTCGATATGCAGTGCAGTTGGATTGTGCTGTTGTTGCTCTCTGGTTCGCTGGCGCTGCCGACCAAGCTCAGTCACAGTCCGTGCAACGAATCCGACGTGGCGATAGGTAGGCGATAGGCGACCAGGCCAATTAAATGATCGATTCAATTTAATTTAATTTAATTTAATTCAATTCAATTCAATGCAATTCGATGCAGCGCTATCGCAGATCATCAATGGCCTGCAGCCACGTCAATTAGCCATATTGGCATTGCCCAACTCGCGGCTACTTAGTGGAGATTGCGAGAATGATGACACCATCGAAGTGGATGACTTTATACAGAGACTGCATGAGCTATACTACAAGTCTGTCATATTTTACGACTCGGAGCTCTTCTTTGACTACATTGATGCCAATCTGTTGGGCGCCATTGAGTGCGTCAATTTGATATTCCACGAACCGGATGAGCTATCGGCACGCATACAGCAACGCCGACTGGCCCATCGGCTCAGTCTCTTCATCTTCTATTGGGGCGCCAGGCAGCCGCCAAATGCGACGCGCCTCAGTTTCGAGGAGCCGATGCGAGCGGTGGTGATCACACGACCGCGTCGCAAGGCATTTCGCATCTATTACAATCAGGCGGTGCCCACGGGCACCAGCCAGCTCCGCTTGGTCAACTGGTACGATGGCGACAATCTGGGTCTGCAGAAGACCCCACTCCTGCCCAGCGCCGCAGCAGTCTATGCGAATTTGGAAAGTCGCATTTTTCGTGTGCCTGTTTTTCACGTAAGTAGTTATTGACAGTGAGTGAATCTCGTGAAATTAAGTATTGCTTTAAATATGAGTAGAATTGTGAACCATATTGAATGCATAAGATATTAGATTAGAGATTATCTCGAAGTGGATCGATTTGTTTTATACTTTATCTTTATTCCTTAGTAAAGGTATCCTATAATCAGAACAATTTCATTGTTGAAGCATTTATTCTTGATGAAAGCTGATAAGCGACCAGAGAAAAAAGGTTCACACGATACTCAATTTACATATGTCACAAGAGCATTCGATTTTCGAACGCATTTTTTGTATGGTTAGAGAAAGAGTTATTTTGTTCATTTTAGCAATAATTATTCATGGTAACATATTCAATTCTGTATAATCTGAACACCCTTGCAACTCTCAGTCACCGCCCTGGTTCTGGGTTAGCTACAACAACGACAGTTTTATTAGCGACAGTAGTGAGGAGCCGTTGGATGAGTACGAGAATATGGAGTACAATGAGGTGTATGTCACCGGCGGAAGAGATCATCGATTGCTAATGCTCTTGGCAGAGCATATGAACTTTCAGTTCGCCTACATTGAGGCGCCGGGCAGAACCCAAGGATCACTGCGTGCCACGGATGACAATGGCGAGCTCAATGATAGCTTTACCGGTGGAATAGGCATGCTCCAGAGTGGCGTAGGTACCTAATGCGTATAATATTGCTAAATAATTGCATATTCCATATGCTCCATAGTTGGCCGACTTCTTTCTGGGTGACGTTGGCCTCAGCTGGGAACGGCGCAGGGCAATTGAATTCTCATTCTTTACGCTCGCCGACTCTGGTGCCTTTGCCACACATGCGCCGAGACGCCTCAACGAGGCCCTGGCCATTATGCGTCCCTTTAAACTGGACATATGGCCATATCTCATACTGACTATTGTGTTCTCTGGTCCGATATTCTATGGCATCATTGCCATGCCCTACAAGTGGCGCAGGCGTCGCATCGCCTTCGATGTGGAGCACATGGGTGATCTGTGCATCTACATGGCATACATCAAAGAGATCACACCCTGCGTGCTCAAAGTCAAGCGTTTAAGACGACCTCAGCCATCGGCGCATATGCCGCCACAGCTTTTCCAGCGTTGCATTTGGTTTACACTTCGCTTGTTCCTCAAGCAATGTAAGTGAGCAATGAGTTTGACCTTTGCTTTAGATAATTAACCAATTCCATTGGGTATTCAAATTGAATTTAGAAATCTTAATCTTGACTCTGATCCACAGCATGCCATGAACTGTACCACGACTATCGCACCAAGTTCTTGACCATTGTGTATTGGATCGCTGCCACCTACGTGCTGGCCGATGTATACTCCGCCCAGCTGACCTCCCAGTTTGCGCGACCGGCACATGAGGCACCTATTAACACCTTGCAGCGTCTGCAGTCGGCCATGTTGAGGGATGGCTATCGTTTGTATGTGGAAAAGGAGAGCAGCTCCTTGGAAATGCTCGAAAATGGCACGGAGCTATTTCGACAACTGTACGCCCTGATGCGACAACAACAGCCGGATGATCCACGCGCCTTTCTCATTGACTCTGTGGAGGCGGGCATTAAGCTGATCACCGATGGCCGGGAAAACAAGGCTGTGTTGGGCGGACGTGAGACCCTCTACTTCAATATACAGCAATACGGCGCCAAGAACTTTCAACTAAGTCAAAAGCTATATACTCGCTATTCCGCTGTGGCCGTGCAAATCGGTTGCCCCTTCCTGGACAGTCTCAATGATGTGTAGGTGTAGTTGAAGTTTTAAAATCAGACTTCTCTGATCGTCAATAAAAGCTCAGTCGATAATGCTATTTCTGTCTATTAGAGTCAGCCGCGTCGGATGACAATATTTGATATTGCCATATTAACAATTGATCGAATTTCAAATTTTATTTTAAGCTATCTTTTTCAAACATTAATATTATTTTTTTAAACCATTTGCACCTTTTACTATTATATATTTCATTTAGCTCCCACTTATTGATAAATCAAGATATTCTTTTCCTTAACTATTAAAGAAAACTTAAAATAGAATATGGCTAACATGAGCGAAGTATATAATGAATTGTCCAAGGTCTGCAAATCATTAAGTCTTCGGCAACCGGAGATCAGTATTATTATTTTATTATATTCTTTTATGATGACTTAATTGATTAACTGAGAGATCGCTTTGTATTAAGCTTAATGCATTTGTTTGAGGGCGGCATACTGGACAAGATGACAACGGCCGAATACGAGGCACAATCTCGCATGATTACCAAGGAGCAGGCTCAGCAATCGAAGGAGTTGGCTGCTATTGAGAGTGCCCAAGCCAATGCCAACACCAAGAGCAACGAGGCCAAGAACCAGCCACAGCACACACAGGACAATGAGATGATTAGCGCTCTCAATCTGCGAATGCTACAGGGCGCTTTCATTGCCCTCAGCGTGGGCTCGCTAACAGCAGGTCAGTGTGTCAATCAAGCACTATTCGAATTAATCATTAATTATTATAAAACTCGCTCACTTCTAGCTCTAATGCTCTTGCTGGAGCTCTTCTATCGACGCGTAAATCTGGCGCAGTTGCTGCGACGCTGGCGCCAACGTTGGCTTCGTCGCTGGCGACGTTTTAAGCGGATGCTGCGTCACCTAACCGTGCGAATCTTTGCTCTGAATTGGGGTTGATTACTTTATAGCACCGTAGTTTGTATGCAAATCATTAGCTATGCGGCTGTTGGGTGCCACTGCGCCACTAAATTATTTGCCAGCGTCGACAGTGGAACACAAACGATTCAAACCTATATATTTATTAATATATACTTATAACATTACTTATTTATATTGAGCGGTTTCACTTATATGTTAAATAAATCTATTGTCAATAAATTTCGCAAAAGCAACTACTAATTTCGACTACAAAACAACATTTATATAGATCGCTGTAGAATGAGCTCATATTTCATTGATGATTTTTTTTGGCTAACAATGACAGTAATTTTATGTTTTAGTAATGTTTCCATTCTAACTCAGTTCCACTGTGCATAACTGACTTCCTCGACGGCTGCTCTGTTTTGTTTTGTATTTGGCATAATTAATGCGCCTGGCCAGAAAACAAGCGGTGCTGCATGTTATAATTAATCTGTAGCTCGAATTGGATGCGGGCGCAGCTGCCGTCACCTTTGCTGATGTATATTTTTTGAGTTTGTGTCTTAAGTCTTTTGTTTGGTTTTGTTGTTTTTTTGCGCTCAATGTGGCCTAATTTCCCAAGCGGCGCAACATAATTTTCGTAATAATTTCCCATTTCCTCTTCATAATGCAACAAACAAAGCAAACGGACACAGAAGCAACGCAAACGAATTTGCCCACTGGCTGCCAGAAAGCACAAAAATGTTCGTTCCGTTGCCCTTAAAACATAAAACGGTTTACGATTTTCATGCCGTAATTAAGCAAAATAAATATAAAAAGAAACAAACCAAAAAAAAAAATTAAAAAAACCAAATAAAAAAGAAGCCACAAATTAAAACGTCGTCTTCTGCGTTGCGGCGCAGCACAAACAAAAAATGCGACAGCGGGCGAAGAAATTGACTTTTACTTTGCCCCACGAAAGACGAATCGCTGACGACGACGATCATTGTAGAAAGTGGTTCTAGCCAGTTTGTGCTCCATCGTCGATCGGTTCGTTGGTTCCCGGTTCCTTGGGCCATACCATTACCATGCGCTCTTCAAGTGTCATACGGCGCGAAAGTCAATTGCATGTTTGCTTTACGGCTATCAGTTGGCTCTTGTTTGAACCCGTACTTGTATTTCTTCTGAACAGCGGTTTCAATTTCAAGAATCCCATAGATCATTGTCATCTGTCATCTTCAGGCCGGAGCGTGTGAGAGTTTTCAGTTTCGTTTGGGCCAACTTTGTAGCTTTTTGTTGCTGTCATTGCCATGGCCTCAGAAAAAGTAACGCCTTCGGGCGTACCTAGAGCCATTACTAATTATATAGTTTCTATTTTGCTTTCCAACGGAAATCTATACCCCTACCAGCCCTACACCTTCAAAAGAGGCTTTAATAATATGCAGACTCAGACTCAAAAATAAGGGACCGAAGGTTGGCGGATTAAAGTTATAGTTTCGATAAGGTTTGAACACAATTGGTTAAATCAGAAGACGCATATGAATAACGAAAATTCAGAGCCACTGCTGGAATCTACAATTAACGCTGATTTATTATTGAGGTAACCTCTATAAGGATGGCAAGTGAGGAAGTTTTCAATGTTAATTATATTTCAATATTACTAAGAAATCTTGAGCTTAAATTGCATTGCGTAAATACACCTCAAAACTAACAAGGCTAACAATATATGTAACTGCTCTTATTATAAAAATTGTAATAGATGTGTATAAAAAGATTGCTAAGAAATTCAAAATATTTTTGATAAATAAGCCAATGTGACTTGAACAGAACAGAAACATTTACAGCGTTTCACATGAAGTGTCAACAGAGTGTCGCTTTGATATATGCACATACATATACGAATTGTAGTCACTGTAGTGTTAGAAATGCTCGTCTTGGTTAGCTACGCGAAGTACAAAATACAGCACTAAGATAGCTAACATTTTTGCGGGCCAAGCTTTGGATTCTTATCTGTTTTTGTGTAATTTGTTTGCCTCAATGCGCAATTGGGGCACATAATCAGTTAACCTTAAGTTGCATACAAATGTATTCGGCGCTACTTGAACGCTTGAGTAATTTTACTCTTAAAACATACAATTGAAGAACATCAACTTCTACTTTACTGTACACATAGGAAAATTGAAATACTTCACATGCGAGTTCCAAAGTCAAACAACTTCTGTTAACATTAAAGCGTTTGGGTCAAAAGCCATAACTGGTGGCCAAGAGCCAGTTGCTTCCTGGATGGGAGCTTTCTGACATGGGCGGACATGGGCATTTGCAATATGATCGCGTATTGCTAAAACTTGACCAGCAATTTAATGTGGCGTGAAATATTGTTAGCCATTCTCATTTCCATTTCCATGACCATTTCCACATGGAGTGGGAAAGACGTTAAGTAATATTTAAGCTGGCGATTGCTGCGAATGCTTCATGTGCATTCCAAGCAGCTGCAGTCCGTCCATGGCTAATGATCTCGGCCAGCGGCGTCGGTGTCTGCATTCAAGCGTCAAATTAAAAGCAAAGGAAAAAATAATAAATACAACACTAGCGAGTGCAATTTGACTAAGGCCAGTGCAAAGTTGATGTACAAGCTAATGTCGATGCCGATGCCGAGATGCTGATGCGCAATCCAGATCTTGGCGAACGAAATGAAAAGTCATCATAATCAACAATTTTAAAATATTAGTTGGCAACAAAAAACGGTGCGATGCCGTCGGCCAATGATTGTGAACTTGATTTGGGGCCAATTTTCTCTTTCATTGACCACGGCCAACGGTTACCAGCAGTAGCAGAGGCAGCAGCAACACCAGCACCAACACTAGCTGCAGCCGGTTGTGCCACCAACAGCTCCGCAACGCATGCAAAAATGCCAATTAATGCGGCTGCTGTCTGTGTGTATGTGTATTTTAATACCCTGTACTTATTGAAAACCAGTAAAAAGGGTATTCTGAATTTGTACAAAGCGACCCCAGCATCACCAGCCGAGTAGATCCGGCCATATCTTTAATGTAAATATTAAGTATAAAAATCGATTGCCTATATCAATGGCAAAATCTAAAATGTATAGCCTTTCCATTCTTTAGACATATTACTTAGCATAATATTAAAACTAAGCAGAAAATATTGGATGTTTAGTGATCAATAGTAACCAATTGAACAAAGCGTATATTCATATTGATGAAAGCACAAGTCAGCAAATGCAAGCTTCTGATATATACACACATGTAATCAAATAAACGAAATGTTTATGATTTATGATAGGTACGTTAAATCGACAAGACCTATAAAGTGTTCGACACGTTGTATTCGGCTTAATGCCTTTATATATTGTGTGCTCAGTGAGTGGTACAGGTTATCGAATAGTCGTGCTCTCTGCACTAGAGTACTCTTTCTAGTTGTGTTTATCTGTGTGTGTGTTGCGATTGCAGGCCGGCACAGTTTTTTCCGCTCAAGAATCTGCAGTCGTCGATTTGAGCAGCATTGGTGCGATGAAGCGATGCCAACCACTTTCTAATCTAACCCACAAGCGGCTGCTGCTGCTGCAATCGTCGTCTAACTTTTCGGCCTCAGACTTTGGGAGGCTCTTGACTGGCTATAGCTATTTTTAACGGCGCACTTTTCATTTCTGTGTCGTTTCTGTATTTTTTTTTTTCGACGGATGCGCCTTCATTTGATGGTTTTGTGCTTGCCCACTTTCCCAGACAGAGTCTAAAATGCGGAAAAATAGCGAGAGTGAAAATTCGTTGCCGGCATAAATTAACGGTAAACTGTAAAAATATGAAAAGCGATAGCGAAAAAATCTCTTTTGCATGAAAGAAAAATAAAATTTAAAAAAAAGTGAAAACTCGTATGGTTACTTATGTTAATGGTTTTACAATTCTTAAAACAGAAAAATTCGCTCACTTAAAGTCAAAGTTGAGATAATGTTGATTTTATTATTATTTTGAGTCTATTACAACAGCTAACTGGCAGCAACGGCGACGGCGGCGTTGGCGTCGCTGTTAAAAGCAAAGAGAAGTGAAAATTTCTCCACGCACTTGCGCTGATTTAGTTTTGTCAGACAGACAATTGCGTTGCTATTTTTATGGGCTTTTTGAAAGTGCTTAACTACTGCAATCCGTACATAAAACGGCAGCATGCCATGAACTTAATTATAATAACAACAATAGGCGGCAATTCGTGTTTGCAAACTTACCAAAAAAAAAAAACATTTACAAATGGCGTACCGCAACATACAAAATATGTTGAAATATTTGTGGAAAAATTTATCATGAACGTACAAATTAATGCAATGATGTGCAGCCAAGCGTGCAGCATGAACATTTTTTGGGCCAAGCAGAACGTTGAACCAAAAAAAATGAATATGCAATCAAAATGTGCATGTTGTTGTTGTTACTGATGTGCACTTAATTACCCTTGTTGTTGTAGTTGCTGATTTTGTGGTGGGCATCCCCATCTTCTTCTTCTAGCGCTTCTTCTTGTTGAATGTTGTGCAAGCGCAACAATAACGTTGTCTACTATTTTGCGCTCCAAAAAGCTTCAACGGCCATTGCACAAAGCAATTAATTTAAGGCAAATGAATAAAATATAATGGAAATGAGCATTCATTTGAAGGCTGCTGTGGTCGACGGTGACGCCGATGCTGAAACCAGCATCTGTCTGCCACTGCTGCTGACCCAAATTCACCGTCAGCTTTTCCAAAATGCAGTGTTGCAAATAATTTGAAAGTGTAATTTATGACTGCGACACGACGCTGGACTTGTAGACCGGGACCTGGACTTGGACCAGACGGCAACGACGGCAGCCAGTTTAAAACTTTCAATGCAGCGTTTGGCGTGGGCGACGGCGAGTGCTGGCATAATGCCGGCAGTCTTTTGCTTGAACACCCGGCTAATGTGCTTCAAACTGCACAACTTTTGCAATAAAAATAAATATTTTATTTTATTAGAGCCGCAAGTCAATTTCTTTTTAAATTGGCGCGAGACTTTCGCTTATACTTAAAACGGTTAAGCTAACACCCATCTGGCAGTATAGTTGATCATAATTTACTGATCTGGCCACGCTCAGCTTATACGTATAAGAACCGACTGTAGAAGAGGCATACTGTTTAAATGGTACCTCGAGCGATATGACCTTTTATTTAGGCACTTATAAAAGACATCTGATATTTTCCTCATTTGAAGTTCAACGTCTTAAAGTTCTTATACAGCAACTAGAGATCATTTAAAAATTTAAGTAAATGTAATATTAAACATTTAGATATAAGCACATATATGCATTAATTTTAATCAGTATGTGCGTGAGCACCCCTTATGTATATTTATATAACTATTTTAATTTGTACATTTTTAAAATTAATTTGTAAAAAGGCGACCAGCAAAGTATGGTATTTTTTATCCCCATATATTTTAATGAGGAAACTAACGATCTGGCCACCCTCGCAGAAAAAACGCACAGTCTGGCAGCCCAGTGGCGTGGTTAATGTGCTACTGCTCTCTCCATGGCTTTCTTCACTCTCCGTCTCTCTTCAGCAGTCCACATTCGAACGTACGTAAGAACAAACGAGCAGAAGGTTTTTGTGCTGGAATTTAATTTGTTAGAGGAAGAAAAAACAATAATAAAGTTTTGCTTTCATTCCAAACAAAATTTAGTGGATAAAAAACTGACAACCGGACGTGCATTAGCCGTTTCAATTTACACTGCCAACATAAATATATTTAATATAGCCACTGTGTGTGTGCTGCGCTGGGCGTGCAAGGCGCAGCAGAAACTTTTTTTTTGTGATTGGTTGCGTAAAAGGTAAATTGCCAAATCAAGCTTAAGCGTGCCACTGCCTGCTATTCTGCGCAAATTTGTACAATTTAAATGCATATTGTGCAATTGATGAGTGCAGACAGCGGCATATTTTGAAATGAAGTTACAATTTTGTGTTCGCTTGTGAAGTGTGTGCAGCGCATACATATTTTTTGTCTCATCGTCGCCATTTTTAATCAGACGTTTTTCGCTGACGTGTGTGCTCAATGGTTGGCTCGCTCGCACAAGCCGTATTGGTGGCGTCGCCAGTGTTGTGAAACACAACTCAGTGTGCATTTTATTTAAACGAATTTCGCACATTTCTGTTTTACTTAAAAAAAGAAAACAATAAATATTTGAAGTAATTTGCACTGCCATTTAGTGATTTGTGCGCATAATGGAAGACCTCACCAAGAATATAATATTCACAAACGCCATCAACGGCCAACCGACAACGATTCAATACCAAACAGCAGACGGGACCATTCTCAAACAACCCAAAATCGAGGGCCAGAAAGCCGATCAACAGCCCACCTTTTACTACACAACAAATGTGAGTGGAACGTTAAACGCGTTAAATGCTTTGGCATATTTTCATAATTTCTGTTTTGTTTTTGTCACAATTTGCAGGGCAATGGCGGTACGGTGAATCTGGCACAGTTGGCCACCACAGACGACAATAAGACTTGCTATATAACACAGCCAGTGGGTGGATACAATTATGCTCTTGTCAACGGAATGCCCCTCAATCAAGGCACTGTGGGCATCGCCACTGTAGATGCACAAGGACGCATACAGATTGTTAATCAAAATAAGCCAATTGCAGCGGTAAGTCGCCATCTCTCTTAATAGAAAGCTAAACTAAACATGTAAGCAGTTGTTCAAAGTCTCATGAAGAGTAGATAAAGTAGTTGACTGCTGCTAAACATGGGGCAAACATTAAGTAAATCATCTCTTTTCTACAGACAATTTCACCGCTGCAAAACACAATATCGAACATCAGCTTTAAGTGTGATGTCTGCTCGGAGATGTTTCAGCATTTGGCACTGCTCAACGCTCACAAGCGGATGCACACCGATGGTTCCGATCCGCAGCAGCATAACTCGCAGCAATCGAATGATGCCATCACGGTGGTCAATGCACAGGGTCTGGTGCAGACGCAAAATATAATTACCGGCAACGGACAGATGGGTCAGATACAAATCGTTGCTTCCGATTCACTGGAGCCAGTGCAACAGTCCGTCATGCAGCAGCAACAGCAGCAGCAGCAGCAACAACAGCAGGCATCACAACAGCAACAGCAGCACGACAATTCCAAGTCGAGCAAGTGCATCAATTGCGGCACTGCCATGATGCAACAGTCGAAGCGCAAGGGTCCCAAGCAGGTGCGCTGCGAGTCGTGCATGCAGGCGGAGCAGGCGGCGCAACAGCAACAAATATTTGTGGCACCCGATGGTAAACACAATTTCTTCAAATCTTATTTTTTAATTGTAAACTAAATGCTTTCCATCCATGAAAACAGGTCAAATGGCGCATCCTGTACAAATCATATCAACTACACCCCAGGCGCAAGCTCAGCTTCAGCAGATTGTTGCCCAGCAAACTGGTAGCACAACTCCCAAGCGAGAGCCGAGCTCATCCGGCCATCATCCGGTGAAGAAGCGCAACTCCCAACAGATGACCAAATGTCAAAAGTGCAATGGTTCCGGCGTTGTTCTAATGGGTCAACACACACACACACATACCGGCGCCAGTGGCTCCGTCAAACAAAATTCTGTCACCGTGAAGACCGAGTGGGTTTTTCCCCATCATTTAAACTATTGCATATTAGAAGCTAATGTTTGTTTACTTTGCTTGCAGAAATCCCAGTAAACCCTTCAGCTGCAACATATGCGGCGGCCTCTTCTCACGCTATTCTAGCCTGTGGTCACACAAGAAGCTGCACAGTGGCGAGAAGAATTACAAGTGCACCATCTGCGGACTGGCATTTGCCAAGGCCGTCTACCTTAAGAACCATGCGCGCATACACACTGGCGAAAAGCCCTACAAGTAGGTGACGATAACCAAAAAGAAACACATTTCAAGTTTATCATTTGCTCATTAATATATGTGTGTATTACTTGTGTGCAGATGTCAAACTTGTGGAATGCAGTTTTCGCAATCGCCGCATCTGAAGAATCACGAGCGCACACACAGCGGCGAACGTCCGTATGTGTGCGGGGTGTGCGACAAGGGATTTGCGCGTCATGCCACGCTGTGGAATCATCGTCGCATACACACCGGCGAGAAGCCGTACAAGTGCGAAATATGCGGCTCGGCCTTTTCCCAGGCAGCACACCTGAAGAACCATGCCAAGGTTCACTCCGGCGAGAAGCCGTACAAATGTGAAATATGTTCGGCAGCGTTTGCCGATCGTTTCGCGTTGAAACGCCACCGGGGCATACATCAGAAGTATGGACAAACGGCGCCCAGGCAGCCGGCTGGTGATGGCATGGTCGTGCACAAGCAGGAGCTGCCAGACATGGATGACGATGCGCAACAGGAGGTGATCATCGGCGGCTTATAGATAAGAGCAACCAATGCCAATGCCAAGACGACTAACACAGCAACAACTACGGCAGCGGCGTCCGCCTATCAATCGGCTACGGGTACGGGCATAGGCACGAGCACGGGTACGGGTTTGGGAACAGGCTCATTTTCATCGCACCCGTATCCAGGCTATTACTATCAGTTGCCAACGACACAGGATTCACAACGTCAGGATGAGCTGTCTGAGCAGGGCGCCGCCTTTAGTTCGGCATCAAACTATTGAGCTGGCGCCTGTACATAATAATAATAATAGAAATCGAGGCAGGAGAGAAGCATCGTCATCATCACCATTACCAGCTAGGCACCATTAACGTTATACATATATTCTTAATATTATTATTTTTTTGAATATCGTAGTTTTCATGTAGGGCTCTATAAATTGGGCTTGGGGGCTCTCTCGAAAGAGGACCGCCAAAACGCTTTCTTACGTTTAACAACAAAACGAATCGAACCTAATTTATTCATAGAATGTAACATAGATATGGCGCAATGTGTGTGGTACATTATAAGTGTTATAGTCTATTTCCGTATACAAATTGTAGCTGTAATTTACACGGATTTATATAAGCGGAGGAGCGTGCGTTAAGCGCATCAAAAGCAAATACGTAAGAATCTACGCAGGCATGTACTATATACATACATACATACATAATATACATCCGTATCGTCATTGGTATATGTATATATACATATATGGGTAGGACATTAATTCGTTAAAATACAATATTAGCATTAAGGAGAAAAAACAAACCAACATTTTAAATACAATTTATATAAATCTAAATAAGTATTACACGAAACAATTATAACTTTAATAAATAAATCATATTTGAATAATTTCAATACTATTTACTTATCGCATCCTTGCGCAATATGTTCTTTGAAATATAGCTTGTGTTCAGTTTTTTGGCCGATTATCGGTCGTATTCCCATGGATCAAAAGAAAGATATAAAAGCAAATATTTTTGTACTCGTGAGACCCAGGTCCATTGAAGTGCATTCAAGCATCTTCGAAATTTACAAAAAAAAACAGTCAGCAAAAAATCATGCAAAATTAGAAAATCGCCTAAGACGCTATCTTAAAGAC
Organism: Drosophila setosimentum; assembly: GCA_035043505.1. NCBI lineage: Eukaryota > Metazoa > Arthropoda > Insecta > Diptera > Drosophilidae > Drosophila > Drosophila setosimentum. The sequence continues at coordinate 1,500,006 of JAWNMY010000007.1, forward strand.
TATAAGGATGACATTCGACCTACAAGTGAGCCAAATGAATATATTGGAGTTCCTTCCAAAAACCGACAATAACAGTTTTTTCCTGTATGCATTATGCAGATGGATATGAATGTGCATGGTCATATCGCAGTTGTAAATTTGTTTATCCTTTCGATCTATGTTTCCAACTACTCGTAATTACTATAAGCTGACCAAAGGACATCCAAATCTTTCTGGTACTTTTCGAGTTATCAGGGATTTTGCGATTTAGTTCCGATTTTGTTCGCCGTTTGATTAAGATTTGGTGTTTGGTTAATAGATAACCCTTTTAACCTCATATGCCAATTAACCCACGATGTCCATTGAATCCGGAGGATACGCCCGAGTTAGAGTTTATATATGAAAAGTTTCTGTACTAGCCGTTTAGCACATCCTAAAAGTATGCTAATATATGTTAATTTCTAAATCTACTATGCAAAGTATATTTTATTGTTGGCTACAAAAGTATGCTTTAAAATTTTTGATTTTCTAAAACGAAATCAGTTCCTCTCCTTGCGATTATAGTTGACTATATTATTAAAATTTTATAATACCAACGTAATTAAAACAATATTTATTATTGCCCATTGCGACGGACAACGTGATGGATTGAAACTCATGTTGTTTCAATAATGTTGAATGCATTTTATTTATTGTATTTCAAGTCCTTCTTACAAGTACTAAACAACTTACAGTTTCTTTATATTGTTTGAGAACTAATGATGTTTGTTGTACGAATCTGTAGAATTGGGTTAATTCAAGCGCATTTTTACTCATATGTATATAATGTAATTAATATTTGCATGTATGTATATGTATATGTATATGTTTTGTATATGTATAAGTATTTGAATACATGCTCGTTTGTTTTATTTACACAAAAATGTATAAATTGTTGTGTTGGGTAAGCAATTTGAACTAGAAAAGGAAAATTTGGAGAGTTACCGATCTAATAATATTTATTTTAGCTAAAAGTGAATTTCAAACTTTTGGTTATTGGGCATTATATTAGCTTTTGATTCTCAACTCTAGTATTTAGTACACAAAATTTAACTAATAGATATATATTTAAGCTAACCTAGATCCGCATTTGACTTACACATAAATAAAAAACCTAATTCCAAAGGCTACAAAATGTTACGCTTTATTTTTGGAGGGGCAGAACAAATTCAACAAACTTTAAATAAGGCCATACGCAAACAATTTGCTCTTGTTACATTTAACACATAGAAGAAGATATTTGTATATATGTACGCATGTAAATACTCAAGTATTTGTAGTTAGTTATGTATATATATACATATATATATATATATATATATATATATATATATAGTTGTTGATGTGTCTATGTGAATTGCAATATAAAAAGTGAGGTTATGCTTCGAGTAGCGCCGCAGCTTATATAGGAAATTGTCTTGTGTTTTCGCATTAACTTAATTGTTGTCTCTTAAGCTAGAAAGTTGAAAGTGTTTTAGTTTTTCTTTCTTGCTACTTGGAAGCTGCAGAATACTTGTGAAGGATTCAGTGGTAACTTTCAGTGAAATCCATTGAGAATTGTGAAGGACATCTTTCAACAATTAATTGGTCTCAACATTGCCAACCTTACCTTGCAGTTATATAGCATTTAGCTTTCGCATGTGACTTGCTGTCACTTGTAAGCTCAGAGATATATGATAGTAAAGCTTGACGTTTTTTAACATTAGTTTTTAAAGTTAGAAGTTAGTTTTTTTTGTTGGAGGCTTTAATTCCCCCAAATAATAAATGTTTTTCTTTTCTTTTCTTTTGTTTTTGTTTTTCTTCTTCTTTTTTTTTTTTAGATAATTTTCGAGAGTTCTATCAGGATCTGACAAATGGATAGGGACTGATGGTGTTCCAGACAACGAGTGTTTTTTTTTTTTGTTATTTTTTGGAAGTGGAGGGCACTACTGATATATGACGCTTGTGTGTGCTCACACTAGCCCACTAGTGGATAACTAGCTAATTGCAGTAACTGAACAGCTGACTAACTAACATGAATATTTGTAGTAGTAGAATAGAGAACGATAGTAGAAGCGATTTGTTGTTCAAAGACTTATTTACTAAATCCAGAGAGCAAGAACTGGAAGCGATTGAGGCACTCTCACATCCGTGTGCTCTCCAAACCACAGCTCAGGGCATCGTCACCAAAGGTGGACCTTTTTTGCCTTATGCTGCTGTTGCGTTTTCCAGCCTTTAATCAACTTGATGGCGTGGTGCGTGTGAGCAGTTCATCATCGTCCAGTTGGGCGAGGGCGGCTGGTGAGCCGACATCAATGGTGGTCACACGATTGCCCCCACCATCTGTCGCCGAGGGCAGCTTGATGAACTCACTGTCCGTATGGACGGGCATTATGATGCAGACGAAACTCTGGCCCGTTTGCGAGTCACGCGGATGCAGCGTCACCGGGTTGAACTTGTCCGCCTGGCCGTCCGTGTAAGTCTGCAGTCGCTGATAGATCTCCGGATAGTGTTTGCGAAGGAGAACGCCACGCCGCGATAGAATATCTAGGATGTTGGACAATATTAACTCCCGGTTGCCGGGCACAGTGCGCAGACCCGGATTGAAGGTGAGTATCAGTATCTCGGTACTCTCCGGCACGGCCATTACAGCGAGTGGTTGCTGCAGTGCCTGCTGCTGCAGCTCCAGTTCGGCAAGCACAGTCTTGCATAGCTTCAGCTTGGCACAACGTGAGACCAGCTGGCGTTCCCAGCGCACCGGCGCCTGACCCATGCCCGGCGCCTCGGAGACTACACAAATGGCCACATAGATCAACATCTTTGACTCGGGCTTGTATTCGGTGCTGAGCTTAAGCAGCTCCGAGTACAGTTCCAGGCCCATTTCTGCAGGCATCAGATCCGGCCAGCGTACATACGATGCCTCGCCCATGCACTGAAATCCATGCTTGATAAAACCCTCTGCTGCCTCCGCGCTGCGAAAGAGCACACGGACAACACCACGTCCTTGCGACAGGCTACCCCTGCGCGCCAGCAGGCTAAGATGTCGCTGAGAGTCAACGTCGTCCTTGCACGTGGCTAACACCTGCCGGCACAAATTTGAGGCACGCGAGTGGAGGCATGCTTTCCGATGCTTCTCCCAGTGGGCGCGCCGACACTCACGTGAACAATATAGATGGGTACAATTGTGGCATGACTTGTACAGCTTCTTGGCTTCGGCGGGCGTGGCACTTGCCTCACACTTGGTGTTGCGGCATCGTATCTGCAGTTGCTGCTGCTGCTGCTGTTGCTGATCGCAGTTAATGCCCTTATCCGCCTGGGCGGAGTTGGAGTCGCCAAGCGAAACGCGTCGGTTGCTGGCATTGCTCGAAATCTGTGACTGTGCCTGCGATTGGTATTGAGCTTGTGCTTGCGACTGCGATTGGGATTGGGATTGCGGTTGTGATTGTGATTGTGATTGATTCTGATTTGGATGCTGTGGCTGTTGCTGTTGCTGTTGCTGTTGCTGTTGTTGCTTCTGTTTCTGGCTGGGCGCGTCTCCCTCGCTGCGACGACGAAGCATCTGCTGCTCCACCTCCAGCTGTTGTTGGCGACTCCTACTACTAGCTGTTGTATCTGCTGTGGAAGAGAATCGAAGGCGATATGCGTAAAGTCGATTAATAGAACGCGTTTATCGCACATCCAAAATCTTTAGTAACAATTAACAAGAACAACAACAATGAGCATTCAAATGGAGTAATAGGATGTTTTTTTTTGGTTAGATATATATATTTATATATATATCTTGCCTCGCATGCTGGGAGCAGTTCATGTGGAAAGGATACTTTCAGTGTTTTAGTGTTGAATAACGACGCAAGCGCAGCGTTTTTGGATGGTATATGGATGTCATGTATTTTTTCTCAGTGTAATTTCATTTGAAAATAAGAATGGAAAGTAAAATGTTCAAACTAGAACTAAATGCGCTTGATAGAGCTTGAATGTATTTAACCAAGTATATGAAGATGTTTCGGCAAAACTACAAGAAACTTTAAGGATTTAAGAGTATAGATATAAAGAGAACACATAGCACTGAGTTAAAGGCCTTTATATATTGTATGTTTTTAGAATATATAGGATATAATGCTTTATATGCAAACAACAAACAAGAACTGAAGTAGTCATTTTTTTCCTATACCCATTTGTCTCTTCTCTCTTTTTCACATAATTTTCCAAATATATTTTTTTGTTGTTATCTTTTCGTTTTTAGTTTAGTTTATTTTATTTTTTTGTGGGTATCGGATATATTGGAACAAAAACTTACAGGTTCATACCTGTCGTCGAGGACCCTGCTATGGTCGACGCTGCTGCTTGGTTTCTGTTGTTGTTGTTGCTGTTGGTGTTCTGGCTGTTGGAGGAGGAGGTAGTTGGCAGTCCTAAAAGTGAGGCTAAGACATCTTCTAGCGATGCATTGCTCAACGAGCGTTCAGGCGCTTTAGATGCAATTTTATGTTTTTTTTTTTAATTACAAAGATTTGTTTTTTTTTTGGGGACCAAATTTGAAGTACATTTTTTTTTTTTTAGAATGCACGATATAAAATATAAGAATACAAAAACAAATTGTTGTTAGGCTTGAAAAAATATTTAGCGCATTAAATATTCTTATATCTAAAAGGGGAATTAATTATGTTCATTAAATGATTGATGTAAGAAATCGATGTGAATATATTAAGTTTTAATCAAAAATTACACTGAGAAAATGGCTTATGTACAAGCGTGTATTATTCAGATGTAAAGAGCAAAGGGTATCTTAACAATTTCTACAATGCAGCTAAAAAACAAAAATAAACAAATCGTATAATAAGAAACACATTTGGAAAAATACAAAATAATAACAATTCGAATAAAATATATGTATATATTGTTCAGTTTTTATTGTAGCCACCATTAGCGGGGCAGTGCCCGCTGTGTAGACATATAAAGCACTTGATATCGTTATTTTTGTTTAGATGTTATTATAATCATTTTTACAACAAATTGTAGGTGTATATATGTAGGTAGCATAAGAGTATGCGATCGAGAAGGAAATATCTTCGAGTCGTCGTTCGTTGCATTCTAATCATATTACATTACATATAAATATATAAAAAATTAAATTTATAGCACGCTTAGTTGTTAAATAGTCGGCAGTTATTATTTTTTATCTAGCTGTTCGTTTTGTTGTTGTTGTTGTGGAGTTAGTTAGTGGAGTACGCGAATTTTGCTAATTTTAAAAACCAAGCCTAAAATCGAAAATTCAAATTAAAAACTGTGTATTCTGTGTGTGCGTGAATTTTGAGCAGAATTTTAAATGAGTTATGCCAATGAGATGCATAGCAAACTTATACGCAGATAAGTAAGCTATGCAATTTGAAGTTGCATAAAATAGTGCGACAAGGAGGGACGAGTACAATATTAATAAAAAAAATATGTAATAATGATAATATTGATAATAATACAATAATAATTAACTGTATATGCCATAGCTGTGTTTATTAAAAATTAATTATAAAATTAAATATTATATTTATTAAAATAAGTTTTGTAAACACTAAAAAAATCTACTCATGTACGTTTTGCTTTTGATATGCTCAAAAAAATAGGTTGTCGATTTCAAATGGATTTGTGCAAAAATTTGTTAAGAACTTTTAGTAATTTACAGTCGTTAAAACAACAGAAACTTAAAATGCATTTGCACTTTGCGCCCTATCATCTAATATTATTATTTTCTGTTTCTTTTGTTTTTTTTTTTATAACGATAAACACCATAATACAAATAAAAAACAAATGTAGAAAATTGCATTTCAAGCTACATCTGTGTATAGGTGTGTGTGTGTTTGTGTGCTTGTGTGCTTGTGTACGGGTGTGCGTCTACGAAATCATATTTTTATTTAGCTATATAAAAAGCATATGGAGGCATAGCTACATATGTATTCATATACATATACGGATATGTAATTATGAATATATATGTATAAACGCATTTCTCATTTGTGACCTTTGTGCACAATCACAAAAGCAAATTTGTGATAAATAAAAACAAATCAAAGAGATAACTAGGATACTAGGATAAAATCTAAGCACGCCATTATTGGCCGGGTGCTGCTGCTACTGCTACTGCTGTTGGTCAGATATAAATGGTGGACTCACCGCCACCGCCGCCGACTCGGCTAAGTCCGTTCATGCGTAGTGGCGGCTGTCCAATGGCAACCACCGTTGTGGCATCCAAATGGAGCTGTTGATTTTGCTTCTGCTGGATTGGGGGCGGGCTGCTGCTGCTATCAATGACGGGCGTTTGCGGTGAGTCGAGCGGACGTGTGCCAACGAAACTGCTCTCCAGCCAGCACTTTCTGTACGAATGGATTGAATTCACAGATTAGTAAGTCATATTTAAAAACCAAAACAAATACAAAAACAAACAAAGAACAAACACCAGGCGAGTAGTAAAATCAATAAGTGACGTCACAGCAGCTGTGACTCAACTGACGTTGCACTTGTGGCAGGCGCAACTGCACTAACCTTACACAACTATTTGCATGTTATGCCTAATGCCAACGCAATACCCAATAAAAAAAACAAAAACAAAAAACAAATACGCACAGGCAGCAGATATATGTTTAAAGCGCTCTTAACTTGGCCAACTAACTCACTTGGTTTATATAATTCTATGTTCAATGTAGGATATTTATTTTGTTGCGCAGCGCTCTTTTCGGGTAGTGTTTGGTAGCAGACGTCGCACACGAATGATGTGAAACACACCAATACCAGACAGCAAGACCCAATTGTGGAATCGAGAGCACAAAAGAGTCCTTCGTTTCGGGGGTTGGGGGGGTGTGTGTGTGTGTGTGTGTTATTCTGTGTCACTGGTGTGTGCGAGCGCGAGAGAAAGAGATGGAGAGAGATAAACATAGGACACCTTGGCTGCTGTTTGGAGGGTTGCTGCGTCTGGGAACTGTGGAAGCTGCGACTATGTGGGGCGCCTGGCCGGCGGCCTGACAATAGGAAAAGAGCTTTTGAAAGTGTTCCAAAGAAATGTTTGGATACTCTTTGTAAAGTGGCAAAACATAGTCGAAGTAAGACTAAGCATAAATATATGCAACTTTTACTCATTTTAAAGTAATCTTTAAATATGTATTTTTTAATCAATTTAAACTGAGATTTCAGTGCCTCCTTAATGCATTTAAACGCATTTAAATAAACTACAATCTTTCTTCTAAAATTTTTGATTATAAAATCGATTGGCTAATCTGCTTATGATATTAATATTTGGTAGCCAATCTTCGACTTATTATCACAGGGTAATCAGCTGACCCACAAGCCCACATAAATAAAGCTATTAAGCGGGGCACCCTGTATGCGAATTTGCTCTACTTTAATATTATTGATTTGCATTATGATTGGCACTGCCAAAGGGCTATGTGGACTCCACTCGAAACATGTACAAGTGGGCCGCGCTGATTGCACAGGTATTGGGAGTGAGCTTGGCATATTGCCAGAGCAGGATGGTAGTAGTCCCACATTTGAAAGGCTCTCCGACAGCTGCATTGTTGGCATTTAAATTGCATGCGGTGTTTGGGGTTAGTTCGCTTTTATATATTGAACCTTATTAATAGCTGCGGGACACTTTGCACTGACATCTCGAATGGACTTGCAGATTGAGAATGAAATCAATTTCGATTTGAATAGGTTGCCATTGTGAAAGTATTAATCAAAGAAATCTCATACGATTCAAATTGATGACGTATCCGATTCAGCTTGCCACAAAGCTGTCTTAATATAAATAATCATCGCCATCGATTGTGTGGAGGGGATTCAAATACATATATATATATATATTTTTATGTGAACGATTTATATTGCGTTCAATTTTGATTAGAAAAGGTGAAAGCTGATTACTGGATTAGGAAAAATCTATCTAATAGACAAAGTCTAATAAAAAAAAAACATTTTAAGGAATTATTCCCAGTTTTGCTTCCTAAATACAAACATTGATTTTAATATGTTTCATTTTTGTGTGGGGTAAATTCCTGAAGAGCATCAACTTCATAATCACACGCAGAATTTTATACCTTTTGCCAAGCAGAAGGATTGACCTGACCTGACATTTGTGCCCATCAATTGGCCACAAGCCAAGCAAAGTTTGGAGGTGAAAGTGGTTTTTAGTTGATATTTGTTTGTGTTTAGTGTTTTTAGTAGAAACCAGCATAGATATCAGATATTTGGTGTGAGTAACACATGTAGATTGCACATGGATTGGGTTAGTCACATTGTTAGCCACATGGAAGACGCCAAGACGATGAAGCGGATGACAAAGCCCAATAATTGGGTAGGGGCGTGCTTACCTCTGAACATCGCTGAGGGCGTGGCAGTTAGGCAGCAGACAGCCTGACAACTTGACTGACTGACTGACTGACTGACTGACTGACTGACGGCTGCAGTTGGTGTTGGGTGTTGGACTTTACAGATAGCTACGCGTTGTGTAGTTGCCGAAGAGAAATGAAAGATTTCAGTACGAAATGTGATGGGATAAAGAGATGGGTGCGGGTATTCATAGATCAAATTATATATGTATATAGATATAGATATAGATATGATAACAACAACTACACACAGATGGAGGAAAGTAGGCGACTACTACTACAACTTGAACACTCAATGTGTCAATTCTGTATGTTCTCTGACTGTCTGTCATTCTGTTCAAACTGCAACGACGGATGACTTGATGGCTGATGGATCTCCCGCCTACCTCGAATTTGGACTGGCTGATCGGCTGCGCTGCTGCTGCTGTTGCTGTTGCAAGTGCTGCGCCTGCGTCTGATCGTTCACATAATGCACAATGGCCGAGGTGACCTCCTTGATGGAACTTTGTATTTCCGGCGTAACTGGCTGCATCGTGCGCACTCCATTCGTGGCAGTTGCCGTTGTGGGCGAGGTGCGTTGCGCCAGCAGCGAGTTGGCCAGTCTAAAACAAAGAAATTAGATTTGCATTAGTTTGACATTTAATGAAAACAGTGAAAACTCTCCCACTAGCCGGACATATGCAACAATTTAAACTCTTCCTTGGACCCAATTCTAATATAGTTTAATGTGATGAACGTGCAACAAAATACTCTCTCATCATTAGCATGGAGTGTAAAAAAGGATTAGGTTCAAAGAAACATCTATAAAAATATATGCAAATCTTCCCCACTCCTCTGTACATCAATAAAAACTAATAAAGTAAATTAATAAATTAGGCGCACTTCTCCTCTATTCATAGTCGCATTGGTCACTGTCCGCCAAAGAGTGTTTTCACTGTATCAACTTGCACTCACCGTTCGTGTGGCGTGCGCTGTGACAGTTTCTCTGTGCTGCGCCAGCCCAAATAGGGCTGACGATAGGAGTTCCTCAGGACACCGCTAGCGCCGGCGCTGCTGCCACTGGCCACCGACATGAAGCTGCTGTTGATGGGTGCACCACGGGCAAAGCTGCACCGCTGCGACACACTCGGCGATGTCTGCGTTGAGTTCAGATGCGAGGTGGACCAGCGTGTGGCGCCCACCTGACCATGACCATGGCCATGTGGCGCTTGATGACCCGCCGACGCGGAGGCGCTGACGCCGCTACTCTGACCGCCATGATGGCTGTGCGCCGAGGGACTCAACAGCAGGGGACTACGATCAGAGCGCTGTGATCCCAGCGAACTGAGCGAAGTCGTCTTTGAGTTAAGGCCCTGCCAGCGACCAGAATCCTGTGTGCGCTTGCGCGTAAAATTGCCCGGCTTGTAGCCGCCAGAGGACGCTGTTGCGCCAGAGTTGCCGCCAATGGCGCCATCTGGCGACCGAGCGGCATTTTGATTGTATTGTCGGAACCAGTCAGGTATATTCAAACGTTGCAGCGACGCCTGCACCCGCAACTGATGCTCGCTTAGGGCGGCCGGATTATGTTCGTGCGATTTCTGTAGCTCATTCTCAGGTGGCTGCAATAAGAGAAACAGAGAGAGAGAGAGAGAGAGGACACAGAGAGATAGGTTAGAGAGTGTTGGTAGGCAATGGAATAGATTAATATTAATGCTGGTATAATCAGTAACTTCTGCACTCAATAAATTATAGGTTACATAAAGGAAGCATGCACTTGAGCTAACTATGCGACTGGAAAGCAACTTGCACTTTTATCACTCTCGTATCGATGAATTAGTCCCATATAGTTGAAGAGAAATGCCTAAATACTTCACACATCTCATATCGAATTGCAACATATTCAAAATAAAAGTGTTGTTCTTTAAATTGCAGTCATCGGAAAATGCATTTCCAATTTAGAAATTATATTAAAAATTAAAATATAAAATAAAATACTTGTTAAAATAATTATTAATTTTCAATTATTTAGCTCCACAGGCTGTAGGCATCCTTTAAGAAATGACTCACAGATCGCAGTCCAATCGGTATTCACAATATTAAAAAAAGTGTAGTTTTTATTTGTTTAAATGCATTACAAAACTTAATAACTATTTTAAATTAAATAAAATTCTAGTGAAAATATTTATTCAATTTATCCTTAACGGTTTATGTTTTTCTTTCACAGACTTTAGCTTATTTGAGCCTGTCCACTGGATATCAACAGGTTTTCCATTGTTTTTGCTCTGTGGCTACTTATGAATTGCCAACCTGGAGCCCTAATACAGCTGAGAATAGATTTGGTCTCTTTCCCACCGAAACTAGATGATTTATTGCGTGTCCATAAGAAGCGACACTTGAATGATTCAATTTTCTTTTTTAAAGGACACTACTCAGTGTGTGGGGGGCATCTGTGATGATTCAGCAGAGCGAAAAGTTTTCAATGGCTCAAGTCAAACTTTTGCTTTTGTTTGGTTTCCTGTCGATTGTGTCAGCGCAGCCAACAAAAAACTTTGCGGCATTATAACGGAAAGTGGACTGGACTATATGGAGTCATCAGAGGCGTAGCAAAAACAAAACTTTTGGTCCGACACTTCTAGGTTATGTGGGAGGTGGCAAAAATCTGAAAAGCCCTTAAGTCTGAAGGTAAATAGCACATTTGTTTAGGTCTGGGGCAGATCCAGATTTATGTCAACCGTAAAAGTTATAAACAGATTATGCAGCTTAAACCTTTTTTGTTTTTGGCACCCAAAAAATATTTGGCGGATTAACTATTTGGCAAATTGTTACATATTTGTTTTGACAAAGTTTTAAGCCTTGTCTAAGTTAACATATTAAAAAAGGACTTCAAAGTAGAAGAATTGAAGATGAACTCAATATACACATGGACAGATTAATATTGTTATAACTTAAAACTAGAACTAGCACACTATATTGCCCAATGAGTAGGTGCATAGACATAGCTTTAGCCTTGTAGCTAATGCCAGATTGCCTGGGCTAATACATTTTATTTGGGATCTAAGGCTCAAGCTCAACATTTCTCAGACAACACACACACACAAACACACACATTCACACTAATTCTTAAAAATATGTACATCTGTCAAGGCAAGTGCTTAATAAAGGATTTCAAGTGCATAGCAAAAACTTGAGCTAGCATCCCAAGTGTAAACAATGCTTAGGCTACCAACATTTTGCATTGGATGTAGCACAGTGTAAAAGACAAAAGCACACAACCTAAGAAACAGAGACAGACAGAGAGAGAGAGGGAGAGAGAGAGAGTGGAAGGGAGGGAGCGAGCACGAGTGTGAACAGACATGAGATGGACGGAAAAAACAAAAGACAGACAAAAGTTAATCACAGTCGTCATACACGTATGCAATGGCACTTCAGCGCAGAAAGTGGAGGTGCTACCGGAGAATGGCAGCAAAACGGGTGGGAGTTGGTGGTGGCTGTGGTTGTGGTGGTGGTGGTGGGGAAAGGAAGGCATTGCTATTGCTGTCGAGTCGCTGATGTCGTCAGTTGTTGTTGGCGTGACAACTGCTGCTGTTGCCACTTGCCAGCCAGCCATGGAAAGTGGTGCAGTGGTGCACTGGTGCAGCACAGCAGGCGGAAACAGTTGGCTGTCGCTAAAGCTTATGTGGGTCATATTCTAATGCCGGCATTCGATTTGACGTCAACATTGTGGGGTGTTATATGATATGGAATGTTAAATAAATTATCGCACTCATTTACCTGATCGTATTGCAGCATATTGTTGTTACTGTATGATGTATGGTGGTATATAGATTATTTATATAGGTTTCTTGATTTCCTTGCGTTTTTGGATTTTTGAATTTTGAATGAATATACAAGGTGTGCGTGTGTGAGATATTTGTCAATAACAAACAAAAATAAACACACACATACACATGTACATATATCTGTACAATTAGATACAGTTGTTGCTCGCAAGATATAACTTTGCGATTATAACTTACTATTTAATTCAAATATAGCAAGTTTAAAAATTATTGATTCTAACTGCTGAGTGACTACTGTATCTATATACGTGCAGATATTTATATATTTGTATGCATTTCCATATACATTACAAAACTCAATTAGCACGCACACATTCAGCCATATACAAAAAGAAAGTCAATAAAAGTGTCACACACATACATACACACACACACGCACACACACAGAGAGAGGCAAATTCATTTACACACACAATACACACACACACATTGGCAAAACTGCAAGCCATAAAATAGGCACACCCCAAAAAAACAGGAAGCAAAACTCTCTTTTTTTGATGGGAAAGGCTCAAAATGTATTTTTATAGCTTTTGCATATTTTTGATTAGATTTTGGTTGAACGCGCCCCAAAAACAGCAGCGAGTTGACCTTACAACAACATTTTACTAGCACAAAGTAAAAAGCATAGGGAACAAACAAAAAAGACGCACGCAGCAAAACACCAATACACACACACACACACACATACACACGTATCTATAACGTATACTATGGCGCAGCGCGCGCATCAATTCATATTTTATTGTCAAGGGAACAGAACACTATGTATTCGAGGGGGAAGTGGTGTAGAGTCTTGGGTACTATTTGCAAGACTTTGCCAAATGCGTTTTTTTTTGGGGGGGGGGGGGGGGTGGCACTTTTAAGACTTCGTCGAGTGTGTGTTAATGTGTGTGTGTGTGTGTGTGTGTGTGTGTGTCTGTGTCTCGCTTAGGCTAAATGAATTAATCAAATTTGGCTTTTACTTGAGCAAACATGGCGCGCGCGACGTGCAACGCTAAACAGCAACACACACATATATTTATATTAATACATATATATATATATACACAGCACCTCACGCGCACTTGCACACACACACACACGCACACACACAGACACACACGAGCGCAGACACTACGCGCCGTTAGCCATTTCTGGCGCAGAAATGTGTGCTACGCTTTTGAATTTGTGATAGATACTAAAGCAGGCTAGTCGAATGGCTAACGCCAAAAGCTGTTGTAGCCGTTTTTATAGCAGCTTCGGCGCATGGCCAAAATCGAAACAGACAGCGCAACAGCGGCAAGCTTTTGATTTTTATGGCAACAAGGATGCAGGCAGGCGGACAGCCAACTGACATGCCCTGTGAACGAACCACCCTGTGTGCAAGATAGATAAACAAAACCACAGCAGCAACAGGCGGTAATTTCAGCGGCAACAAAGCAAACACACACACAGCCACAACCATTCACCCACACACACATCGACTTGAACACCATATATATTAGGTGTTTGTCTGCATGGCAGCTGCCTAACCGAACAGGGTGTCATTTGGTCGTTTATTTTTAGATCATATTGCCCCCAAGCCACAACCGGAACAGCAAAACCGACACTCGTTATACTTAAGCAGTGCATATGCAGCAAGACAGACAGGAGACAGACAGACAGACAGACAGACAGACACGTTGACAGCCTGCTAAATTGGAGCAGATTATTGAGATGATGCAGTCAGCTTGGCTGTTGACAAATGTGTCACTGGGTCTTCTAATACTCCGTCTAAATGGGAAGTCTGAAGAGATTCTGAAGCAAAATAAAATCATTTTATCAACATGCAAGATAGCGAGTAAGAATAAGAGAGAGAGAGAGGGAGAAATATGAGAAATCTAAGGCAATAATACATCAAGTGAGTAGAGTGAGAATAACACATATAAAATATAATTCAAGACGTCTCAAGTTGGATTTAAAGTAAAATATATGCTTACAATATATTACAGCTGGTTGCAGTATTTAAACATTTATTATGTAAAAGAATTTTTAGTGAGTAATTAAATTGATAATTTCAAAATATAATCAAATAAGGTGTGACTCTATCAATCTATCTATCAGTTTTTTAAGAGCCAGTATAAGGAAGGTGGCTCTATTAATTATTACCAAGCGCTAATCTAATCATTATATAAAATCAGCACTTGTTTTCATTGCAATAGTTTTTTAATATCAATATGTTTTACAAACAAAAAATGAGCTTGGTTTATATTATTATACTCTGACTTAAAAACTATATATTAAAGCTGAAGGCACCTCGGTGTGCCTAAATTACAAAGTCATAAAGCGCAGCGCTTTGTCGAGGAAACGCTCGTCGACCGAGCGTTGACTGCACGCAATGCCGCGTTGGGCTTTGGATGACATTTGATTCAAATGATGCCGATCACATTGCATTTTATGGCCCAAGCTCTCCGAGGAGGGCGCCTTGGCGAAGTCTCGCTTGAGCACCATGCTAATGATGCGAGAGCGAGTTGTGCGATTTTTTGGCTTGCTTATGACCTGCGAGCGTGGCCGCAACGGCAGTGGCGGAGTGGAGCCACCATAAATGCCAGATTCAGCGGAATCTGAGTCCTGGCCACCAGAGCAACTGCAATAGGTGACACTGCTGCGGGGCGACTGATTACCGCTGCCATAGGCCTCATCATCACAAAGATCATAGGTGGGTGAGCCCACCTCGGCAGCGATGGGCAGGGCTTCACTTATGGCATAGGGTATGCACTTGGCCTCCAAGTACATGAGCGGCTCATCGACAGCCTCCTCGGCGCTGGGCGTGGGACTGACACAACGATCGCTTTCCAGCTCAGCAATGCGCGCCTCCCTCAGCTTCTGCTCCCGTCGACGCTGACGTCGCTCATGACGCTCCCGTTCGATGCGCTCAATGGTCTCCAGGCTCTCAATGAACAGACCCAAATCATGCTGACCAAAACGTGCCGCATCCAGTGTATAAGTAGTGCTCATCAAGCCAATGCTGTCAGGATCGGCAAAGTTCACGTACTGTGTGCAAGTGTAGGCGGCCATATTTGCTTGGAGATAATCTTGTAGATGCTGAATAGATGTGTTGGCTTTGGCGGCTGCTGTGCAACTGTTGTCGATATGCAGTCTCAAACGGGGTTTATATAGCAGGCAGGTCAGGCAGCCTGTGAACTGTGATCCCTTTGCACTGACCCACACAGGTAGTTGGTCAGGTAGGCGCGTCCTAGCCGCACCCCCCAACGCAAAATCCCTTAGCACTAAATGCAAGAGTAATTAGGGTGTGTGACCTGGGAAATTCCTTGATTGCATTTTAATTTCGGCATTTCCCTAAGTCTATAAACCAGAGTGCTGCGCACGTGTTCAAATCACTGACACTGACACTGGCACTTCTCAATTTTATAGCATGACAATTGCATTTGACAGTTGGCACCTTTCTGCCTAGGGTCAGCTTGCCATAAAATGCAAATCGCTGCGAACACCTGGTTGACATCTGCTACCAGCTCTGCATAACTGAGTAGCCGTTGTATAACTAAATACGACTAACTGTAAGTAATAAATTATATATTATGAATTTACACATGTGGATGAATTTAGCCATTCTACGAGAGACAAGGTCAGTCGAACTATAAATAAGGCAGACGCATGTTTACTGTAAGAGCAGGCGTAAAAGAATCAATCAGCTCATTAAAAGTTGATAAGATTACGTGTTCTAATCATTTATAAACGCAGATACCACAATAACAGACAAAGCAAACAAAAACATATATATGAGTAGTATTTACAAGTTCTAAGAAAACTACAAAGCTTCAAAACGCTTTCGTTTCACTGTGCCTGTAAATGTAAATCGCACAGTAGTTAACAAAAGATTTGAATGTTGTGTTTAAATAAAACTAGCACTGGTGTTTGCTTCTAGGTTAATGTCCAGATGTGAATATAATTTACGGTATTTGTCGTAAATAGATTCTTAAAACAAAAATCAAAGCGTATCGAGTTCTCGCTAACATATTTAGACGATGACTCAAGTTGCAAATATGTAATAATATATACATTTAAGAGACAATAGAGAAGTGTTGCATATGGGGAATATCGACTTAAGATGACATTGGTATTGTGGCCTAAATAATCTGGTATATCACAGCTCGATAAGCTGGCCTCAGCTTAAGTTAAGTAGCAGCTTAGCTAGAGACAAAGATTAGCTGAACCAAAACATGACTCAAGCCAACACTGCTTATGTTAACCCAACTTAAGCTACCTGTAACACAGGTAATAACTCAGCCATAAAATTCCTAAGTGCATCCTCACTTTAGTTAACCAAATAAGTCCTGCCACTAACTGCGCATTAAACATTTTTGATTTATCAACTTAATTTGTGAACTTAAATCCAAACAGGTTGTGCAAATTACTGAACATTATCAGCTCATCAACAGCGGCCCAGACACAACAGTCGTTAAAAATACAACAAGTCCAGGCAGAGGGCAGAGAGGTCTGATTGATGAGTGTCGCATACAAAGCGGACGCGTTCTCAACGTGGTCAGCCAAAATCATATGCATGAATTACCTAAGTCGACGAGGCAATGGCACAGAAGTGTAACTTGACTTGTCTAGACGACAGAAGACAGACTATAAACTACAGACTGCGACGCGACGACAAATTGAAGGCAAGGGCGCGTCGTTGACTAATTAAACTCATTACATTCTTATTCTTTTTTTTTTGTGTTTTGTGGGACGTCTGGCCCTTTTTGCGAATCTCAGCTGATTTGTTTGGCTTTTGTTTTGACTTTGCAAAGGAAATAAAGTTCACAGCGTGCGATATATGCATATTGTACAGTGTGCAGCTGCTGCCCGAATTCCAAAACGTTATTCATATAAACATAAAAAAGGAAAATGCACTTCAGAGTTGAGATGGGATGGGAGAAGTCTCCAAAATTAAAGGGAACTGATGGCTGGCTGGCTACTTCTTGGGAAGCTGCAGCTGTTCTTCAAATCCATTGAACTTTCAATTAAGCACGTAGCAGAGTTGAGTGAGAGGCGAGAGTGAAGCGTCGGGGCACTTAACCCATTGATGCCGCTACTTTTAACGAGCTGCAAATTGTTTTTGGCCACTTAACAGCTCTAATTAATTGCTTTAAATTAATAAAGACAGTCGCGGCTTTTTTTAGTTGTTTTTTTTTTTTTTACTTTTTATAAAGTGATTTATGTGTAAAAACTTACGCGATGAGACGACGTTGCCATGTGAGACGAGTTTTATATTTACACAGATAAATATGAATTTAAAATATATACGTACCTGCAATGAGAAGAAATAAAGAGAAAGCAAATTAGTTAAATTGTTTTTAGAATGCATCGCATTGATAGCAGCTCAGACTGCACCCTACGGAAATATCAATTTACAAACACATAAATGCCAATTGGAAAATGACAAACCCAAGACGACAGCTACAAACCACACCACAACAAGTGGGCACCGGCTGATACGGGGGGTGTGTGGGGCAGAACGAACTGTGCAGACATTCATCGAGTCGTTTGTCGTCGTTTTCAGTTGTTGTCAGTTGTGGCTGAACAAACGAACAACCAAAACTTCAATTGCTTCACATTTGTTAAAGACAAAGCAAATCGTAAGGGTGTGCAACAGTGGCGTAGTACTCAGGCCTGTCAAGGGGATATAGATATGGATGGATATACATATGTAGTGTTGTGGCAACTTGAAAGTGCCCCTCATATTTATGTAGTGTCAATGAATTTAACTTTAAGTGCAATCGGGAGTGAATTTTGCGTTTGTCAACATAAATTAAACTCTGATATGAAAATAGAGGCGCAACGTGTGAAGAGAAAATGTTGACACTTGCCGTCAGATTAATTTAAGAACATGTGTATAAAAAATTGCTTTTTAATGCTTAATATATGTATTCTGATTTCAGATTGTTTAGTGAAGTACTAGCAAATACATAGATCTCATTAAGGAGTATAATTAAGATATATACTATAAATTTCGAGCATAATAACGATTCTAACTTTAACTATAATCACAGTATTCATCAAGAGATCAAACTATGATAAACTATGACGACAAAGCTACGAATTTGACAAAGTTATGGTTGTGGAAAGCTATGAGGCGTCCATAAAAGCGTCAAATTTAGCATATCAAAAATGTATCGCAAGTTGGACTATTGCACTTGGCAGATTATAGCTGCCATGACGCTACTCAAACCCCTTTTTGAAACAATTTATGAAGAAATCCGTCACTGAGTCATGTAATGTATGAAGAACTTCAGCTCATCTCGGCTCTGATATAAGCAGTAATAGGGTCAAAATAATAAAAGAAGAAACGAAAACAAAAGTCGACTGCTGTCTTGTGGCATTCTGACAACTCAACTGCTTGGCTGTTTGTTGCGTGCCGATCGTCATTGTAGCTGTGTAGTGGCTATTTATAGGGCCATTGTAATAACTCCATCAGCAGCGGAAAGTGATCCATGGGCGGGCATTTAGAGTAAGTAGCAGCAGCTACTGTGCTGGAATGCCAGCATAAACTTCAAACAGATGTCAAGCCGCCGGTCGCGTAATTATTATTAATGTGCTGCTCCCTTTCAATTCCAATTTCAATTCCAATTTTATTTTCAACAATTTCCAAACTTAACTCAACCCAACCCAACCCAATTTCAGCCCAACACACAACAACATCAGTTTCTATGTGATCTCATCTAGCAAATATTCGACGAGCAATGCGTCTCTGTTTTACATTAAAAAAATATTGCCAGAGATTTTTTTATTTTTTTAAACGAGGCGTTTACTCAGTCTCGCGGGTTGTTGAACCTACGGCCAACATGTGGGGCGGTCTGCGATTTGCTTTGCTCTGCAATTTACCCCCCCTTTAAGTGCGTTCTTTGGCAAATGAATGGCGTGCTTTGATAAATGGCACATGGTACCGTATGAGTACGAGTAGACGTAGACGTAAACTTTGCTTGGCCACAACACGACTTATATGGCTTTCTTATTCTGTCTTGCAAGCAGCAGCTACGCAAATTCATTGTCACAATTCTTGCTTGACTTGGGAACCGCTTCAAGTCTTCTCATTGAGAAATTGCACTCGAAAACCCACACACTCAATCAACAGAGAAATTCTCTGATAACTGTGCCTAAATTGCAACAATTGTGCGTGCAAAAGGGGGCGTTTAGCAAAAAAGAGAAAAAATAATAATAATAATAACAATAAAATGAAACCAAGCAAAAAATCATGAAAATTGCAATTAAATACTGAGAAATCAGATGGGATTTCAAATTGATAAAAAAAAATACTGCTGCAGCGACATTATTAAAAAGTATAAAAGCGGATAAGAGCTGATAATGCTCAAGCACATACATATAGATAAATATATATTTGTTTAAGTTAAGTATTAAAACAAACATAGAAATTAGTTTCAAACTCGACAGATGGCCGATCTGTGCACATATCGTATTTATATATTTATTTATATATATAAATATATATTTCAAGAGCTCCTCCTTACTCTTTACTTGCAATTCCGGTGATATTCTCATGAGTTTATATAATTGTTATTGAGGTTATTTACTAGCTCAGTCAAGCCTGACTTCAGGCCATACAAATTGCATAGAAAGGCTATATTTAAGAAAGATTAATGATGGTCATTATAGTTTTAATCATTTTGCCTGTCAATTGAAATAATGATCAGCAGTATCCAAAAATTGCACGAGTTTTCTCACAGAGAGCAAAAGCGGTTGGAGTGGAGGGGAACCCAAATCAAATCACAATTTGAAAATTTAAATAACAAGCTTAATTATGCAGTGTTATGGAAAATGCCCATCGCTTGCTGATCGCATATTTATGCAAGCGCGGATCGCCATGCGGCATTTGCCACAGAATTTGATTGCGATTGAGGAAATAGACAAAGCGACGCAACACAAATGAAAATAAATTGAGTTACATGGCGAGTTGAACGCAAATGCAATTTGGCTTTAGTTTAATTAAGTTTTGTGTGTTGCTGCTGTCGGGCCACGGGCAACGGGCCAAAACTATAAGACCGCTGTACAATTAACTTTTGAACAATACCAATTCCAACTCAAGCTAAAAATGTAATGCGCGGCATGCGGCAGCTTTTGGCAAGATGCGTCCATTTGGTGCACTCGGTCAGTGGGAGTTCGTAGCACCTTAACATTTCAGTGGCGCAAACAATGTAAATAGTGCCAGTCAAGTATTTAAGATTTCACATCGAAACTGGGCCGATTGGGGCTGCTGACTCAGCATCGTTGTCGTCGAGGTGAAAAGTGCGTTTTGCATAATTTTCAAGCAACTTAAGCAATTGAATTCAATTGCCTAAGCATGGGCGTTAATCAAGCTAATTGCTGACATCAGTTAAGCAACGGGCCCAGCCTTAGATACGAGGGTCGATTCAGCAATATATTCTTAACTTCAGCTGTTTGACTTTGATAACCATTATTACTGCTTATTCGTATGGTGTGGAGAGGCAAGTGTCTTTAAGTTTTGGTTCAGCAAACAATCATGTCATAATAATTACATTTTTGATGCAATACAATTAGAGAAACAGATAGATACAGATAGCTAGATAAATTGTTTACATCAGCTTAATCCTAAGAATTTAGGTTAGTTATCCGTATTTTAAAATGGTAGATAAAAAAACGTATAAAAACATTTTTAACTTAAGCACAATTCAAATAACACAAATATCAAATATATTCTGCTTTATGAAAACCATTTATTTTAACGAAATAATACTAAAATGCAGGCGTATTTTAAATAATTGAAAATCTGAATATATCAATAAATTAGTATTTGCGATAATAAAATGCAGGCATATTTTAAATTGCTGAAAATCTGAATATATAAATGAATATGACAAATGTTGATTAACAAGTTAATTAATAACGCAATTGAGTGACCCTCTGGAAAGTGTTCTGTGCTCAGTGTTCAAATATCAAGAGCCCCACAGCGTTGCGTAAGTCTGACTCACTCATTATCACATAACGCCGCAGACACGACTGGAATTTCAATAAACGAGTTCTATTACAAAAACACATAAAGTCACACTATTGAAAACAAATACATGTATATGTATATATACTATATATACTGACTCGCCTATAGCTGTTAACAAAGCCAACAATAACAGGCAATACGAGCAACAACAATTATGAATAGCAATGCTAAGCGTTTTATAAATAAATATGCAATAATTTTTAGCGAGCGTTTGGCTTTTGTGTCAACAACAAAAAAGGCAATTTTATGAACAGTGCAGAACCGTAGTTCAATTGCACGAGCTCAAATATTTGACTGTCATCAATCATGCAGATAGAGTATGGAGGGTGTGAGGCTGTCTGATTGGGTGGGTGGGACTGGCAGAGACTACTTAGCTGGCCAACTATTTGTAAGCCTGACCTTGGTAGCGTTATTGCCAGCTTTATTATTATTATTTGACAGAATGTTCCGCTACCCGGACACCTTAATTCCATCAGCACAACGGCTGTGATGATAGTTGATATGACAGATGACGGAGCAGGCGCAGTCAAATCAATGTGAATTAAGTCAGACATGGCGTGCTATTTGGGCAACGGATGTGATGTGCATAAAACTAAATATAAACACACACGGTCGTGCAAATATCTCTTCAAAAATTGTATGTACACAATCATTTGCGTAATTGAGGGCAACAACAGCAACAAACTAGTTTTCAAAAGGCATTGGGTCAATGGAGCGTATGTGTAATATAGACTACTAAGTTACTAAATAGCAATTGTGGGGCAAACGTGGGGCAACAGTTAGTAACAAGGTCAGCAGATACTGTAACACTGGCTAATAATCAAAACTAGATATTGACTTTGAGAAAAGCACAATCAATTGATCCAAGTATATAACTACACACAAGTGTGTAGAAAGGTATTTCATGGTTAAGTTGTAGGAGCCAAGGGCGTACTCAGGAGGAAGTCGGCTAAGGTCGAGATATGCAGGGAGAAGATTAGTATGAGTTGAGAAACTAATGAGAAAAACTTAATTTGCCAATTAATATAAAATCTAGAAATGATACAAGGTTTTTTCAAATACAAAGAACTTTTATTTATAGACAGAAATGCCAATGGCTAAACTTCAAAATGATTTGATCACATTTGTTTTAATAGCACTGTAATCAATGGTTAATGGGTAATTGTTGTATAACTAAAAAAAAAAAACAAATTCGTATACAAATGTTGGAAATGTCACGTAAATCTAGCAATAATGACTACTGCACAAAAAGTGCATGTTCAGAATGAAACACGGAAATTCTAGAGAAGTGAAGTGAAAAATCATGTTCTGTTTTGCTTATCCGCGTTTATTTAACTTGATTAACTTTTATCATTCATAACTAGCACTAATACGATGTGTATTTCGGTTATGCAGCCTGCATAAACAATATATACATTTATATGTGTATGCAGATGATATCTTCGCAATCAACCACCAATAACATGCACAATACACTCGCCTGAACCCCAAGTCCAGTTGAATTGTGAAATGCAACCCTTTTCAACGCACAATTTGTAACATTCTAGCAACAATTTAAGAATTTATTCAAACGAAAACAAAAATAAAAAAAAAAACTTGGAAATTATGCCTGACTGCACCTGTGGCGGCGGGGGGTGCATGAAGCGCAGGGGAATACCTTGCTGACCAGCGGTGTCTGTGGTCAGCCAAACCTGGAGGTCACTGACACATTCCACATAATACCTACCCATTGTGTAAGGACTGCCTGTTTGCTTGATGGATTGACAAACTGTTGAGCCGAGCTCCCTCAGTTGCCCTGGCCAACTAGCAAAAAGTTTGTTGTTTGTCCGTTGCTATTGATTTGAACGCCAGCAACCCTGGCAAAAAGGAAATAAAAAGAAAAAACACCCAACGGAACTTAACCTCATCGGAGTTGACGTGACTGGAAAACGGAAGCGGATGTGGGCGACTAAATTGTTGAGGGGGCTCAGAAAAAAAATCGAGTTAAATGTGCTCAACTAGAAATTGCCCTCTTTGGGCGTAATGCAATTTTGCTTATCAGCCTTCAACAATTTCTTATGAAATGGTTAAAAAAGGTATAATGAGGTTGTTTGAGGATCAAAGGACTAAATGCAATTTAAATCCTTATCAACTTATATGAATTTAAATGCCCGCTTTAACTAGTTATGATTTTACATAATTTTCATTTAATTTTATCTTAAGTAATTATTTTATTTAATATAATAAAATATTAAATGCTTATAAGCAGATAAAATTATATGTAAATAATATTTTATATGTATGTATTTTTAATTTATAAAAGAGTCTTTGCCAGAATTTTGTCTTTGCAAAGCAATTAAATATATTCTTAATACTCTTCTTATAGTTTGTGCCCTTCTCTTGACCACGCAGCCTGCGACAGTTTTACAAACCTACTCACCAAGCTAATCGGCTTGGCTGGTGTTTTCGGGCTGAGGGTAATCAAGTTCTGTCTATAATTATAAGCAGTTAGGCTAGCTATCGTATATGGCATCCATAACTGCATCTGTGCATTTTATGCTTCCTGTTGATTGCAATTAAGCGGGCATGTCATAATTACATGTAAGGCATGGACAAAAAGAACGCAAATTATAGGAAAGGCAGTGAGACAGATAGACAGACAGATAGACAACTGTCAACTGTCTGTCTGTTTGTTTGTTTGTTTGACTGACTGCCCGTGTGAAGTGGCATTCGAGGCAAAGAGCCATTATCTTGCCTCTTTCACTACTTATGTGCCTGATGACAGGCAAACAAATGCGCTGGGCCAAAGCTTTGGTTATGGCCAGAACCCACAAATGGAAGCAGCAAATAAGTACTGTATTCAAATGGAACCCACTACAAATAGCCCAACATGTTGGCTAGCTACCAAATGGTGTTCTGACAGCAACTGTAAATGTTTCAACAACAACCTGGAGACCGAGGACAACACGTGCCACGCATTTATCAAATGCATTTCACGCCACGATGAGCTGATATGCAGTCCCCTCCCCCCGCCACGGCTAATGAGCGACCCTCACTATCTAAATATATGTAGATGTATATGTATGTCGAACGACCATATACAAATAATTTACATTTTATTTGAATTTACTTTGCTGGGAGAAGCTCCCCAGGCGAATCCCTTCCATAGTCGCAATCGCAGAGAGTGCGTCGCACAAGCTGACCATTTAGATGCTCACTTGGAGGAGCAAGCGTGGTGCAGCCTCGGAGATAAACTCTGCAGGCGAAGGCGAGACGCAAATGTCATTTCCATTTGCATGTGTCACTGTAAATAAACCCCAAAGGAAATGCTGGCAACTGACATGGAAGTAAACGCGACAGAAATAGGGAAAGTGGTGGATCTTACATAAACCGAGCATATGCTGTGCTGTATGCCCTAAACTGATGAAAATTAAATGGTATACGGCATGACTTTCTGCTGCAGATAAGCGTGATGACGCATAAGCTATCAGAAGCATTTATTATGGTCAGCAAAAAAACGCAAAAACCATTTACAGCTAATGATGTAAAATACTTGTGATTAAAAAGTTGAATAGATAACAGATATGAGCAAGAACTTCTGGCAATCATTATAAGTTGTAGTACTAAAATCATTTTAATTTTATTTGATTACCATGGCAACTTTTGAGGATGTCACACGATGTACAAATTAAAATTCATATTTAAATTGAACTTCAGGGCAAGGAAAAGAGCAGGAGGGGGGGGGGGGGGGGGCAAGTAATAGCCAGTAGTCGAAAGACATTTTTATATCAATTAAAATTATGAATTTTAAGTCAAGATAGAGGGGGATTTATTTTGTTTCAGATTTTTATTTCTTAACGATCTCGTTTCGTTTGTAATGAGTGGTGTTCAATACTTATTTTTTATAAATCAACAATTTCTACTTACAACAAAACCAAATATTATAACAATTGAAAAAGCATCCCTTTTAATGGACATAAGTCCATTACAAACTAACAATGTCAAAGGTGAAAAATCATACATATATTTTTCACTTCTATTTGATTGATCGCCTGTGTTGGATCTTCGCTAGCCTTCAAACAACCCCATTGGAAGACAACAAATACCCTCCTCAAACGCTTGTACGGCAATCCAAAATGCCAAATGCCATATGACTCGAACAGAGAGAGTGTTAGAAAGAAAGAGAGACAGGGAGAACAAGGGGCATGCATAATTTAGTAAATGCTTATACCCATTTATATAAATGTATATATATATTTTTACATAACAAAGCATACAGAGATCTCACTGTCTCGCTCACTTTTTAATGCCTCCCTGCAACTCTCAACATATGGCACACAACAAAAAAAGGTAAACAAAAATGCAACCAGAAAACAGGGCGTCAGAATATTTGACTGAAAGATGCGGCACATTTAAATGTGATTTATATGAAAATGCCAACAGCAACAACAAGAACAACAACAACAACAACAACAACAATGCCGAACGGCAAAGTGTGCGACTATTTTTGGAATGCCAACAAGGTGAGGGGCTGTTCGGGGTAGTCAAACAGCAGCGGAAAAGGAAGTGCGCTTTATTTGTTTGCCCCTCTTTCCACATAGATACGTACATACATATATATGTACGTATGTATGTATGTATGTATGTATGCATGATGTATATTTGTACCCATTGCAGTTGTTGTTATGTTGAACTATGCGCCGCTTGCTGTTCACGCTGCTCGGCTCAGCTTAGTTCCTCAAGGCAGGTGTGCATTTTTCTGAAGAGAGGGAAAAAATGGGAGAGCAGCTGACACTGTTGTGCTGTGCATATGTGTGTTTATGTGAGTGTGTGTGGATGTTTTCCAATCAGCATTGCTGTCGTTTAGCCTTGGACGTCCGCTGTTAAGATAATTATTTTGCCATTGGCCCACACACAAACACACTCGAGCCTAGTCGTGTTAACCCAGTTTGAGGCCGAGCTTGCAATTCAAATGAGCAACTTGGCAAGTTTGTCCGGCAGCATGAAAATTTGCAGTTAAACTAGATTCGTTTGAAAGATAACTACACTGAGCCAAATTAATACATATAATTAACACATTAATATATACTTATAACGATACATATGGTTAACATTGATAACTTATTTTAATTTGTAATTATATCATTTAAATTTTGGCAGTGCTACACTCAACTCATACTAATATACAGTATTACCCTGTACATGTGTATTTAATAATAATAATAATAATACAAAATAATAAAAATGGAACATATAAAACTCTCAGTTGTTGTGTCTGACTGTGGCAGCTTTAGAAATTCTTAAGTAATAAAAAAGCAAAAAAGTTTATGGATAGAAGCCAAAAATAAGTTTCCGAAGAAAGAGTGCAAAATACTTTGAAGTATCCTCTTCTGGCTACTGGGCTTCTGTGTTTATTTAGCATTGTTCGTGCGGAGTTCATTGACCTTTAAATAGTAATAAATAACTGTGCTCATTCAGAGGATGAACAATGAAACAAATAATCAACTCAGTAATCAATCAGACCCGATGATGTCATCATTTTAGATGTTTTCTTTGGAATGCCATTGTTTAATCAAGTGCCCTTTGAACTATTTTATTGTTGTACAGTTATCTACTCTATGAGCTGGGGGGAATTGTTATCTAAATAAATAACAATTAGGCTTTTATCTTACTGTACAAAAACAGTTACGATTATAATTGATTATAACCAATTGTTTATTGCCAGCTTAACTGTTATTTAACATTTTGTTCATTTCAATTGATTTATAACATAATATAAACGGCTTGAAGAAATTTT
Source organism: Drosophila setosimentum (assembly GCA_035043505.1). Taxonomy (NCBI): domain Eukaryota; kingdom Metazoa; phylum Arthropoda; class Insecta; order Diptera; family Drosophilidae; genus Drosophila; species Drosophila setosimentum. The sequence goes on from JAWNMY010000007.1 coordinate 1,526,970, forward strand.
ACAATAAGTGTTAGACAAACTTTTATGCAATGGCTAACATGACAATTAGCGTTTATAACTGTTGTGCTTTTATTATTATCATTTTTTTGCGGTTGTTTCTTTTGTATAAAAATGTAACTCATGTTAATCCAGTTTAAAGCCGAGCTTAAATCTGTAACTCAACAATTAAAGCCTAACCCAACATGCCGAGTGAAATTAAACACAACTAAAGGGTTTGTGGTACTAAAAATAAAACAACGCCTTTCTTTTTGTTCTCCCTCTATTAGGCACTCTCTCTGTCTCCTTTTCTCTCTCTCTCCCGCTCCCTCTCTCTCTATCTCTCTAGTTAGAACAATGACGGCAGCTGGCAGCTGGCAGCCGCCTTTAAATGCCCCCAAAGAGGGCGCATCCCCTGCACAGTGTTGACTTAGGCCCAGAGACCCTCTTTGTGCCAATTCTGTGAGCAACGCGACATAATAAAGTCCTTTAACCTTTTGCTCGACATTTTATTTTTTGCAAGGAATTTGTTGTGGCACCCTTTTGATTTTATGCAACTGCAACTTCCGCATATCTTGACGTGGTTTTTGTGAACAGCTTAGAGCTACTTCAAGCCGAAGGTTGTAAAAGGTTTTGTTTTTAATAGATCCTGAAGTGTGAAATGCAAATGTGAAAATGTGTCATGGATTTGTTTTCGTTTTATTTTTATTTTTTTGTAGTTATGGCTGCCTCTTTTAATTTGATATGTGACTTATTTGACAACTTTTTGTCTGGCGTTGGACTCAGTCATAAATTACTCATCATCATGACGAAAATATGACTATTAATTGAATGGATCAACAACTAGAGATGTGAATCGTGTGAATAGCTGTGTACGAGTTCTTTGTCCGATGTCTTCACATATAAGTAATCACACAGCTGGCCCCACTGGCATTAATTTATCATATTTTTTTTATTATAGACAATGCCTAAAAATAGTAGAACAACAAGTTTACAAACAAGTCTAGAGTGTTGGCCACTTGGCTGCTAAACAACATCCAAAAGGCAAAAGATTCGACTATAAACAAATATAAGCTGCAATCAGCTTAAAATTCCAGCATACACAAATCTCGAAACAAATAATATAAATACATATTTTTTGTGTTGCTTTTGCTTTTCAGTATTCAAATTTGATGGCATGTGCAAAATGTTTTTCACATTAGGAGGGGGTGGAGGTGGGCGGGTCCTACACTCTATTATTTTTAGATTGCAAGTTCATTTCGCCAAATGTGAATAATTTTATTATTATTTCACTACTTTACTTGGCCGCACTAAATTACCAGTTCGTTAAAAGTGGCAACAAACTGCGAAGAATCGTTGAAAATCAGTTGCTGAGTTAATCACCATTTACTTCATACATATTTGCATATATTCATATATTTTTAAATATATCTGGTGCAAAAAGGTGACTCAATGTCTGTGCGAAAAAAATATGCTTAAATCAAAAGTGTTTATAGAGTCGTGTCAGCTGACGTGCCCAAAAAGTAGATCGCATTTTGGCCATCTCGTAAAACAATATGACATTTAGCTTAAAAAAAATCAAATAAATAAAAAATAAGAGGTCAAGCATATTACTAATAGGTTTTTATTGGCATTATAATTTGCATGTTTTGTGGCAACTAGGAAAGCCATTTGAGGTGTGAATGGAATTGGCGAAAACAAATACAGAATACAGATTAAAAATAAAGCTGACCAAAAACTTAGCCATACATTATAGAAATAAATGTTTATATGTACATTGGTTTAATGTGTTTGCCAAATAAATACGAGATAAAGCCATAGACTAAGTTAAACCATTAAATTGTTTATAGAAATCATAATAAATCATTAGAAATCTAAGCAACTAAAGAAGAATCTAAGAATTTCGCAGTATTAATTTTTGCACATTGAGCTATAGCATATTTGATGCAAAAAAATATTAGAATATATATGAATATATATATATATGTATAACAAAAAAGATACCAACAAAGTTTCGAAGCTAGTTAAACTTAAATATGAGCTTGACCCAATTGAATCTGCTCGCGCCTTGGTTATAATTAAAAAAATACAAGACTCATCAATTAGCTTCAACGAATTTCGAGCAAATTGTTTTCTTAAGATCAGCTGCACCCAAGAAACTGCGCACACAGGAAAAACTGATGAAAAGCGCCCACACATTTCCTTTACAACAACAAAGAACAATAACAGTCAAAATGATTTGCGTTTAACAGTTGAGGGCGAACCAAAAAATAACAAAAAATTAAAAAAGATAAGAATTTGTTTGTCAGTTTTGTGGGTTTCTCAATTTCAAATGTTTACGCAAAAATTAAAATTACACACTGCGAACGAAATGGAAGCGAAATTAAAGGCGTGTGAAAAATAAAATAAATTGTGGCATTCGCAAGCGGCGCACTAAGCACAAACAAAACTCTTAACGCAAATGAGATGTACGAAAAATAAACTTCAATTAATTAAATTTCCTGCTTTGTGCGCACTTTCTGTGCACACTGTGTGGGAAGCGAGTGTAAAGCGAATGTAAACCGAACGGGGCACATTTTAAGGCAGACAAAATAACGTTTTAATTTGAATAAATTACAGCGTCTATTAGACAATAAAAATGTCTAAGCCATGAGCTCAGCTAAGCACTAAATATTGAAGTATTTTAATTGCTTGCAAAATACATATATATGAAAAAAATTATTTAAAAAAATGTCGGAACAAAATATTTGCGCGATTTCTGCGTCTTGTCGACTATTTAAAAGAAAGTGGTTTTTATTTAGCTTGCTGTAATTTCAATTTGACTTTTTCCGCAACTATGATAAAAAAAAAAATAAGCAAAGCAAGTTGCATTTTTCGTTATTTTTGTCGCGATCACTTTGATAGCTTAGGTGTGCGCAGGTGAGAGCCCGATGGCTGTCAATGTTTCAGATGTGCACTCGTTGAAACGCAACAAATAAGGCAAGGCAATACAAAAGATTGTACAAATGTTACCAAAGATAAGACGCTCTTCAACCGAAACAGGTAGAAATTGACACAAAGAGCTCGATCGAATAACAGCTGCCAGTCATAAGAGAGATAAAGAGAGAGAGCGCACGTCTGCTGCGTAAGCAAAGAGTGTACAGCTAAGAGCACAACATTGTGCACTTGTTAAAGTTACAGCAGCTAACAGTCCAGTATACAGCAGCCATGACCAGCTTATGTAATGAATCCGTGGTAGATCACTGACAGATGCTCTCTACTTTCTGCTCTCTGATCATGTTAGTTTAACAGTCAGGCAACAATGTAATAACAGCACTTGTAAAATATGCTGTGACAGAGAGCGACCACTGATCTCACTATCCATCGCTCTCTTCGTTTGGCAGTCGGCCAAGCGCCTTGTGCGATGTTTTTCATTTTCTTACCGTCGCCTTCAATATTTACAGGTAATGTTAACAGCAAATATTTGATGAAACTGAAATCTAAGCGCAGCGGACAATTGAAAGCCCAACGGGAGGGGAGTAAGTTGTGGGGAGAGTGTTGATTTTTTTGTGCTTTATCAGGCGACAGGGAAATACACGCAAAGATAACCAAATATGTACACACTTATACACACGTTCATACGAACAAACAGTAAATACACAGTTTGACAAAGGTAATAAACAAGCACAGTGACCAAAAAAAAAAAAACAATTCGAAAACAAACAGGAAAAATAAAACAAATCTGGCACGCTTTTCTGTCGGGGATTAGAGAAAGAAGGAGTTTATTTCAGTTGTCTCTCTTATCAAGCGATTGGTTTGTTTACATTACAAGACGAAGCAACGATGATAATTCCTGTTTTTAATTAAGTTTTTAATTTGAATGCCTGGCGGCAACATCATTTCTATGCTATGCTTTCTTTTTCAGCAAGTACTTTTCACAGTTATTATTATTTTTCATTATTATTCCACATGACGACAACTGTCAAGCGCAACGAGAACAACAACAACAATGATAAAAATTTCCGCAAGAGCAAACAATTACATATTTATGTATGTGTGCACTAAATACATATAAATATACATATACATATATACATAAATATGTTGTTAAGTTTTAGCGGAAATCAAGGCGAAAGTTTTGGCTCCAGCCAAACGTGATAGGTGAGCACAAGAAATAGATGACAAGTCGCCAAAAAAGGGCGCAGTTTTATAGCATTTTTTTTTATCAATGCCAATAATATTAAATTAATGTGTAAATGAGACATATCGGAGCCATGATGCCCTAAAAAAAAAATAAATATATAATGCCGAACATATTTCAGTAGTTTTATCAATAAAAATATATTGGCAATTGATTGAAATATTATTGGCTTAATTTATTTTATGTTTAAACCATGAATGTTGATTTTTTAATTTTATTTCATGACTGCCAATAATTAGTGTAAAGTTTTTTATTGTATAGAATCGATTGTTTCACATCGTGTCGAATCGTTCTAAATTTTTTTAGCCTCCCTGTCTAAAGATCTGCACATATATTTATTAGCATGAACGCATTTTCAAAAATATATAAAACAAACATTTCAAATTTGCTTACAGCATTCTTTCATGTTTAGTGAGCAATATTGAGTCATCTAATAATTTATTTAAAATTGATTCTATTTATAAAATAAATACGCAAAAACCAAAAGATTCTTGGCAAATTTAATGAAAGATTTCTGGAATCGATGAGGGCAATAATAAAAGCTGTCCTGATAAAAAGCAATTGAAGAGCTTCATAATTGCCATGTGATTATGCACAACTAAATAATAAATACACTGGTATCCAAAATAAAGTGCACAAAATAATAACAATGTTTAAAGATGAAAAAAAACTCTGCAAAACTTTTGGGTCAACAATTTCATTTTGTAAATTGTCAGCCGGACCCAAAACAAACAACGACTTTATTAACATAATGACAAACAAATTGTGTAGGTCAAATATAATGAAGGTCGAGACAAATAGAGGGCGTGGCCAGCATATTATATACAATATATATATACAGTATACATTATAGAGTAAAGGTCAAGTGGTCATTGTCTCTGCTGGAAGATGAGGGAAAATGATGAGAAATTTGTAAGAAAAACAAAAAGAACACCGATTTGGACTATAAAAGAAATGCTCACACACACATCCTTACAAATAAATATATAAACTACGAAAATATCTAATAAATCATAATCCAGCCGAGAACCTACTTAATGCGTTTTGTGCGCATTTTAAAACGCGTCCATGCGCCAAAGCCGAACGAATTGTGGATGAAAAAGGATACGAATAATGTTAATGCAAATGCAACGAGCATTAAGCAGACGAAGCGCCCTCAAAGCGAAATTAAGTGAAAAAAAAACGAAAAAAAGAAGTGACACAAATTTCAGTTTTCTTTTTATCTGTTACGCGCGAGTGAGTTACAGCTAGCGGGCGTGGTGGGACGGGTGGGGCTGGAAGTGTCATGAGCCGGCTGTAAACGACGAAATCAATTAACAGCCATAAGGAAGATCAAAGCTGTGCTCAATTGGAAACGTAAGAATGAGAGCGAAGGCGAAAGTGGGAGGGTAAGAGAGGGAGAGAGTGAATGAATGAAAATCACATCGTATGCATAATTTACACAATGAGGCGAAATAACATGGAATCGCAAAAAAAACAGTTATGTTAATCTTGTAATAGACAAAGGAAAACTACAACGAACTTAAAATACCCTTTTATACATTAATTTGAGTATAGCAAAAATGTGAAAAGCACTAAAAATAATTTAACATTGCAAGCATTTTAATTTTTTGTTGTTGAAATAAAACAGAAATTGGGAAATGATGGAAACTATTAAAAATATCCATTTACAAATAGAAATTATGGAAAATATTCAGTCTATGTAAAATAAAATCTGCAATAGTTCGAGCTTTAAAAAAAAAAACGTTATTAAACATTCAATCAACCAAATAAGTGAAAATTTTTCCCAGACTTAGCAAAACTAGTTGCCAAGTCATGTCGAGTCTCACAGCGAATAGACGCTTCCCCACTGTTGGTCAACGACTATTAAGCAATAAGGGAGCGTCTAAAAGACATTGAAGAGGCGAGAGGGTTGATGGCGTTGCCCGAGACAAAAGCCATAAAAACTATGGGCAAGTAGTAACTATTGTGTGGTATGTGTGCCCCAAGGGCGGTTCAGATAAAGGGAGGTGTAAATATATATATATAAATATGAAATTGTGTATTGTTATTCATAGATTTTGCTGCTCACCAAAACATTCTTTTGATTCTCCTTGTCTAACAGAAATTCCATGCTTTTGTGCGGCCTTCGCACGGAAGCAATTTGAACAGCGCCCGCCTGCGAAGATGTTTTGATTCGGCTCATGCGACTATCAACATCATCCTCATCATCGTCATCGTCATCATTATCCATGTTGTAGGTGGCACTGGTGACATTCAATCGCTTGACGAGATAACGTTTGTGTTGCTGCTGCTGCTGTTGTTGTTGCTGTTGTTGGGTTGGATTGCAGGTGATGTCCATCAGGGAGCGTGTTTTGCCCGATATAACCGTTTCGTGTGTGTCCAAATTGGTTTCGATTAGACCCATTTTACCACTGTCGTCGTCGTGGATGGGCGAAACAGCCACCGGAATGGCTGTCACCATGGTGACTGGTCGCGGCTTAAAGCCGGTTGTCTGCGGACCGCCTAGCTGATTGAACATTTGCGTCTTTTGGGCGACGCTGGCGCGCGACGGCGATTCGCTGTCCCGAGCCATATCCCTTTCAGACATTTCGCGCAACTGGCCGTGTGACAACTGTGCGGCAAATGCGGCATATTGCTGCCGTTCGGCATCCAAAAAGAGAGCATTGCTCTCTGCATGGGCAGCACTCGAGGGACTCGCGACATGGGCAACACTGTTTGCAGGCGCATGCGTTTGTCGTGGCGGCAGCTTTGGCAACGGCGGCTTACCAGTCACAAGCTTTTGCAATGTCGATGTTTTTGACTGTTCTTGTTCTCCACTAGCAGCTGCTGCTGCTGTTATTTGTCGACTGTTAGCGCTAACAGTGCTCGCCTCGGAGGCGTTGCTTTCATCGTGAGCAGTGCTGCTGCTGCTGCGCGGCGGCTTTAACGGTATATAAATGAAATCCTGTGTATTGCCATTGCTAGCTGTGTGTTTGGGCTGCTGCTGTTGCTGCGGTTGTTGCTGCTGCTGTTGTTGCTGCTGCTGCTGTTGTTGTTGTTGTTGTTGCTGCTTCTTCTTGCGTCGCAAGGAAAAGCGCAGGCCGTGTGCAAAGCGAGAGAGAAAACTTTTTGAGCTGGGATGTTTCTCGTCCGATTTGTTCGCACTGCGCTGCTTTACCGGCGATTCATTGTTGTTGCTGGAAACGGACGCGGAAGCGGAAACAGAAGTGGGCATTACAGCTTGTGATTTAGGCATAATGCCGAATTTATTAAAGTTGTCCTCGTGGGTGTCGTCGTAACGCTGCAGCAGCTGCTGCGATGCGTAGAGTATTTGATGGGCGCGATTTGTAGGCGGTTCGCTCAATATGGGCAAATGTAGGCTGAGGGGGCGTGTGGCAGGTGGTGCGCTTATAACGGTAACTGGCGTAATTGTCGTAACGCTTGGTTTAACGATCGCGCGCGTTGCTGATGAGCTCGGGTCGACGCGCGTTTCAAGACTGACGGCCGCAGCGACGCTTGAAACTGAAACGGGCTGAGGCGATGTTTTCGTAGTCTGCTGCTGTTCCGTTTCCATGCTGGCGATGTTTTCGTTGTTCTCATCGCTCTCCATGCTCTTGTCATCGATCACGCTCTCTGGCGCTCTTTGCTGTTGTTCTTGAGCTCTTGGCGGTTGCGGTTGCTCTTGCGTGGCTCTTGGCTGTTGCTGTTGCTCTTGCGTTTTTTGCTGTTTCTCTTGTTGTTTTGCTCTTAGCTGCTGCTCTTCGTTGTAGCGCACTGCTATGTTCTCGTTCTCTTTGGTGTTATAAATAACAGTGGCATCGTTGCCATCCAATAGCAGCTGCTCTGAATCGTCATCGTCATCGTCCAGCTGCTCTTCGTCGCTGCTCGCCTGCTCCTCCTGTGGCTCCTCCGATGACTGCTCCTGCCAGCAATACTTGCTCACCACCGGACAAAAACTCACCTCTTTGCTGAACGAATTGCGCGAACCAGCTGGCAGCAGTATACCCAAAGGCTTCGCTTGTGTTGCTGCCAGCGGCAACTGATGCATCGAATTGTGCGCACTACTCACATAGATGTCATCCTCTGTCTCCTGGCTGCCGTTATCGAAAGCTGACAGATTCGGAGTGCTACTCACCAGACTGCGCTGCTTTGCCGTCGAGCTTTGAAAGCGCCGTTTGGGCAGCGCTCGTGTGTTGGATTTGGCTGTGGTGAGTTGTGCGATTTGACTTTTTGCCGGCAACTCGAAATTGCACTGCTCCAAGGATTGGGCGTAGGAGGTGCGCAAATTGGTGGGATCCTGATCGAATGTCTTGCCAAAACTGCTAAAAGTAATGACGGCGGCAACGGGTGGCAAGGCGGCAATTATGGGTGCCGGCAAAGATTCCTTATCCACATTTGTCCGCTTCTGTCGCGCTGGCGGTTTTCGTATGGTCAGCTGGACATGTTGCACTTGTGGCGGTGGCGGTGGCGGCGGCGTTGCCTCCTTCTGCTTCTCCGGCTGCAACTCGAATACTTCCCTCACCGGTCGCTGCTCGACCAACTCCTGCTCGGCTGTCTTGTCATTGAGTATGGAGGCATTCTTGTCGTAGATCTGACTCAGCTCGTCCAGCAGAAAGTTGCCCTTGCAGATGAACTGCTCGCAATCCTCGCCCGAGCTAATGCGCTGCTTGCGCTTATCCATGCCGCGCTTGCAATTCTCGCTGGGATCCGTGTAATCGAGTAGCGTCAGATTCTGATAGCTGGCATTCAGATAACCAGCCCCACTGCCCACTCCTGCTGCTGTTCCTGCTGCTGCTCCCAGGCCGACGCGATCGTTCCAGCTACAGCTGCGTCGCATGCGCGGCAAACTGAAACTGCTGCAATCGAACTGATCCAGATCCTCGCTAGAACTGTGCACACCACCACCACCACCACAACCACCACCACCACCAGCACCCGTACCCGCACCCGTCTCGTGGCGACGCTGCTGACGACGCTGTTGCTGCTGTGTGCGACGTCGTCTGCCCAGCTGCTGCAGCTCGTTGGGTACCGATGTGGATGAGCCTCCGGCTCCCTCTCGACTCAACACTGGCGAGGAGCTGCTGCTGCTGCCGCTGCCGCTGCTGCTGCTGCTGCTGCTGCTGCTGTTGCTGTTGCTGCTCCTGTCGTTGTTGTTGGCGTTGTTGGTAGCCAGCACGTAGCTGTTGTTGTTGTCCGTTAGCAAGTTGGGCGACGAACCTCGCGGCTCGCGTATGTCGGGCAAACTGTTCCGCAGCCAAGTGAAAGAGGCAACCGACGATGCTGACGTCGCCGAATCGCTCGGCGATGCTGCGCCGCTCTCGCAGCTATTTATAGACGATGTCGGAGAGGCAAGCAGCAGCGATGATGCGGACGACGCTGATGTTGATGCTGATGCTGAGGCGGAAACGCAGGAGGAGACAGAGGCGGAGACAGAGTCTGTTGATTGCGTCTCGTCCACGTTTGTCTGCTGCACTATTTTCGTCTGACACAAATCATTGGAGTTTAGAGCATCGGCCTCCTCCAGCTCCAGTTCCTCCTCCTCCTCGCAGAGTTTATCGAAATTCTTTGGTATACTTTTCGATTTGGTGCGTCGCAATGTGCTCGGCTCACAATACCCCGAATCCTCAGACAAATTCTCCGCCGAATTTAGGGGCAGCCGTCGGCCACCGCCAGCATCTTGTTTGCCCGGACAGGCGCTGAGTAAACTGTGACCGCTGCTATCGCTGCTGCTGCTGCTGCTGCTGCTACTGCCGCTGGATGTTGACGATGTGCTGCTCGACTCGGAATCGGATTTGATTTCGGCCTGATGCACGAGACTCTTGCAGGCGCCAAACAGTTCCCGCTGCTGCTCCTCAAAGTCCAGTTTGTGCAGTTCGTAGTACGTTTGATGCAAACGGCCATCGCTCGACTCGTAGCGCTTCAGCAGCGATGTCGCCGATCCTCGCCGGCTGTCCGGGTTGCTGTGTGAGCCACTGCTGACATTGGAACTGCTGCTGCCAGCCACCGTTTCGCAGCTGAGCAGCGATGGTGAACTGTTGCCCAGACTGCTCATGCTCTGGTGCTGCTCCTGCAGCGTCAACTGTCGCTCCAACGACTCGAACTGCACCAGCGACGAGCTGCGCGACAGCGAATGATACGAATCGTTGTCCGAGTAGAAATCATCGAACCCTCCACCCCCACGACGACTGCCAGTGCTGTTGCGCTGTCCTTGACTGCCGTAGCTGTCGCGGGAGCAGGCCTCCAGTGCCAGGAAGCGTTCCAGACTATTGTGTGCCTCGGCATCGTAGCGTGGCGGCGGCGGACGACGCAGCTGCACCACATCCTCCAGACTCTGCGGCTGCTGCTGCTGATGCTGCTGCTGCAGTTGCTCCTCGTGTGAGCGACGCGCACGTTTCGGCGGACAGGCAAAGTCTCGTTCGGATATGGCATCGATATCTGCAAATAGTAATCAGTCAGTCAATAAAGTCATTTATTTTGGTATTTTACTAAGCACAGTGAACTCTAGCATATGGGAACGCATCAAAAAAAATAAAGTGTTTAATTTAAAGAGGATTTTCATGGAAATTTATAAACTTTTAATATTTAATATTTTTCTAAAGAAAGAATTCCCGCAAAAGTTAAAATCTTAATTTAAAGGTATTATTTTTAGAGAAAATAATGGAACATAGAAAGGATTTATAATTTAATTATAATCCAAACGATTTGAATTAAGAATACAGAAAAAAATCATAAGACGAATTCTTATTTTTGAGAATCTAGATAAACAGATCTATGTATTTCTGAAAAGTTTATTATGAAAAGATCCTTTGAAGAGGGTATAATATGACATTTAGTATATGAAGGCAATTAAAATCACTTTTCGTTGCTATTTGCGAGCGATCACTGTACTCGTATATGAGACTCACCCTTGTTAATTTCGACTCGTATGACCGAACCCGTTTCGGACTCCGCGGAGCTCCAAAAGCCGCCACAACTGCCACGCTGCTCATGGCCATTCCAACTGTTCTGCGCATGCTCCTCATCCTCGGAGGTCTCCTCCATGATGGGCTCCAGCATTTGACGCGAGCTGGACAAGTAAATGCCATCTGAGACAGAGAGAGAGAGAGATAGAGAAAAATACAAGTTTCGTTGTTTATTTTTAATTCCATTAGAGTAGATTATTTTTAATGGGCGCACTTTGCAGTCGTGTTTGCCACTTGCGCATCTTTTGCAGCACCGTCTCCAGCTGTGCCTGCGGCAAAACTGAAGCGCATCGCGACAGTCAGCCTGCCCCACAGCTGTCTTCATTCACCACAACTGAAATTGCAACTGCAACTGCAACTGCAACTGCTTCTGCAATCTTATCGGGATCGCTGCCAGGGCGTGCATGATTCATGCGGCTTAATTATGCAATTTATTAATAAATTGCCGGCAAACAGCAGCATATACATTTTGCTGTATATATATATATATATGTGTGTATGTGTGTGTGTGTTTGCCAATGTGTCAAACTGACCAAGTCAGACCTACACACATTTTATATATATACATGTATGTATGTGCTTCAAAGCTAAATCAACGAGAAAGTTGTATTCCCTTGCAAGCATCTTCCTAATCTTTCAGAATATCCTTAATAAATTAAGAACATTTAATAAATCACTTCACTAATTAAAGTTGAGTCTTTAAATTGCTTGCAAATTAATCATAAATGCAGTCTTCTGATTCGGTTAGTCATCCATTAACCCTCTAGTGCCAAGCTAAGATTAAGATGATCTTAGTTTATAATTTCGCTTATTTTTTTTTTATTATTTTATTATTAATATTTTATCCAAATGCGATAAATTTCGATATAGGTTATATAAATAAACAGCTGTTTTACTTTATAAGCTACATTTTTTGGAATTGTACAAATATTCGCAGAATAACTTAACCGTTTTGTTATCATTTGGATGACAACTAGGCCACACAAAATGCTATTATTTATTTGTTGAACACATCTTGAAAATTATCAATAACTAATAAAACAAGCGTCTTATGCAGTGGCTTATTATTATTACAGTTTTGTCGTGAAGCAGACGTCTTTGACTCCTTAAAATATATTTATTCTAGATCAGCTCTATCCGCTCTATTCACGTTTATATATTAGAATCGTGCTCAGCTGACATCTATTCCATAATCATAATAATGTAAACGATTCTGTCTTTCATGAATATCTTATTTATTTGTCAAAGATATTTGTACCAATCTTTAGGTAAATAGTGTTAATAATTGCCAACATTGATTAGCTTTGAACTACTATATTGCACAGCTCCCTTAGGAGGAATCGGTTGATTTTGCGAATCAATAAAATATAAATGAGAAAAGGTTTAAGCCTTAGGAGAAGTTTTTGTGTTATAATATTAAAATCTAAGCACTTTCGAAATTGCTTTTGCTTACGCATAATCTTAATCAATCTCAAGTAAAATTGACTTTGCTGATTAAATTCCAGCTTGAAATTAGATAATGACGCAAAACATTGGTTAGTTTTGGTATTAAACACATATTTCCGATATTGGCCTATTGCTGTTGACTACATCATAATATTACCTAATTGTCTATCTACTGTTATTTTATTTATAATAATTAAAGCATTCTCTTATCGATAAAACTTATAATTACTTTTGCACTCACCTTGCTGTTCAAATGCCCCCAAATTCCAAGTAACGGGTGTGTTTAGATAACCCGCCAGATCCAAGTGTTCCATATTGAATTTGGCAAGCCTCTTAGGCTATTTTTGTTTAGTTTTTTGTGGTTTCTTTTTTTTGCAGTTTTACTTTCAATAGCTTTGTCTACAGCTAAATACTAAATACTAATGTATTTATATCGTTGTTGTAATGCTTAGTCTCCAAGTATCACATTGGTTCGTTTCTGATTCTTCAGGTTCTCCTCATTGAATGCAACTGGGGCATTTAGCACCATTTAGTTCCAGTAGCCGTATCGCAACAGTTTTGACTCTTTGTGCAATTTGGCGGCAGCATTCGGTACAGACTTTTGTTATATTTTCGATAAGCGAAAATGATATCTGTAAACAATACAAAAAAAAAAAAACAACAAAAAGAAAACAAAACCAATGGCAAAGAAACATTAGTACATATTGATAAGAAAAGAGTCATATAAGGCTATATTAAAGAGGCAGGGAGTGTTCTTTAATTGCTACATTACAACTGAAAATGCACTGCAAATGATTTTACAAACATTACCTTTCGATTTGAACTCTCAGCACACATGGATATGTATATTAAATTGTACAGATCTAATTAGAATATTTTACAAGTCAAGTGCTAAAATGACACAGATACAGAAGCCACTTTGGTTAATTGAGCTATTGTTGAATGACTTAGAAAATTAATGTTTATAATTTTAGTACATTTTCAACAATTAACCTATACGAAGATGATATTGAAATCAAGTCTTCATTAGATATAATGATTAATACAAAAGCAAGCTTTTTTTAATTAAGATGTAATTAGTATAATCTATAAAGTAATCTCAAATAGAAAACAGAATTTATTTTTATATATTATGTATTTCATATATATACATTAGCACATTTTTAGCGGGCTGCTTTAGACGCATAAAATTATAGTCAATATAGCTATAATATGGCTAACACAATTACAAAGCAAAAATAAATAGAACTAGAAATCTCAAGAGAAATAAACATTAGCTAGCTTTTAATTTAATATTTTAGCGCAGTGGATACTAAAATAAAAAAATACCGCCCCTTTTTGAATATTGAGTTGGGGGCGCATTAAAATGTTTCAGCTGAATGCCAATAAGTTGTGTTTCTATTTGTGTATGCCTTGCACGTGGCAAATGTATAAATATAATAATTCAAAATCGGTGTCCGTGGGCGATCAGCAATTGAGTGGCGACTCGCAAGTTGTTTGCTTTGAATGCAGTTTCATTACATAGACACACACACACACACACACACACAAACATATGATTGGCAGCACATATTCTCATAAATATATAGTATAATTTACAGTTTAAAGAAACAAGCGATAACCCAATTCAGCGTCCGCATTTTTCAATGTCAAAAGGGTTGGGAGGGAGCAGTTCGGATTTAAGTAAAATATATATATAGTATATTTGTATTATAGTCTAGGCTGGGCATATTTATTTGCTCTAGCGTCATTGTGGGTCTGTGGACCAGTTGTTTACAATTTCGCAATTCGTGCTATGTAAACTCAAGTTATTTATAAATCGATTGGAAATACATATTTCACAATAAACATGCTACTCATGAATATACACACATCACATGTTTACCACAAAAAATCAAATTATTTATGTATATATATATATATATATATATATATATGTTCTCCATTTAATGCGATTTGTCAAGGCAATGGGAACTGACCAGAAGTATTTGTATTAATTACTGGAGATTTGATAATTGATTACAAATATATTTCACAGCTTTTGGCACAAGTGTCAAGTGGTTTCATTGTATATGCGATAATAAAAACTTAAATATATAATAATCACATTTGAAATCAATAGTTAATTTGTTGCATTGGAAAGCAATATGGAAATATATATATATTTTTAGCACAGTTCTATATACCTATATAACATAATAATTTGTAGTACACATATAAAAGATTTGTGCTGAACAGCTGAACGATAATTTAGCATGTTCTCGCTTTTTAGAACACAATATTTTACATTATTTCATCAGTTTTTACTTTTATGCGATTTCCTTTGCGTTGCTACATGAAATATGAAAGAGCTGTCATAACTGTCATGCATATGCAACAAATCTTTCCCAATTAATCAACCTCAATATTCCAAATGTTTTGGGATTACAAGACGAACACTTGACAGCTGTCCAACAAAAGCTGCAGCAACCAAACGAAAATATTATTAAAAACAAGACACATGTATGGTATTAGAAATGAAGAGCATGACATCAATATTGTATCTCTGGCTTCCTATGCAGCTTATCGCTGAGACCAGGGAGAGAGATATAATGTCTTCTTTTCTTTTTTAGTTTTTTAGTACAAACGATAGAGACTTCTGTTTAAATGATAGTGTTGTTCTCTTTTTTGCTAACGATAAGATAGACAAATGTGTGGAATAATACTGGCCCAAGCAGACACCCTATATAACAATATAATTATAAATCGGAAGTTATTTACTTATGGCTTGCCGCATGCATCCATCATATTCTGGCCCACTAAGCTCAACAGCGTCGAACCTTGGCCAGTGCAAAAAAAAATTCCAGAGATACATGAGAAAGGTGTGTGATATGAACATACATAAATATATATATGCATATATATATACATACATATACATATATTTATATCTATAATGTGTACCAGGCGATAATGCAATTGTCCAATTGAAAGATTGTCACATGTACTAAAAAAAGGCGCACACAAAAGTCATTCACTCGAAATAAAAAACGAAGCCCCCAAAAAAAAACTATATATATTTATACATATACATACATATTTATATATATATATATATATATATATATAAATAAATAAATAAGTTCACATGCCAAATTAAACGAAATGCGTCACATTACGTTCGTTTCTATAAATAAAATGCCTAAAAAAGATGCCCAAACAACAAAAACACATTTGAAGTTTTAGTGGCTCGGGAAGGGCACAAGAAAATTTCACAGAAAAGCATAAATTATTTAATTAGATGGTGTGGATGAGTGTTTTCGTTATCTTGTTAGGTGTACATACATATACATATATATATATATGTGAACGTTGATTTGGTCAGGAATTGCGGAAATCTTAAAAATTTTTAACAAAAATTCTAGGTAGCCATCTGGCTTCTAGCGGGGATCACGATCCGTCTGCCGGTTGCCTGCCAGCAGCTTTTAATTGCAAAAGTTCAATTGCCCCCTCTTTATATATATATCTCTCTCTCTCCCAACATTCCCCACCCTCCCCTCTGTGCCCACTTTTTGCCGGCATGGCTATGCATTGTTTTTTTTATAACATGAGCTCATTTAAAATTTAAAATGGATAAAAGGGGTATAACAAAGTTGTGCAAGGGTATTTAACAGTTTATATATATATTCTCCGATTCATTGATAACTTTCCCTACTTTGCGAATATCGATTCGAGTCCATTTTCGATTGCAACTAAATTTCACAACTTTAAAAATATATCTCTCCAATTGGGAATATATCTTTAATTGACATAATATTTGCGTCTGTAAAAATTGCATCAACTTGAGTTAATCGAATTTTACGATTTATACAAACAGATATAAAATATACTTATTTAAAATGAGATTTCAGTGTGTTAGATTGAGTTTATAAGACTTATTATAGATAAAAAACTTTAGTGCAAGGTATCTCCTAGTCGCGCTCTCTCGACTAGTGCCTTCTCACATTTAGCTTTAGCTTCCTTCAGGTTGTACAATGTCTTGTTGGCCTTTCATAAACAATAATGCTCAAATGAATTATTGGATAAAGGGGATTCCTCTGTCTCTCTGTTTCTCTGTTTCTCTGGCAAACTGAACACGTTTGTTTTTGGGGCGTGTCTCAGTGCTCGCTATTAACATGACTCACTTGTCTTGTTGGCCAAGTGTCGCGGGACTTTAAGTTATTATATCTCCAAAGTGGGAAATAAATACGTGTGCATATGTGAATAAACGTATTTGGTGGTATTAGCATATTAAAGACATTTTCGCATTTACTGCACTTTTAACCAAATACAAAGTAAACAGTTATCAAACAGAGCTACATATGTATATTTAATGTTTTTTGCAACTTAACTCAATGCATTTATTTGGTAAGCAGTCTTAATATGTGATTCATGCAATAATGAAATAAAACAAATGCATTTCCATTTTATTTAGTACACTTTTGACATCATTTTGATATCGTATAGCTGCGGTTTAGCATATTTATTTATTTAAATTGTTGACATTTGTTAGAGTACACGCGATTTATAACATATTCATGATTCATTTCGTAAACTTTGTTACTGTATAAAAATACATACATTTCTCTTCATATGCATTTTCTTATCGCATTCAAAGTACAACGTTTTAAATATTATTACACACATATTTTTATCGGGTGTCTCTATGTATGTATATTATATATCCAAACGATAACTTTCGGCAAGCATGCTTGGTGATCGAAACTTTCTCACCTGTGTTCGTTAAGAATCGGATCGGTCGTTTTTTGTGTAATCCTTAAGCGATGTGCTAAAATCTCACAGATTTTAACACCAAGGCACTCTGAGTTCATACTTAGCTCATGTCAGAGCAGAGTTAAATGTCGTTTTATATTTGCTATCTTTCACATACACAACAAATGTGAGCTGCGATAAGCGTTCTATTAACACATACACACACACTCACAAAAATATTTAGATATATACACAAATGGCAAACAATTTGGTCGAAAGCGTTTCGTTTTGGCAAATTTCGTTGCCAACTTTCGCACAGTTCGATTTAGTACTAAAACCCGCGCTCATTTAGTACGGGTGTAAAAGGCAAAAGGTGCGCGCGATTCTTAAAACAAAAGAAAAACAAATACCACAAAAAAAAAAGTGAATGCGACGTCAAACGACATTTCCGACTGCCTAACGCCGACCGCAGCGTTTGAGGTGCGCTTGAGTACTAGGCAGAAAATAATATTTAAAAAAAAAGCAACAACAAGCCACACACACACACGCACACACAACAATCGCATCGGCGACGGCGACGGCGACACACGAATATAATTCTTGTTTGGCTTTTGTTGTTGCTTTTGCTTTTTTTTTTTTAGTATTTATTTACAATTTAATATTTTTCAACGCAGCGAATCGGCGAATCGTGCGACTGCCGAGCGTTTTACAGCAGTGGAAAAGGAAAACAACACTCATCACAGATACTAAGTGTAAATATTCGTAATCTGCCGCGGCAAACGCCCCCGCAAACAAATATTTTTTTTTTATTGTTGATAGCTGCCGCCGCCAAATGGCTGCTTACCACAAATTTTGTGGGGCATGGTGCGTCTCCATTCCTCGCGAGCTGGCAAACAAAACCAAACTGGTCAGGAATATGGTCAGCACATCGAAATGAAAAACGCTCAATGAGCATACGATTTATTTATTTTTTTACGAGTCTCCAACACAATTAAAAGGAAAAAAAAATCACATTCATTGACGCAGATAAGACTTATCAGCCTGTTATATCTCATACTGATTGTCTTGGACACCCGTTAATACATTTGTTTGTACATTGGGCCCAAGGTGAATGGCAAAGTAAGCAGTCATCCGGTAGACAACAAGTCAAAAAACAAATCTATTTTCATTTTGTACTTAAATGTAATTAAGTGTGCGGGAAAATAGCTTAAGATTAAAACCCATAATTCAAAAAGAAACAAGGTCAAAGGTTATTTATCCAAGTGGAACATCTGAATTTAATCGCCCGATGAAAGCTATAAAATCTATATGATGTAATAGACAGATGTTCATCATCAAGCATAAGACTTTGCAAAACTGGTGAACTTGTATGCTGATCAAGAATAAAAATACTTGACAAGCTCGAAAACGTTTCCTTCAAAATCAAACTGTTTAAGACGAAGTCATTTAAAAACAAATTTGGAAATTAATTAGAATGGGTAAGTCTTGTACTCAAAAATCAAGAACAATTCACCGATGTCCTTAAAGATTTCCATTTATTTTTGAATATTAAAATTTTTTATGTAACTGACTTTGTTAGGTTTTAGCGATTTATTATTTATTTAGTACAAAAACATTTCGTATAATTTGTCGATTATATTAACATTTTGTTCAAATTCAAAATGTTCAAATACTTGTCAAAGTGGATTAACTTAAAAAAACGATTTTTATAATTAATTTGTTTATATTAGTGTCGATCTTGATTATAATGTGATGTTCAAAAAGTAAATAATGATTAATTAATAAGAATTAGGTAAATCAATTGCTGTTCTAAAACTCATTTGAATGTCAAAAAAAAAAAGGAAATAAACCATTAATTCTCGTACTAATGGTAAAAATAAATATATTATTATTAAATATATTAAAAACTATCAAACAATTTGCTTTAATATTAAAGTTAATAATTCAATTATTAAAAAAAAAGATGTCTGTTTAAGTTTCAAAAACATAAAGCGATAAAGTTAATATAACTAACATAAATTTAAATTAAATATAAATAAATATGTTAAACTACAGCTGTGTGATAATTGATGTAGTGAGTGTTATCAAGAAAATATGTGAATCAATGTTAAAGCATGAATAAAAAATATATTGTGCAGTATTGCGAAATAAAAAAAGCACGTGCAGAGTTATAAAACATTCAGATAATGTCGATTAGCTTTTTTTCTGCTGAAGAAAATGTGGCTAAGATGCTGCAAATGCATTGGCCTTATGCGCTGCTTTAAGTACCATTAATATTTAAAAGTATCTACAGTTTTTACTCATAAATATGTGTGTTACAGATAAAAATCTTTTATATTATGAATAACATATTTATGAGCTGTCAGCTGGAGTTAAGCAATAAATCATGCAACAACTGCGATTGGCATTCAAATAGACAAATAAACCGAGTAGTTGAAATTCGCCACACATGTTTATAGCTTGTCTATAATCCAAAAAACAATATTTGACTTTAAATGACTAGTTGGGTTTATGCCAACTCAACTTTAACCGAAAAATTAAGCACACTTGTTGCTCTCCTTAATAACACTTGAACGACGAACGACCGACGTGTTTTTGCACCTTTCGCCAAGTAATACAATGCAATATGCAGTAATCATTTTGTTAAGATTTGTGGTGAGTTTCGCACAGTCAAAGTTGAAAGTGTAATAAACTTGCGTGTGAAATGCACGAACAGTTTAAACAAAAGGCGCGCTCGCATTTCTATTCATACATTTTGCACACACACTCCAAATCGCGCTTTCACTTTCGTCTGGCCACGAATCAAATTAAAAGATTCATTAACATTTTATTTATTTTTTGTTTTGGTTTTTCTTCCCAAAGTGCAGACCATTGTCGAGACTGAAGCTGATGCGACTCAAAGCCAAAAACTCGACTCCACTCGACTTCAACTCCTCCCACACAATTCAGCTTTACACAATTGCAAGCTTTTTTTTTGCGGCTTCTTCAGGCTGCCTTTTGGCCATTTGTTGCTGCGGAAAGCTTACGAAATTTTTTTGCTGACATAGTATTGTTTATTGTACCCAGTTGTTGCCGGCCATTCTGCGGAGTTGTGCAATGTTGCTTTTGGGAGGTTTGCAACTGGAACTTTTCGCTCGCTGCATAGCGCACAGCAGGAAGTTTCTTTCGGTATAAAAAGTGAATGTCAGCCAACCCTGGCAATAAGTATATACTACTACTACTTTATAGTCTATTGGGGGTATGTGAATCTACATATATATAAGACTAGGTAGGTATTAATTGATCTCGTGCTTTGGGGCACGCCTTCTTTTTCACTTTTGTTTTTATCTTTTCTTTATGCAAATTCAGCTGTGCTCATTATAAAACATATTTTCTGCTCTAATGAAATGTTCAAAGCGAATTGCAGCCTTGCGGGCAAATTGTTGCCAGTTTTGTGGTCTAATAATTTGATTTTTACAGTTTCTTTTCGAATTCATTTGATTCCTGTTTTCGTATCTGGGCCAAATGCTTCAATTTATTTACTTGTTTTTTTTTTCTTTTTTTGTTTGCCCAGTGTATGTCTATGGTGACATTTAATGGCGAACATCTACAATAAAAACAACAACCACAATAAATCGCCAAATCACTTGAGAAAACAATGCATACAATAAAAGTTCGTGGGAAAACCGCAAAACTTGTTGCGAATTTTTGCTGTGTGGCAATTGATTAAGTTTGCATGTAGCCCCAAATTATTCGTACTATTCGAACTAAAGACGAGTTCATCGTCGTCATCGTCATTATGCAAAAATGCCATTTGCAATCGCTCTATAAATACAATATTTGTTATTTTTATTTGTGCAGCTTGAAATGCAAAAAATTGTATAAATCAGCAATTATCTTGTTTACGATTTCATCAACAGTAACGTTATATGCATTATATATCTAAATGCGCCTTAACAATCGTTATGGGTGCGTAATGCTGAGCAGCAGTTTATTATTATTATTATGAGGGCGTATTAATGAACATATTTAATTAATATTACCCAGCTTTTTTAAACAGTTTTGTTAATCGGTAAACAAAGTATTAAATAATTTTTTGTATAGATTTGCAAGAAAATCCTTATTTTTTTAACCATTTAACATATGTTATAAAATCGCACTTAATTTTATAGTGTAAGAGAAGTGAATTTAAATCTTGTTTGTTAAATGATAAATATACGTTTGACCATATGAACCAGGCTGTCAACCAGAATCGAATTTATGTTCCGATTCTGATTTTGGTACGCAATGATTGCGGTATTTTTCCAAACTTGCTTACAATATTCGGTTACCCATTGGTAACTTGATTTTACGGTACGGTGTTGATTAGGATCAATGGAGACTAGCATAGAGACCCATTCACTTGCATACACCTAGTTTAAGAATGTTTCGCTATTATGTTTGTCAGATACATTCTGAATTTATGTTCTGGTTCCAATTTTGATTCTAAATTTCAATAAATCAGCTTGTGCAATACCAGCTTACTATTATTTATGTATTTCGAGTCCAATATCATTTTAGGCTTGGCCTCCTACGAAGTACAAACAAAAACACAAAACCAAGCACAAATTTATAATTCACACTATTTATGTATATCGAAACGCAGTAATGCCAAGCCCAACATAGATATGTATATATATTTTACTTCCCACTTCAAATATAAACAAGAAAGAGTGCTGTAGTCGAGTGAACTCGACTACCATATACCCTGAACCAGTTATTAAATATATTCTATTATTATTGGCAAATTCCCCTTTAAAAAGATTTGCACTAAAATGCGAGCAGCTCTGGAAGCGCCCTCTGCCGACAAACACATGCAGAATACACACAGAGAAACATATGGATTCTCGCGTCGATTATCATGCCATCTCTTTCTTACACATGCACTCTCATATTTATTTATACAGAAAATGCTTGCGGCTGCTGATAGAAATAATATCAATATGAGAATATATTTTCGACTATAAATTGGGTGTTTCTTATCCGATCTTGACGAAATTTGGGCAGTTGATTAATAGTATGCATATGCATATTATGTATTAATTAGAATTAGATTCTGTCCGTAAATTTGTGGCATTTATTGCTATCGGAAATTTAATGTATCGATATTCGATAAACGAAGGCAGTTATCGATCAAATAACGCAAACTCGATCTGCGCCTGGTATACGAGAACCTATATTCCATATCTGAAGTCTCTAGCTCTTACAGTCTCTGAGATCTGCGTGTTCATACAGACGGACGAACGGACAGACGGACATGACTATATCGACTCGACTATTGATCCTGATCCAGAAAACATATACTTTGTGGGGTCGGAGATGCTTCGTTCTGCCTGTTACATACATTTGCACAAAACCATTATACTCTTTTTACCCATTTTTAATGGGTTCAGGGTATAATGAATGCGATGAGTAGCATAATTCAGTCGAGCTGCTCCCTGAGCTGAGTAGGAAACATTTTGTTCCACTTTACCATTGGGATCTCAACTTTTACTGTCAAGTTGTGTGACTAAACAAAAATTCCTAACTGCAAAATTTAGCAGCGTAATTTGGAATGCATAAAAATGCCATTATGCAGAATTTAAACACTTTAAATAGCAAACGGGCAAGATGAGGCAACCAAACTGGCAGAACGGAATCGCATTGAGGCAATGACTGTGGGCCTGTCGTCTGTGAGTGTGCGTGTGAGTGTGTGTGTGCCAAATTCGCGTGGAAGTAGCACAAGAGCCGCAAAATTGTTTATTAAGGACGGGAGAGCGAAAGAATACAAACCACAACATAAATAACAAAAAAAAAAGAAGTTAAGAGAAACAATGATGAGCATGCAGAGCTCCAAAACGTAGGCCAGGCCTGACACGCCTCAGCGCTTGTGCAGCAGCAGCAGCAGCAGCGGCAAAATGTGGCACTTAAGAATACAGCACTTGAATGGCCGCCAGTCAGGCAAACCCAAACAAAAACAACGTCAAGCCAATGATAAGCCCAGTTAGACAGACAGATTGGACAGAATGACGGCATGAAGGAATGACGGCGGGAAAGTAGGTGGGCGGTTAATCAACAGCTAGGTATGGATCGGAACGGGGCGGATCGGTTTGGGCAGCTGGCAGACAACGTGGGTGCAGCAAGCAGCAGCAGCAAGCAGCAGCAGCAACAGCAACAAAAAGATTATTTTATACTACGTGCAACGCTTGCAGATTCAGTTATCTGGCAAGACCATAAATTAGACTCGGCTGTGATTTGAATTTCTCGTGGCTACCTTTTTTCATTTCTTTATTTTTTTAGTTGTGTATTGCGGTCGCTTGATTAAGTTTTTTCATTTACCTTGTTCGTCTTCCACTTTTGCTGATTGCGAACGAAGCGAAACAAAATGAAACACAAATGACATGAAACCGCAGCACACACAAAAATCGTTGTCAAGTAAATTAAACAGAATGGTGCTGGTTTGGCCAGAGACAGAGTGCGGTTCAGTTCTGTGGGAACAAGGTCATCCAAGGTACTCTCCCGCAGAGTTGCAATCGGAGAACTGTTGCCACTGTTCACTGGGAAAAATACTTCTAGATTTGAACTGAAGCCAGCGGATAACAGAGAAATCCATTGTGCAGCCCATTTTGAATGTGAAAATCTACACCAAATTAGATTTTGGCAGATCTTGGTTAAAATTATTGTCTATATATATATATATATATATATTGGGTATATATAATACACATTGTCAACTTTTTTGTTGAAACGAAAACTACAAAAGCAAAACAAGAAAGAACGGATAACTTCGGCAAAGCCGATGATTAAATACCCTGGCAGGTTTGAGTTATAAGCACGACTCTGATTAATACTGCTTGACGCTTTTAAGTCGATGATATTTTTGTCCGCAGTATTATGTGAATAATATTTGGTTGAGCACTAATATATATATTACAAGTTTTGTGGAATTTGATCAAATATCATCAATATTTTGAGGTTTGACTTTCTAAAATCTGGCATGTAAGTCTACAGCTAAACACTTATATGTCATATGATGTGACCTACAAAATAGAACTCCGGTCTAAAAGGGTATATAATCCTCGGCATACGCAAGATAACTGACCTTTCTTGATCGTAATAAGCATTGACTTATAGTGGTCTGATCAGGTTATCCCCGTCCTATGCTCTGCTTTTAAACTGACGGAGATCTGCACATATAAGTATAAGAATTCGGACATAGGTACATGGCAATATCGACTCAGCTATTGACGCTGGTCATGAATATATATACCTTATAAATCTCAAACCAAAATTAAAATGCCCTCTAGGGTATAAAAACTCGTTTCCCATAAAAAGCGTTAGGGAAAAAGAAGTTAGCTACAACTTCACCGAGCTATCAAAACATGTGCTCTTGTTTAAAAATATTTTCCATACGCTCTCATAATTTGTCTGTTAACTAGCAAATGTCAAATGGCTAACTATAGCAAATAAATAATCTAGGCATTAGAGTCAAAAATGGCAACAAAAAAAAAATACATTTTTGAAAGACTCAACAAATTTACGCTATGCACAATAAATACTCTGACCGGGAAATTATTTAAACCTCGGGCTAAAAATATTTCGTTTTTTGTTTATATTGCGATGAGAGTCAATAAACAAAGAAGACAAAAATTACATAAATTATGCAAATTTAGGCCAAGATAGCCAAAAGCGGTAGTCGAACTATGAAAACAAAAATCAAAATAGAAAACCAAAACAAAAAGAAATCGGACCGTGTCCGATCAAACACCTACACCTATCTACACCTAAGAGGTGTGTGTGTAACATGTTGTGCATGGCCAAATATTGGCTATGCTTGCCATAGGATTGTGTTATTGTTTCATTGCCGGGGATGAATAGCAACATGATAGACAAATGGACAGCTGTTGAGTGCAAAGGAGTCAAGTCATTTATGAAATTACTCTTTATGATACAGACATTCATATGAATGGTGAAAGTCGTGACAGCTACACTCTCAATCAAAGTGCACTATAATTGCCAACAAATTAACAAAATGAATTTTCAATTAAACCCATTGAACTGCCGCCGTCCGTAAAAGTGTGGCCAATTGCAACCAATTGGCAGCGGAAGTTTCAACAGCAAAACTGTTAACAAAGCAAACCACTGAAGATTTCAAAAGAATCGACAAAGCCGAGGTTCATTCAACTCAGCGCTAATCAAGACCTAACCAAAAACAATTACCAATACTGTCCAAACAGATACACACACACTTACACAAATGGTCAAATCGAACGCCTTTTGGCCGACTGAGCACACAGTTCGCAGTTGGTCAGGAAATTAGTTGGAATTACAAATTACGGAACGTGTTGGAATGATCAAGACTCAAAACGTTCATTCAACAATTTACGCGATTTGTGACGTTCTGGTTATTGGCCAAAAATTGATTAGTTAAGTTGGTTAAGCGGAGGTCAAAACCATTTCAAACTCAAATTGTAATAGCTTTAATGGACCAATGGATCAAGGCTGCACTCTTAGTTGTTTGAGAAAATGCTATTATATAAAATATTATTATAAATGAAATCATAAAAAAAAAAAACAATTAAATGTATGATTTATGTAAATCTTAAGAATTAAGCAAACAACGTACAAACAATTTGACATGTCGAGTTTGTTTTCTTTTTTTGTTTTCTGTATACAATGTCGTCAGAAGTCTGATTTGAGTAATAATGCTATTGTTTGCCAACCAAATTTGAAATTAGATTCCATCCCATCATTCAGAAGAAGAAAATTAAAAGTACCCTGCTGCAAAATTATTGAAATTTATAGAATAAGTTATTCGCACTCGGACTCATTTTTCACTACCAAAATTCATTTAATCATTAAGAATCAGGAATGTATATTTCGGATCGATAAAACCGATTAGTAAAATACATAAGTACACCTCCATACAATATAAATAGCCATAGTGAGAGATTCTGAGAAACTACAGATTACTATCTCTGTATCATTTATTTACTTTTTCAAAAACAGTGCCTAAGCGCTGAAGAAAGAGTATTTACAAATGCATTCTTGTGCCAAATGAATGGCCTTTATAAGACATACTGATTGCACAGAATCCGTATCAATTAATAACTGCAACTGCAGCTGAACTCTAATCATAGACCGGATCTGGCTACAGCATTTAATAATTGTTTAAAAAAAAAAAATAAAAAAAAAAACAAATAATAAATGCAATGCAAAGCGTGTGTTTGTGAGTAGAAATACGAAAAACCAGTTTCGCTTACTCTTTCCCAAGATATTGTTGTGCTGCTTGATGCTGATATGCTGTTTTTGCCTTGTGGCATGCCAGCCGTCAGCGTTATTAGTCATTTTATGTGGCTACACATATGACTATCCGTGTAAAATGAATATGCTATGCAGTATGCAGTCAAAAGCCATGGAGACCGAATAACTTGGCTCCACCAAGCGCCGGTGCGGCCTTCACGCTGCCCGCTGGGACAGCTGCGCAATCCATTTAGCGCGGGTCCGGCCCAAAATGGGGCGTCAACAATTTTTAAATGATTAAATTTCATGTGCCTACTAGTGGTAGTAGCTGTTATGCTACCTTTTTTTGTTAGTAAATCCATAATAATTAGCTGGCAGAGCGCTTGTTGAAACTTCGAAATGGGGAAATGCTTAATGCTTTACAAAAAAATACTATGCTGGATCGAAAGTATAATTAAGCATTTGAATAAACTATTCAAGCACCCTTAAGTATTTATAAATTGAAGTATGTTAGGTAAGCTTATGTTCAGCTGTGCAGTTGAAAATGCAGGTCAAGTAACATTTTTCATTATAGCTGATATTTATTTGCACAAAGCATTCGTCTCCCACTAGCTTTGTGCATACAATTCTATACAAACCTAACTGAAATCCAAATAAAGATCTGCAACTTCTAGCATTACATTTGTATAAACACAAACCAGACATTAAAAACCAAATGAATAAATTTCCTAATACAAATTTTTACAATGCTTAAGGTCTAAAATTTTGGGCGAAAGAGATGCTTGCATATTTAAATATCTAAGTCTATCATTTGAATGTTCCCATGACTTGAAAGTTCAAAGTATTTGCAACATTCGGTTTATGAAATGAAGTAAAATTAAGTTTATAATGAATGCAAGACTTTAATTAAGCAATTTTTACAAACACAATATCTACATATGATCTGTGGCAAGTTCCTCCACAACAATGGCTTGTAAAAATTGCCAGCCAAGCAACACAACATAAATGTGAGAAGATTCTCAGCTATAATTTTTTTCCTCTATGTTTAATTACAATTTTCAACAGCAAAGTAAATAAAAACGTGGGGAAACACAAAAGTCAAAAATTCTCTGCCGTTTGGTTGTAAATTAACAACAAGCTGAAGTTAAAAGCTCATTTTGGTTGCTGAGCATTGTCAAAATATTTGAAAACATTTTTACCATTATTTTGATGTTTTTTTTTTATAGCGTTTCAATGAACTTTTGACAAAACCCATTTTGTATGTCAAAGTTGAGAGACAGCTTTGAAAACTGGTTGACTTTTATTATTTTTCAATTAGAGGCAACGTCATGACGCGTCATGGCTCCCCATATGCAAAGGCCATTTCCAAGACCAAGCCCGAGCCCCAGGCCCAAGTGAGATAGTTCAATAAGCGGTCTTGCAACGCGGTCAACAAATGTCAAAAGCTCTTAACGGAAAAGAGAGTGGCGACACTTTCTACCAGAGTCAGTGAGCTCCGCAACTTGGGGACTCTGTATGCGTGCCTGTCTTTAATCAGGTCAGCATATAAATGTATAAAATATGTGGAGGTAGTAGAACGAAAAAGAAATAAGAAAGAAATTACAGAAATAGAAGCAAAAAACACTTAATAATAACTTTGGCCAAAGCTAAGCTTCGTTGATGTCTGTTTTTGCCTGAGTTGGTTTGCTCAAATTAAATTAAATTAATTAAAAGAAATTTCGATGTCTGCAAGTCGATAAATAAAATTTCTGTTACTTCGTATAATATAATAATATATATATAATAATAATAGAATAACAGGGCGCTCGGAGAAATGTTCTTCTTCATCTTCTTCCAATGCGAACTGGGTCAACAGCAAACAGCTTTAAGAGCCACGTTCATTTGGTCGTTTCCAACTGCGATTGAAATAGTTGTAACGCATCATTATTAAATAGCCAAACGCAACTTCTTTTGCCACATTTTGTTGCTTCATGTTGCGCTGCGCAGTTGAAGCTACGATTTTCTTCCATTTAATAATTTTTTTTTTACTCTTTTTTTTATAAATAATAGTAAAAGTAAAAGCAGTTTTTTATTTGTACACCATATAAATCTATATAAAATATAACCATGCTCTCACTTTATGTAATTGGTACAAACTAAGAAAGTCGAACTTCAAAATAATAAAATATTCATAAATAAATAAATATTTATTATTATTGATTCCGGGCTGATTTCAGTTTTGGTACAAATATTAAGAGTGCTGTAGTCGAACTCGACTACGATATACCCTGAACCCAGGTATTAAATATATTCTATTATTATTGGCAAATTCCCCTTTAAAAAGATTTGCGCTTAAATGCGAGCAGCTCTGTAAGGGCCCTCTGCCGACAAATACATGAAACACGCAATACACATTAAAACATATTGAGGCTCGCGTCGATTATCATGCCATCTCTTTCTCACACATGCGCTCGCATACTTATGCATACAGAAAATGCTTGCGGATGCTGATAGAAATGAGATCAATATGAGAATATATTTTCGACTATAACTTGGGTGTTTCTTATCCGATCTTGACGAAATTTGGGCAGTTGATTAATAGTATGCATATTATGTATTAATTAGAAGATTCTGTCTTTAAAATTGTGTCATTTATTGCTATCGGAAATTTAATTTATCGATATTCGATAAACTAAGGCAGTTATCGAAAAAATAACGCAAACTTGATCTGCGCCGGGTATACGAGAACCTATATTCAAAATTTGAGATCTACGGCAGACGGACGGACGGACATGGCTATATCGACTCGACTATTGATCCTGATCCAGAAAACATATACTTTGTGGGGTCGGAGATGCTTCGTTCTGCCTGTTACATACATTTGCACAAAAGCATTATACCCTTCTTAGTAATTTTTAATGGGTTCAGGGTATAAAAAAGGAAATAATTGTTTAAGAAACACCTTTTTAAGAGACTAAATTTTGGCAAAAAAAAATATAAAATATTTATTTATTACTATTTAACCAAAAGCTTTCAACTTGTATTTAGTACTAGAGCCAGCTTTGCCAACTAAGTGTAATTCAATGAACCAAGCAAGCAGCGCAGCTATTTCTACAAAGCATATTAAATAACAAAATAAAAACAAAAACAAAAAACAAAGAAAAAACAAGTTCAAACAAATTATATAAATGGTGAAACGGAATAACAAAGTAATCACCAATCTGACTGATTGCTTACCCAGCTGTCACAGCTGCCATATCATAATAAGCACAGTTATGTTTCAAATGGCTCTTAGCTGCTTTTGTGTTTGGCTTTTTTATTTTTTGGGTAATTAACATGCAGCAGTTCAGATGCGTCAAGGAACTTGTAAGAGGCACACAAAAATTACGAGCACTTTGGTGCGTACGAATATGGCCAAAACAACTTCTATATAGACAATAAAAAGCAACTTAAAAGGTAGCTGACATTTGATGGGTTGTGGCCCGCGACTGAGCCACAAATATGGACAAGGCACGCGTGATTTATGTTCACGTCGAGCGCGTTGTGCGTTGTACAACAGATCACCATTCCACAGCTCCACACTTCCCCCCCCCCCTCCCCCTCTCTATCTCTCTCGACCACTCTTCCCTTTGTCCATTTTACAGCATCCATTGCGTGCGGTATTTAGAGATGGCCAAGAATGTGTGGAGAATCATTTAGAAAAGTGTTTGCGGCCAAGCGGCGAGTTCAACGCCGCTCCATTGGTCTGGTTGGTGGTTACGCTTGGCGGCGGCCGCAACAATTACAGCGCTGTTGCAGTTGGCTGTTTGCAATTTGCAACATGCAACAGATACAAAGACGGAGCAACTAAAAACAATGCAAACACCACGCATCGCATTGCCAATCAAAATTGTTAACATATTGTTGAAAGCAAAGCCTCAAAACACACAACTCAAAAGCCTGGTACAAAAACATTAACACACGGGCCCAACAACAACAATAAAGAGTGTGCGAAATCAAGATACAAATTGGAATTGTGAACATGCTACATCACTATGTTGGCTAACAAAATAGTCTCATCTAAAAGTTGAATAATTGGTAAAAGGAATTATTTTGCATTTAATAGAAAGTATTATAAATAAGCGAAAACATTAAAGTGACTTTGTTTCAGTTTTCTACAAAGTAAAATACAATTTTGAATGAAATCACATCATTTAAATGATAAATAACTTTTCACGCCATGCAAATTATATTATATTTGATTGATTTATAATTACACATAATAGTTAAGTATTTAAATTTGAAAGCCCAAACAAAATCAATAATTAATATATATTGTTAACCATTGCGCAGCATATACGCTCTGACTCATGTATTATATTATAGTTTGCAGAGCTGCTGACTGATCTCTGCTTAAATTAGATTATGTTAGTCATATCACAAATATGACTACAAATTCCAGCAAATCTCAATAGTTAAATATTTACACAAATTATTTTAAGGAAAATTAAATCTTATGTACAATGTTACATAATTTCACTATTAATGTGGCAATTTTAAAAGGCCTTGACTCTAATTGGGTATTGTATTTGCTACATAAACTATGAACTCACGAAATAAATTGACTAATCTTTAAAAGCAATGCGAGAGATTTGTCATACTCACATATATAGTATATTTTTATATATTTTCCCTTTTATACAAATGAATCAATTGCATTGAGATTCCAGAAATTGCAGTGCAATTTAGAAATTAGACTCAGGCCCGTGTCTATAATTATAAAGCGCACTGTAGCATTTGCTAGCAAACCGTTTTGAATTTGAGCTACCTGCAACTTGCCACATGACTGAATGCTGTGTGTGGCAGGTTCAATCAACTCGCGACTCAGCTCGAAGAAATCAGGCTCTAATGGCCTTGGCTTGCGCCCAGACGTCCAAAACACTCATTAGCTTGGTTAAGCGGCTTGACGCGCCCCACGGATGATCTAATCGAGAAACACTTAACACTTAATTTTGTGACGACGACGACTTTTGTAGTGAAATGCGAGCGTGGATGATAAATCACAAATAAAGCTGCAGTAACGCCAATTTTCAATGTAAAATGGCTTGTTGAGAGAGAGAGAAATACAAACTATGCAAGTGAATCAACTAAAATAATACTAACTAAGTTACATATGAATAATTAAAACAAAATTCGTTTCTATTAAATTCTATTCACTATCAAAGACTTAGCAACAATTTAGCGTGAACAACTTATGTTTAGAAAAAAAAACATTTAAACAATACAATTGTTGCAAACTTACTTATTTATCGTTATCGACTGAGGTATAACGTAAAAAATATTCCAAATAACGCAACGCTTGACTCGTAACGATAATCCACATAAAATGATTCCAAAGAATACATGCAGTAGAGGGCAGCTTAGGAGGAGTTGGGGTACGCTTATAGAGATAGTGGGAGATAGATACACAGGTAGAGAAAGAGACTAAGATCGCGATACGAAGCTTGTGGTTACTATGTAACTTTTTCTTTATAACATATTTTCTTTTCTTTTGCTTTTTTGCTTTTGTATTATTGAAAAGCTTCTATTTCTTTGTTATTTGCCTAGGCAAGCACTCTTTTTGTTGTTTAGCACTCGCAGCCACTTCTTTGATTATTATTTATGCTTTATTTGCAGAGCCGTTGTCCGAGACGAACGCGCATTTAAGATACAAAAAATAACAAATACAACTACAAGGCAACTTGACGGAATGTTGTTGTTAATATTGTTATTGTTGTAGTTTTTGTTGTTGCTGCTGCTGCTTTTGTCAGCTGCGCGATCCGCTTTGGCAACTGGCGACGCTGACGACTATTTAAAAGTGACTAAAAAGCGTCGAGCGAACGCCAAGCGCAACGAAGCTGCAAACGTGTCTTAAACGGCCGAAAGGTGTACGCGACAAGCAGGTAGACACATACAAATACATAGAGAGCGAGAAAGAGAGAGCGCGCTCGAGAGAGAGCGAGGGAGGGAGAGAGAGAGAGAGAGAAAGAGAGAGCTGGTAGAGCGCATTGCGATCGGTTTTACAGACGACGGCAAAGTAAAAGCTAAAGAACCTCAATAAACTGGTTATAGTATGATTCTCTGTTCCTCATCACTCGGACCGGCACAATTCTATTTAACTAACTTGGACCTGTCTGGAAGCGCCCCAAGGAAGCAGCAGGCTGCAAGCAACTGGGCAAGGTTAATAACATCAGCAGCAAGATAATAAACAACAAAAAATAAAAATATAAAAATGCACAGACTGCAACTGTGCATACAAATTGTATATGAAATGTGAGATAAAACTCAATGCTGGAATTTACAGCTGCAGCGTGTGCTGCAATATGTAAGCTACCAGAAGTAGGCATCGTTTAGAAATTAGATCTTATTTACGTATAAAGCTTTTCTGAGTTTGTACAAATCAGCTTATAATATATGGCGATAAGCGAGAATTTAAATTACATTTAATTATTTTCAGTTCTTATGCACGTTTTTAGACATAATTTAACATAATTTTATTATAAATTTACTGTATGGAATGATTATGAAAATATAGTTTATTATTATTACTGACAACTGATATCTAGGAAGCGACTACTGCATATATACATAGATAGAGGTATATATATATATAGAGGCATTAAGCCACATAAAGCTGCTGACTTGTCTGGGTTTTCAGCCTAGGGACCGCCATTGTTATTTATTCTCAACACTTCCTCGAGCGAAATGCAAACCAGTTTCTGGTATTTTGCAATGCTGCTGTTATGCAAAATGCAAAAGAAAAGGTTTCCAAATGCGACAAAAGTGGGCGGAGGAAAAACTGGAAGACTGGAGGAGTCGTCGGCACATAACCAAATTCCTGTTAGACGAGGCGCTGTGTGAGCAGTTGACCGCATTACTTGATGTCTGCACATGGCATATTAGGCCGACGACAACGACCACAACTGGAAAGGCTGGTTATAAAAATAGTAGTTACCTCAACTAAGCCAAGGCATTGCGGCTAATTGGCTATGCATTGGCCATGGCAACTGGTAACTGCCAACTGGCAACAGGTAGCAGTTGTCGTGCCATTTGCTGCATACGGCGCCGGCAATAAATATAACATCGTGGAAAATCAACTTAGCCGAAAGGCCAGCTTGAAAATCTACAATCAAATATTAGGTTAGATATTAGATTTGTTAGCCTTAAAATCAATGTCAAAGCAAAAGTATCCAATCCATCCAGCTAAAACTCCGTATGTAAACAAGCCGCATTTGGCACATATAAAAGCCATAAAAACATTCCTAATGTTTCTTAAATATAAACAAGACTCAATCAGAAACCGGGCTGTAAAAGTGACCAGATTGATTGCTGCAAGTGCTGTTCTCAAGGGCGTTGCCACATTCTGAAAATCCATGTCAACATAGATATAAGCATTTTAATATTTGCATAAGTATGTCATTAGGCATCATTTTGAATATAAACACGAGTTGAACGCGCTTTAGTTAGAAGCATATGGTCACACTGAAAACGGCAACAGCTGTTTCTTACTTAAAGTGCACTATTTTTAATACCACAACAAGATGCAACAAATGGGTATTGAGCGTTGGCTACGTCGAAAAATAAAATAACTAAATAAATAACCTAAAAAATACCAAATGGAAAAGCACTAATTTTTGTTATAGATATCCAAACAAAAAAAGAATTGGTTGGACGGGAATAAAATGCCTTGTTGGTACTATGACAAAAAGGAACTACGTGAGACACCCTCAATCCTGGATGGCGCCACATACGAAACGGAGCGTCGCTATCGCAAGGAAGGCGCACGCTTCATCATGGAGTGCGGCACCAAAATGGGGCTCGGCCACAACACAATGGCCACCGGTGTCGTCTACTTCCATCGCTTCTACATGTTTCACTCGTTCAAGAGCTTTCCACGCTACGTTACCGCCTGCTGTTGCCTATTCCTCGCTGGCAAGGTGGAGGAGACGCCCAAAAAATGTCGCGACATTATCAAAACGGCACGCGGCATACTCAATGACAATTATTTCTACTCATTCGGCGATGATCCCAAGGAGGAGGTAATGACACTGGAGCGCATTCTGCTGCAGACGATCAAATTTGATCTGCAGGTGGAGCATCCATATACGTTTCTCCTCAAGTATGCCAAGTGCTTCAAGGGCGACCAACAGAAACTGCAGAAGATGGTTCAAATGGCCTGGAATTTCGTAAATGATTCCCTCAGCACTGTGGTCTGCCTGCAATGGGAGCCGGAGATCATCGCTGTGGCTCTAATACACTTGGCCAGCAAGCTGAGTAAATTCACAGTGCTGGATTGGCTGGGACGGCAGGCGCAACATCAGCGCTGGTGGGATATGTTCGTGTCGAATGTCACCATGGAGATACTCGAGGATATTTGCCATCAGGTGCTGGACCTGTACCAGTCGACGCAAAAGGAGGGCCAGGAACCGAATAGTCCACCCCAGAAGCCACCCAGTCGTGCCGACAGTCCCACACCGACCATCAATGTGAAATCTTTGACTGCCAACGTCGATTGCCCGCCACCACCAGCATCCCAACAGCCCAGTGGCAACGGTGGCAACATCGAGCTAAATAACATACAGACCATTAAATCGCTTGCGAGCGTAGTGTCAGTTTCTGGGCCTTTGGCGCCTCCCAGTGATACGCTGCAGCTGGGCATTGGTGTGAGTGCTGTGGGTGCACCACTGCCACCACCGCCAACAAGCAACTTGAACAGCAATGCTGCAAACTATCACATGTACCATGCACCACCGCCGCCGCCGCCACCCGTTGTACCCATGCCGCCATATGCGGGCAATGCGTGGACACAGCAACCGCCACCGCCGACCCATTATGCGTCGGCGGCACTGCCACCATCCATGCCCCCTAACATGGGACCGGGACCAGGAGCAAACAGTGGTGGCGGCGGTGCACCCGGCTACTACAATGCTGGACGTCAACAGCAGCAACAACAACAGCAGCAGCAACGCTATCAATAAAAAAAACATAATTTTTTTGTTTTTAAATCAATTGGTGGAGTTCAGTGCTAGGGAGATTCACACATGAAATAATATTATAAAGCGTAATTTTATTAAAAACAAAAACATTCTCACCGTTGATGCATTATTTCAGGGGGGTGGCGGGGGTGGGGGTTGGGGGGGGGGGGGGGGTTGTTTGGGTTGGGGTTGGCAGAATTCTAGTCCAAGGAGTTGAGGCTGCGCCTTTTTGTCATGAAATGTGGATGAGTATGTCTATTCAAATTTCGATCTCAACGCTTACACTCGACTCTAATCGTGTTTTCCAAAGTTGCTTGCAACAAATTCTAAAATAATTAAGGAATATGTCATGTGTGGAATTTAATAATCTAATTGAATTGCAATTAATCAGAAGTCACGATCAGTGTCATGTATAAACGCCTTTTGTGTGTGAGTGTGTGTAGATGTGTGTGAGAGTTTACTTGGCTACTTAATTAGTATACAAGCTAAGCTATACATACTGTATATATATAATTATATATATATGTATATATATATATTTATTTAATGCATGTATGTATCTATATACTTTTATATTGTGATATACGTTAGTGGGCGTGACATGTACTCAAATATATGGTACTCTATATATAAATATTGCAAATCGATTAACGGTTATTGTGAGTAACGTCTATAAACCATACATAAATCCGAACATTACTTTCTTTTCTTTTCGTTTCGAGTTTGACTGCCGAGTCGCCGCAATCCCCCCCCTGATGCAGCAGCGGCAACAAATTTATTTCTAGCGCTTATGCGTGGTTGTTTGACTTTATTTTCTTTTAATAGGCAGCATTGGCTTTCAAATGCAATTAGAACATAAGCAGATCTGTTCCGGTTTATTCATATCTCATTTCAGTAACTTATAAACTGAGTACTGAGACCGTATGAGCGTAGCAAAATAAATCTCTAATACTTTAACTGATGACAATCGTTTAACAAGGTTTACCTAATTTGACAAAAGCGTATCTAGATAAAAGACATATATCCCATACTCATATTAATCTGATTTTCATTTCCTTTAATAGAATCGTTTCTGAAATTAACTGTTTGTGTAAAAGATTTTCTAATGCAATTAATGTTTTAATGCACAACGGGATTAGACGAAAAATATGGGAAATGTTTTAACAAACAAATACTCATAGAACTGTATATAATAAATAACAAAACAAATCTCGCCAGAATAACAAAAAGATATATAACAGTAGTTAAGAATATTTTAACAACCTGCTGATATCATTTGAATCATATTTCTGAATTGTACTTTAACAGAACTGAACAAATATATATTATTATTTATGTATGTGAAATTTACTTATAAGCCCGATAAGCTAACCGATAAGCTAACCGGAACAGACCTATATAACTTGCAGCGTTGCTTTCAAGAATCTCGAAAATTGAAAAATTAACAAAGAGCAACCACGCATAAACGTGTTATGTGGCGTGTATGTTTGTTTGTTTGTGTGTGTGAGTGTGAGTGTGTGGCAGCTTCTAACATTTTCGTGTCAATGTTAATTCACCATAAGCATAATACTGCGGTATCATTAAAAATTCAGGCAGCTCGAGCTGCGTTGACGAGATTGAAGTTAATGCCGCAGCCGATGCGGATGTTGTTGCCGCAGAGCCTGATGCTGCCGGCGTCTGTTGTGCCTGTCGCACAATGTGTCCAATTTTTCCTGCAATGCGATAATGTTAAAATAGAATAGGAAGGGAAATTAATTGACTTAGCTTACCCAGTACATTGGCGCGATGGAAACGCGCATCCAACTGCCGCAGCACATTGAGATCGCGATGACGCTTCCAGGCTGCCAGAATATCCGTTACTTTCACAGGCACCAGCGCTGTTTGGCTAGCGTTGGTCTACAATTAAATGCGTCATAATTAATATATATTCGGTATAGTTTGAAGTGTATTTTCTTTCTTACGCGCTTGAATTGTACGTTGAGCTGATGTTGCTGGGGCTGCTGTCGGGTGATCAGCTCGATCAGCTTCTTGAGCTTGCGATGATTG
The DNA here is from genome assembly GCA_035043505.1 of Drosophila setosimentum. NCBI lineage: Eukaryota > Metazoa > Arthropoda > Insecta > Diptera > Drosophilidae > Drosophila > Drosophila setosimentum. The sequence continues at coordinate 1,564,505 of JAWNMY010000007.1, forward strand.
CACTGCTGCTTGGAGGCATGCAGCAGCAGCTGCTTTAGATTGGCTGCGTCGGCGGCACGTGGCGATGGCGCCGCAAGCTGCTCAAAGTAGCCATGCAACAGGGATGTATTGTAGGAAATGTGAAGTTTGTCCAGCGCCTGCACCAGATGCTCCTCACTCAGATGCGCCGTGGACAGGCGCTCCACCAGCGGTTCAGTCGAAAAGCTTTGCTTGAGCAGCTGTTTATATGATATACAAATAAATAAACAACAAATACAGAAAATTATTAAATAAATGTTCCATAAGATGTCGCTGTTCAGTCTAATGGAAATTAAGGAATGTGCTAATAATTAATTGATTTAAAGTTTTTGCAATATAAATCATTGTAATGTAAAATAAATAATTAAATAAATATAAACAAAAATTGTTAAACATATTTAATATAAGTCTAATTAGCATTTCAAAGTATGCTAAAAGTAAAATCAAATTTATTTTTACAGTAAAAAAAAGTTCTGAAATAAATAAGGCTTGAATCATATTGCATTATCTATATATGAATGTATAACAAATTAATATTTAATATGAAGAGCTGAGAAATACAGCTTTAATTATAATCAAGTTAAAAGTTATAATTGCAGTTGCGTGCTTTTGATTGTGCGTAAGTGTTTACAAAGGTTCATTTATTATTTAATAGACAAATATAATCAAGGAATGCACGAATTTCGTTTTAAAGAGGACAGTGGAAGTTAGTCTATAAGATAAATATAGATATGGATTTTCTTGAACATGATAAATACTAACAAAAATATTGATTTATTTACAACAAAAGAGAAATCTATTTAAGCTCACCTGCATGCCGCCAAAATTATTATCACACGAAATAAACCTTTGGTTGTAATGACCAATGTCGCCGGCGGCACCAGCAGGATTGTGCCAGCTGAAAAGTCCGCCATATTCATCCAGATAGCCCGGTGAACCGCTCCGACAGCGCGTCTGTTCGGCTCGGGCATAGAGCGAGAGACTGCTACCCCGACCGCCGCCGCGTCGCCGGCACTTGGCACAGCTGCTCAGATCGAGGGCCTTCCCAATGGTGTTGGCCAGAAACTCATTCTCTAGGCAGTCCAAGCACGTCTCCTCGCCGCTGCCCAAATCGAATTGTGTCGAATTGCTGGCCATGGCGGCACTGGCCGCCACAACAGCTGCCGCGGCGACCAGCATGGGCGCCACATCCTGTTGGTGCTGCTGCTGTTGCAAGGAGACGGCACGAAAATCGGTGCAGCTGTAGCAGCGTTCATCAAAGCTAGGCTGCGAACGGCGCGACTTTGATGAGGAGGCACAGCTCTTGCTTGCGGACACTAGTGATGATGAGTTTGAGAGAGTGCTGAGACGTTTGGGCTTAGCGCCCGTTAGCTTGGAATTGCAGGGCTCCTCCGTGGCATGCGAATTTCCACTGGGCACACTGGTGCTGCGACTGAAGCTGCTGTACACCAATGTGCTGGGCAGCGAATGTGCTAGGGTGGTATTTACATCTGCACCAGAAGTGGTTGCACCTAAAAGATCCTCATCATCCTTGCCGCTGCCTATGCCGCCGCCGCCACCGCCACTGCCGCAGAGCAGCTCATCCGCATCCATATCGGAGCAAGCATCCCCATCATTCTTGATCTGATCGAGATTCAGACTAATGCGTGCAAATTTCTTGCTCAAACGCTGCAATGCCTCCTGTGGCGCCGGCATTGCCAGCTCCTCAATGGGCGAGCTGTAAAGCTGGCGTGACTGTGTGGGCGTGGACAAGTGCCTGCCACTCTGTAACTGACTGTAGTCGCGTGGCATAAGCAGGAGATTTGCATGACCAGCGGCAGCTGCTGCCGCCTCCTGTGCGCTGGCCGCAAACTCCAGCTCCGACGATGGATCCGGCTCAAAGTCCATTTCTAGAAAATCCGTCTCATCATCGCGCACTAGACCATAATCCAAATTACGCCCGCCACGCCCGGTGCTGGCATCCAGCGCTGCCATATCAAAATCAGCGGCATCGCCACGATACGCATAGACGCAATCATCCGAATTGAGAGATATCTCCTCGGCCTCCACATCATCGTCCTCGTCATCATCCTCATCATCGTCGAGCAGTATGAGATCTTCGGCATAGTAATTGTCGCTGGCATAGCTGAGGTTCTCCGTCGAGTTGTTCATCGAGGTGCGACTCGAGCTGAGTCCCCCAACGGCTGCATCGGTGGGCGAGAGTGCGGAGGCAGCCAACTCGCAATTAAGCGCAGGCAGCGCACTCAGCACGTAGGCAGCACCGATCCCGATACCACTGCCGATGCCCATACCGAAGCCGATGCCATTCAGCTGGATGAAACAACAAAAATTGCATTATTACAAATACAGCAAACTTTGGCCATAAAACACATAAAAATTAAAAGATTAACAATTTTTTTTGCCTTGCCAAAGATTGAATTCCCTTTTTAAAGAAAGCGCCGCTTTGGGAGCTATAAGTTATGGCCAAGGATAGCTTAGGCATGCCGAAGATTAAATACATTTTCATCTGCTTATCTCATTATACATTTAAAAAGAACCCACCGATTGTTCCTATGTTAGCTCTATTTATATATATTATGATATATGAAAATAGTTCGATACGGTTTTTTCCACTTTTCACACATAAGCACAACATTTTGAAATACCTTCTGCAAGGGTATTAAAACTGAGACTGGTGTGCATAGCAACAGACGAACAGACTGACTTATAATAAATGTAATTATATACTGCCTACAATATCAGAATACCCTCGACAAGGGAAGGGTGCTCGTCCCACTTGCCTTATCACTGGTAACTGCAGCTGCGGCAGCAGCGCAGTCACCGTCATCGTCATCCGCTGCAGCGCCGTCACTTTCTTCTCCTCCGCCCTCGTCCTCGATGTGTGCGACACAAGTGGGCGTAACAGCAACAGCACCCATCGCTGTTGTTGTTGCTGCTGTTGTTGTTGTTGTAGCTGTTGGTATTGGTATTATTGTTGTTGTAGTTGCTGTGGCAGCTGCTGCGGCGGCGGCGGCGGCGGCTGCTGCTACTGCTGTTGTTGTCTGTTTCTGTTTCGCTTTTGCCATTGTCCTTTGCAGCGTTGCCTGCTCCTCGCCATCGGTGCTGGTGTAACTGTGTGCTGAGTTGCACGCCACAAGATTGTTGTTGTTGTTATTAAGATTCAATCGCCACAAGCCATCGTGTTTTAACTCATTTATTTCAATCTTATTTTCTTTGCCAAAACCAAAACGATAATCGTTATCGCTCATGTCTAACTTTAAGCCTACACCTTAGAGATGGGCGATGATTGAGTGTGTACCCCAGTAACTGCTACTTGCTCAAAAGTATTTGCATTCGAAAAAGTAGCAGTGACGCAGTCACGATTGTAAAAGAAACTGTGAACATGAAGCGTATGACAAAGTGTATTTAGAAGAACATTTAACAATTTGAACAAATAAACACAATAACACGTTGTCTCTATGGTAACTTGCCGTACACCTCTATGCTGCATATGGAAAGTATATCTTTAAATTATATATTGGTTTTTTTTTGGGTTAACAAGTAAATACCGATAAATGCAGGTTGAATTTGCGCCATGATTTGAGTTGAATGTAATAACTAAACTTTGAAAACTGCCTGTATTTTTACAAAGAAAACTCTGTGTCCGTTTTTTGGGCGCATTCTCATAAGACCACTGACCCATTAGTTCCTTTTTGTGGCTGCCTGGCGGCAAACCCTAACAAATTAAAGAAAATAAAGAAAAACGCGACGTGAAATAACATTAAAGCTTACATAAACCTCAAAATCCTTTGGCGCATTATCCACACATCGACTGGGAGTCATTTCCTTGGGTACATGCGTCAGACTGATTTCCTCGACAATTATAGTTTTGGCCAGGTGTAAGGACACCGTCGCATTCGAGCCGCCAAAGCCAAAACACGAACCAGGCAATAGATTCGATCTCAGCATATTTACTGGTGGATTGGCAATAAATTCCAGGCCGAGCAGTTTCCTAATGAAATTAACTTTTTCTATTGGCTTTGCCAACACATTAATAATGCTTGCCCCTAACTCTTCGGATGCATAGTTGATCCTCATCGTGGACAGGGTCATTGCTTCATTTTTTGTCTCCGGCAAATTGCCTTGGAAGGCACATCCCGATGTCATCACTTGCTTTTTGAGATTGTAAACATCGTCCATGAGAGTGCCGATTTTGCTTTGGAATAGCGTTTCCACTTGAGCATTCAATTCGCTCGAATCGCATGCTCCGCCAGCTGAGGGTCCTTTGCTAACCGCAGCGTCACCTGTGATGTGGTTGTATCCCTCTCTCTTCTTAGTGCAATGCTGTTGTTGCTGCTGCAATGTTTCCTTCGAAAGACAAAAGTCAAAGTTAAAACAGAGCGAAATATTTACTGTTTGAATATTTACCGAGAGGAGGGAAATATCTTCTTTCAGTCGCGAAACTTCCAAACTGGTTTTTCTACTATTCCACAGCAAATGATAGAAAAAAATCGCAAGAAGTGATAATGTGAATAAATAAGTGAAACAGATGCGTTTTTTACATGCAGGTCTACCTGCATCCATAGTTATACTCAGTTAAAAATTGGAACAAGTCCGAATATTTATAAAAAATAAATAGTTTACTTTGTTTTTAAAAAATACCAACTAAAACCGTTTTGCTCAGTGCTGCAAACTAACAGTTTCAACAAACAAGTTTAACAGCACTTGTCGATATTATTGTAAATGGGAGAAATGATATCGATAGGTTGATATATAGATGTAACAGCTCTAACGAAAACAGTCAAACGCTCGCGGAGTGTACACAAAAAAGGAAAGGCTTTCTTTTCAGCCAGCTGCAGCAGTTGCAAGCACAATAACAAACGCTGGGGCTGCAACAGAAACAAATCGAATTCGACCAAACTTCAACAAAATTAGAAAAAAAAAACAATAAACTGACTTAACTGTTAATAAGAAAATACAAATTTTGAGTGAGAATTAAAGGGCGCTTTTTGGCGCATTTTTTTGCATTGAAACAGACACAGTGCAGTTGATTAGAAAGTAAAAATTGATTTTTAACTAGTGACCAAGTGCCAACCAGCAAACAACAAAATGGTGCAAAAATTCCAATCGCCTGTGCGCGTCTACAAATATCCCTTTGAGCTCGTTATGAAGGTGTGTATCTTGTTTGCAGTAGGCGTGTCATAAACAGCGCCTCCTCTCCACCCCCCATACGTATGTCTATCTATATGTGTGTTTGTGTGTGTCTGTTGTATGTGCATGCGCCAGGCGCGTGTCTGTATTAATACAAATCGAATAAAATATAATTCTTACAAGTTATTAATTAAGCACAGCTGCCGTTGTTTTTATTGTTTTTTTAACCAGTTGCCTCAGGTGACTCCTTCCGCCATTATTTATCTGTGGCTGTCGCATCGCATCGCATTGCGTGCAGCAGATTAATGAAATTAACCTTGACGCTCTCCATCTCTGTCTATCTCTCCATCTTCATCTCGAGCTCTCTTAACGCTCTCTGTCTCTCTCGCTTTGTCCCTCTCTGTGTCTGTTGCTGTTCGCTCAATTGAATAATCCGCGTCTATAATTTCATGAATGGAGCGTCGCATTTGTCCGCTTTGTCGCTCTGCGGGTCGAGGTGTAAAGAACACCAGACAGTTGCCCGGTTCGTGATTTGCATTCCACACAGCGACAGAGACAGGCAGGAAATAAGTGATTATGGCCCATTGTCGACAATGGACAACAATCAACCAAATGGCACTCATAACACACATCGGCCAATAACTGAAAGGATTGAACAGTTGGCTAGTTGGGTGCACTTTATATTAAATACCCTTGCATACATATGCTTATAGATTAAAAAAAATATTTTAGAAATCTACAAAATAGCTTTAAGAATTAAAAATATCTAATATTACAATATTACTAATGCTTATCAATATTATTTTTCATTCATTCCAAATATTTAATTAGTTGAATGTTTAATTATTTTGGCAATGCGGTACTTATTTACAATGCCCTCTGAAAGGGTATTTGAATTTTCCATCTGATAACATCGCAATGGATTTTTCCGAATCATATCGTATCAGATACTAATGGACTCTATCTTTATGATAAGCAGCTGCAAAGCACTTTTTGTTTTTTGTGTGTAACTAGAAGGCTAGCTGGAAATTTGATATAATTTCGTATAAAATTATTGCGTCGCAAATAAGTTGAGAATTTAGGGTCGTGCTGTCGGAAATCAATTTATTATGATTTTAAATTAAATAGTTTGCACTTGTAGTAGGGTGTAACAAACGCCACCCATCTGAGTGTCATTGACTTTAGAATAAAAAATAATGAAGAAAAAACACAAACACAGAGAAATTGCGTAGTCATTGCGCAGTGCTTTTACCCACAGTAAGACGAACTAATTGGCTTAACAGTAAAAATAATCGCTTTAAACTACACAAAGTCAGCTATCACTTTTGTTGACGAACTTTGTCTATTTGGACTGTAGACCCACACAAAAAATATATAGCTTTTCAAACTTAATACTGCTCCATAATATATTTCTTTGCGGATGCTTGTGATCAATTATATTTTTTTTTTACTTATTTTCAATGAGTTCACGTTATAAAAAGAAAATAATAATAATTATCTCTTAACCATTTTAAAAATTTAGAAACTGAGTTCTTATTATTTGCAGAGCTCATTTATTTCTTTATTGCAGAATATGCAAAATCATTGTTATCTCGATTCTTCTTGCTTGTTAGTTGGGAATGCATACGCTCCAGAAATGATCATAGCTACCATATTTTCTTAAAATACCGTTGAGGAAAAGTAAGACGTATAATGCATTTGTTAATAAATACTTGCGTATAGCTTTGATCAATATGATAAAATTTAAATAAAATTAGATGCAAACATTTACTACCCTTCTCGGAGAATACACTGACTTACAAAAATAACATGTAACAACAACAATAAAATAGTTGGAACTGACAACACGGGATGTGTTGCATTGAAAAGCTTGTTTGTTAACATTCAAAAGAAAATGACAACTATTTATAAAGACAGCAGGAGGGGACATAATGAAAGTTGTGATTTTGTTACATTGACGTAACAATGATTAGATAGTGGGCTAAATGCATTGTGTTTAAGGCCATCAAAATCAATTTGACATCAGCATCAAGCCGGCAGTGACAATCGCTTGTGTTTTATTTCACATACGTCACATGGGCCGAGAGTATTTGCACACTTTGTCTATATTTAGAGGCGACAAAAGCTATAACAAATATCGTGAAGTAAACCAACAAGAGCGCTTAATGGGCAATTAGCATTTTATATGACAGCCGACTTTGGTTAACGACAACAGTGGCAACAATATACCAGGCTATAAATCTGCCAAGAACGTGGCTCTTATGCGGCTGCTGAGACTCTGCCTCAGTTGAGCTTATGCTTCTTTTCACACGCTCTCAATAATGCAGAGTTCAACGGAGCACAACTTGTGGGTGTGCACAATAACAAGTTGTCGAATCGACAACATTTTCCCAGAGTGACAAGGATCACGTGCTGGGCACGTCGTCTGCACGCATGGAAACTTTTTAAATATTTATGCAGTCGACTTCATTATCCTTGAGCGTTTGAGCCCTTCAAATGTCAGCAGTTGCCGCGTACAACTTTAAAGGGCATGTGACTGCGATTAAAAATTTGTTATAATATAATAAATATAGATTTGTTCTTAAAAATCAATAAATATGCATACAAAAAAGTATCGGCAATTCAGCGTCAAGATACAAAGGCACAACACAGTGTATAAAACAAATTAATAAATTCAAAAATAACTTACAAAAAATAATAAATTTTATTGAATTTTGATCCACATTAATGTGCGTATATAACTAAATATTTGTATGTTGTTGCATTTCAACTGAAATTGTTCAGAATGCTGCGTATAAATGTATTTTTCCGTATTTGTTTGTTTACGTCTCTTGGCGAGATAATGAGGTCAGCATTAAGCAATAATCATAAAGTACCGAAAATTGTTTAGATTACTTCTCTTTCAAAATCTATGAAAGATTGTTGTTGTAATTATAAAGTCTTTTGAAGTCATTACTTTAAAATAACATTTATTTATTTAACTTTGTACGTAAATAAAAACGTAAGATCGTAATTCCTATTTAATGTTAGCTCTGCCATTTGTATTTGAGTTAACTTAAATATATATAGTACATAATTTAGTCAAAACAAGTTGAAGACTTTATGAAATTCGTTCTAAAATGACTTCAAAAATATCTTTGCAATGCAGACAACTTTTATATTTTCACCTTTGGCACTCATCAATAGACAGCTGTTTTTATAATTGGCAATGATTATGCAAATATTTGCATATATATACGTATATATATATATATATATATATACATCTGTTCAATATCTGTTGAGCTCATGGCTATAGGCCAAGTTCAAGTACACTTGCATTTCATAAATTGGCCGCTGTTCAAGGGCATAGAGCCATTGGCAGCATGCCGACAATCGTCGACAGACATGCACACATCATGCAACCACAACTACAACCGACTCTTCTAATTCTTAGGCTTACGAGCGTCGCTTTCCTATATGCCCCCAGATGCCCATTGTGCTGGACTGCGAGGTCATCAAGGACGAGTGCCTGGAGAATGGGGCCAAAAGAAATACAAGTCGTCGCTGCAAGCTGGCCGTCGATGCGCCCTACATCTTCAAGAAACTGATTGGCGTCGACTATGTGTTCTTTCTGCAGCACAACTTCTTGGACATGTCAAATCGAACGCTGAGCATCGAGGCGGTCAACGAGAGCTTCTCGTCGCGTATTGAGATCTTTGAGCGTTGCCGCTACTATGTCCATCCGGACAATGCCGAATGGACATGCTTCGATCAGACAGCAACGCTTGATATTAAGAATTTTTTTGGTTTTGAGCATTCCATGGAGAAAATGGGAATGAAACAATACACACAAACGACGCTCAAGGGCAAGGAGATCATTGAGTTTTTCATCAGGCAGCTGGAGGATGAGGGCGTTACGCATGTGGAACGTTGGATGCCGCCACTGGATGCACCCAAATCGCCTACCACAGAACAACATCATGATATACTGCTTGATGGTGATTTTATAGCACGCAATTTGGGTCAACTATCGCCCATGCAGGAGTCCAAGCTGTTGGAGCTGCGAAAAATGCTCGATGGTGTCGATGATATGGAGCGTATGCCCAGTTATCAGACCATCTTGCGTTTCTTGTCAGCACGCGATTGGCACGTCAGCCAGGCCTATTCAATGCTTTGTGATTCGCTCAAATGGCGCCGTGAACATCGAATCGATTCACTGCTCAAGGAATACAGCAAACCAGCCGTTGTTGTCGAGCATTTTCCGGGTGGCTGGCATCATCATGATAAGGATGGGCGACCCATCTATATACTGCGACTGGGCCACATGGATGTCAAAGGTCTGCTCAAGTCCCTCGGCATGGAGGATTTACTCAGATTGGTCAGTTGTCTACTTAATTTTAATTCCATTCATTTTTAAAATCATTTCTTCCTCAGGCTTTGCATATTTGTGAGGAGGGCATACAGAAGATTAATGAGTCTGCCGAGCGTTTGGATAAGCCTATCCTGAACTGGTCCCTTCTGGTCGATCTGGAGGGTCTATCCATGCGTCACTTATGGCGTCCCGGCATCAAGGCATTGCTCTACATCACCGAAACCGTTGAGCGCAACTATCCGGAGACAATGGGACGTGTTTTGGTTGTACGTGCTCCACGAGTATTTCCCATTGCCTGGACAATTGTTAGCGCTTTCATAGGTGAGCTGTCCATCTTTCATTATTTGTCTTTCATTGAATCCTTAAACGTATTTATGCCATTCTTTTCAGATGAGCATACACGCTCCAAGTTCTTGTTCTACGGCCCAGACTGTGAGCACATGCGGGACGGACTCGCTCAGTATATTGATGAGGAAATTGTGCCAGATTTTCTTGGTGGACCGTGCAAGGTACATTTTGGTGGTGGGAATTCATTGTAAATCTCAAGATCTGTCAAAATTTTGATTTATTTCTTGTGTATATATTGATGCAGTGGTCGTTCGCAAGTTAAAATGCCTAGATTTAAGAACTGATTTTAACTTGTGTATAATTCTTATAATTGTTCAATTAGTTTTTATCTATGTTCTTTAAAAGTATAATGGCAATTTCTGATTTACGAGCGACCGCTATTAAGAGATACATACAATATAATATTTTATTGTTATTTTCGTTACTCTGTTTATCCAATTCCGTTTTTCAACATTTTGGGCGCTCCTTAGACGCATTTTACGCATGTGGAACAAGTCAATCATAGATACCTAACGCATTGTTATTTAGCTGAATGCGATTGTGTAAGCAGCTTTCGAAACTCTCCTAAGACAACAAAATCACTTTGTGCCGTTAATTATAATTTTTGTTTTTCTAATGTTCACATTGTTATTCTGTCCTATGCCTTTTTGTTGCGAACTATGTCAAGTCCATACATATTGAAATTGATATATATATATATATATATATGCGTTTTGTTGCTGCGCTGCGTACGCTCTTCATTGTGCCCATTGTCCGTGTGGTCCTTCAACTGTGTACACATACACACACCCCCCACACTTACACACACACACTTTGTACCTTGAAAACAACAACTAAAAAAGCTTAGCATACCAAATGCCAATCACTTTATGATTGTTACTAAATGTTATGCCTTCTTTCCATCACAGACCATGATACACGAAGGAGGCCTTGTGCCCAAATCACTGTATAAGATGAACTCACTGGAGGATCATGAAGATGAGACGCCCGTTGCGTCACGTGCCGCCTCCGCCTGCGTTGTCGATGCGAGCAACGAAGGCAAACGATTGTCTGCTGCACATCAGCATAATCATAAGAATCTCTACAAGACCGTTGAGCTAAAGCCTGGTTTCACACACGAGCTCCTCATACGCAATACGGATCCGAAGAGTGTGCTCACCTGGGACTTTGATGTTATGCGCAATGATATGCACTTTACGCTCTACCGCTTCACCGAAGATCTGCCGGAGAAAAGTGGTGCGTAAATGAATAGACTCCAGTGTTCATCAGTAAACCTAAACAATTTTCAATTCTATCTCAGATGCGGCTGTTTCCTATTTTGATCTGCAGGACTTTGTGGAGGGCGCTAATTATTTCAGAGAGGAACCAACGCTCATTTGCCGACACAAGGAGAGTGTTCAGGGCTCGCATGTTATGCACCACAATGACAGCTATTTAATGCACTGGTTCAGTCCATCGGGTGCGCATTTGAATATCTTCTACGAAGTGCTCAGCTCGGTTAACTACAAGGGCTCGATGACCAGCCTACAGTCGGCCTTCTCATCTAACTCATCGGCGGCCAGCTCCTGCCAGAGTCGATGATATGAACCGAATAGGCAGAGCGACGTTGCGAGGCAGGCCACAACGACGCCCTGCGCACAAGGCGTGGACATGGATCAGGTTGAGTTGGATTTGCTGTCGGGCACGCTGATGGAGAAGAGCTTGAATCTATTTGATACGCCGGATATATTTCTTTAAGCTCGTTATTTGCAATCTCGTTTAGTAAAAATTATAGTTTGATTTTAATTTTACTTTTTAGCAGAATTTTCCCGTTTATTTTTGTCGAATTATCTATTTATTTATAGTATGTCAATATATATACATACATATAAAAATTTGTAACATTAAGCCAAAAATGAAATTTGTGAATTAGGACTTTTACATATACACACGGTTGTATCAAACAAATTCAAATATCACGCAATTCTCACATTCATTTCAAAAAGCGTCAATTAGTCCATTTTACCAAGTACTAGCTTTTGCACCTACATACATATATAAATACATACAGACATCCAAGCAAACAGACGTAAAAACATACATTCATAAGTATATACAACGTAATATTTGTAGCGCAGATAATTTTATATGGCTTTTTATAAGAGTAGCAATGAACGTATCGAAATTATGCCACGACATTTTGTGCGCCTTAGACGCTAGAAATCAAATATTTAGAAATTTACATTATGTATGACTAATCAATGACTACATGTTACCTAATTAGTTTAATTCTGGGTCTAAAAATCAAACGATTAAATCCTTTTAGCCTATTGCAATGATTTCAAAACACGTAATGTAAACACACAAAAAACAAAATTCCGTATAGAAATGATGCAAATGTTAGAGATAAATATTTAAAGTTAAGCTCATGATAATGATAATCATAACCAATAATAAAAACAGAATATATAATTTTATTTAAATAGCCAAGCAAATGCAGTGCATGTTACCTAATTGTATAAGATAAAATAAAAATGCAAGTACATGTGTTTGTCAATATTCATTAATGATATCGTCTTTACATTCGGCGACAATTAATATTTGTTGGGATAAACCGGATTATATTTTGTTTTCTGTATAATAATTTTAACACGAACGCCACATTACTTGAAAACCGCTTTGAATTTGAAATGTGATTTGCAGTGTGACCGTTGCGGAACCTCAGACTTCCTCGATTTAGAGCACTGCACTCATCAGCTGGCGGCATTTACATATGTTTATTATTTATTAATTGAAAGCAAACAGGTTAAAATAGTATATAAAATACTTATCATTTACCAACATGTAAAAAAAAAAATTTCTTATCACGCCGCTTATCAGGATTGGCTGAGGAAACAGCCCCCTACGATACGAATGATATTTTGGCTTAGTGACCATAAAAAGTCGGATAAGCACCTGCGCTGCGAAACTATTGAAAAAGGCGTAGATTTGATAAATTTGAAAACAGTTTAAGCGTGGCGCTGACCGTTAACACACAACAAAGTAATTCGTAAGCAAATGGCTCCAGCTGCAAACATGGTTGCATTTCAAAGTACAAAGTACGTACATTCACATTTGGCGATGGCCAATGAACGCAGCGTTGCGAACACAAATCACTTAAGTGACTTACTCGAATCTATAACGGATTATTACAGGGGTGGTCAGGATGTCGAGGCGAAGAACATATACGAGGACGCGAAGATATTTCCAGCCTTTCGCAGCGGTCCTTTGACAGAGTATCGGGAAAAGGCGAGCTTCTGTTACAAGCGCATGAGTGTTCTGCTGGAGGGCGAGGAGCACATTCGTCTAAAGGTTAGATTTATAATCAATGTCATTGGCCACATTAATATATACGTATAAAAGCATATATATGTGTATTAATAATGCAAGCAAGCGCAGTTCAAAGTTCAATTTTTAAAAAATCAACTCGAGACGGAAAAACCTGTTTATCACTTCATTTTTTTCTAGATCATTGATATTGATTGAAAATATCATTGTGTCATCATGTTTTCTTGATCTTATTAGAGTACCTTTTTAACTCCACGTAGCTATTTTGAGAACTGATCGCAATCGGTGGAATAATGTTATGTATTCATCTTTATTAGATTGCTTAATGAACATGGGTAAAAGTTCAATTTTGATCCAATCGGCTTAATTTTTTATTGTAATATGTACAATAAGCAGTTTTCTTCAATGATTACAATGTAGCCTATCTGAAATAGTGTTCAATAATTCAAACACTTCACAGAATATTAAAGTTTATCTTCTACTAGTTACCTTATCTAATCGTTGACTAATCAAAGTTTTCCCCTCCAAAAATGAACAGCACAAAGTTTGGCAGTGGATGGAAGAACACCCCGACTTTCAGCGGGAACCGGAAGCGCCCAGCCTGGAGCGTACAAGGGAATTGGCCAACAAGCGGCATCACTTAATTTGGGAGCAAAAGTTCTTTGGCATCAATGAGGTTAACTTTAATGCAATGCAATCAGGTTTTGTCTGCAGTAAATAGCTCTGACATTGTATATTTTTAATGCAGTATCTAACGACGCCGCATTTGATGTTGGCCTTTGGCCAAGCAATCTTCAGCTATGACTTTAGCGTGTCTGTCAAGTTCGGGCTCTCCAATGGCATGTTTCCTAGTACCTTGGCAACCAATGGCACTGGCCGTCTTGGCAAATATGTGGCCAAGATATCCGATGATCGCATCCTGGGAGCCTATGCTCTAACCGAGGTCTCACATGGAACGAACGCAAATGGTTCGAATGAATGAAATTATATATTATTTTTAACAAATTCAATACATTTAATGTATTTCATTGAATAGGCATGCGAACACGCGCCACATATGATGTCAAGACAAAGGAGTTCATTTTGCACACACCGGACTTTGAGGCAGCGAAGTGCTGGGTTGGCAATCTGGGCAAGACTTGCACCCATGCAATTGTCTATGCACAGCTGTATGTGCCGGATGAGAAGCATCAGGGATTGAATGCATTCCTAGTGCCAATTCGCGATGAGCGCACGCTGCTGTCATTGCCTGGAGTCACCGTTGGCGACTTGGGCGAGAAAATTGGCCTCAATGGCATTGACAATGGGTATTCATAATAATAATTCGAATAGATATATTTCAAGAATAACTAAATTCACACTAAACTAAAAGGCAAACTTCATAATTTAAAATTAACATACATTTTTTTTTTTTTATTATCAAACATAATTTTTAAACTCCAGTTAACTTAACTTAACTTGCTGCATAATGACGCTGTGCTTAATATTTTATATATTAATATAAACAATATTAATTTTTTTTTTGCAGATTTGTAATGTTCAATCACTATCGCATACCCAAGGACAATTTACTGTCAAAGACAGGCGACATTGATGCCCAGGGCAATTTCAGCAGCCGCATCAAGGATAATCGTAAGCGATTGGGAGCCTCTCTAGGTTCTCTATCGACGGGACGTGTCAATATCACATCTTTGGCGTATGTATCGCTGAGCAAGGCAATTTGCATTGCCACACGCTACTCGGCTAGCCGTCGGCAGTTTGGCCCGAACGACAGTAAGGTGGAGTGGCCCGTGATTGAGTATCAGTCGCAGCAATATCGCATTTTGCCACACCTGGCTACCACGATAGCATTGCGCGTGGCCACGCTCTGGATCTGCAAGACCAATGTGGACATGACCATCAAGGGTATGATGGGCGAGGATACTTCCAAGGAGGGCATGGAAATACATGCAATTTCATCGGCACTCAAGCCATGCGCCACCTGGGCAGCACGCGATGGCATCCAGGAGAGCCGTGAAGCCTGCGGCGGTCATGGTTATCTGAGGGCAACGGGCTTGGGCGATCTGAGAAATGACAACGATGCCAATTGCACGTATGAGGGTGAAAATAACACACTCATCCAGCAGGCATCCAATTGGCTGATCAGCTTGCATCGCAGCAATACCAATTTTGTGGACGTGTCGCCATTGGAGACAGTCTCCTTCCTGACTGATAAGAATGTCATACTGCAAACCCAGGGACAGGAGCGTAGCTCAGCTCAGGCTCTCGATGTGCACAGTGCGTGATTACTATAAAGCATTGTAAGCAAGACTTATATACTAATGGAGACTTTTCGTATTGCAGGTTTGCTTAAGGCACTGAACTGGCTGACCGCCTGGCAACTGGATGAAACAGTTAATCGCTTTGAGAAGCTGCAATTTGCCGGCAAAGATGCATTC
The DNA here is from genome assembly GCA_035043505.1 of Drosophila setosimentum. Taxonomy (NCBI): domain Eukaryota; kingdom Metazoa; phylum Arthropoda; class Insecta; order Diptera; family Drosophilidae; genus Drosophila; species Drosophila setosimentum. The sequence goes on from JAWNMY010000007.1 coordinate 1,580,099, forward strand.
GAGACACGCAACAATATTCAAGTGTTTGCCGCACAAAAGCTATCCATTATCTATGCAGAGGTGCGAATTATTACACAATGAACATATCATTTCTGCGTGCTATAAATAATTTTTACTTTTTGATTTTCACAGCGCACCATTTACCATGTGTTTTATAAGTTTGTGAGCAGTCTACCTGCCTCTCCCGAGCAGAAGGTGCTGCTTCAGGTGCTGTCATTCTATGGCGCCAATTTGGTTACCAAATACTCTGCTATATTCTATCAAGGAGGCTATTTCCGCAATAGTTCGCACATTGAACTGTATCAGCAGGGCATTTTGGAGCTGTTGCCAGTGCTGAAGAACGAAGCCATTGGCTTGGTGGATGCAATTGCACCCACCGATTTCATATTGAACTCGCCGCTGGGCATGAGTGATGGCAATGTGAGTAGCTGCTATTTAGGCATTTATAAAAATAAATAACGCTAACCATTTGGTCCACTCGACAGGTTTATCAGCACTTGCAGCGCGCCATTGTGTCCACACCTGGTGTATACGAGCGTCCAGCCTGGTGGCGTGATGTTACTTACAAGAATTATTTACAACGCGCCAAGTTGTAAGATTCACAAAAACAAAAGTAAAAAAAAATCACATTTTATTCTCTTATTAGTTTTTAAATTTAATGAGTGCCTTTGTCATGAATGTCACTATTGTTTGAAACAGTCTTGTACTCTAAAGCTTATATGTAGCTACTTAATTATTCGTGATATACTATGTATGTTCATATACATATAAAAATGAGCAATAGTGCTAATTATAGTATACACTTTTATACATAAAGGTTTGCAATATACTTATCTTGTTGAAGTTGCTATTGTCCTTTTTAATAATTGCCAAGTTTATTTACAACTTTGCTTGAAGGTTCAATTTGAGACAGCACTAAACAAATTAAATAAATAACGAAATAAATAAACAATATGCTATGTAATATTCTCGTTGATGTTATATGTTTTGAGACCTACAGATTTCGCCTGTCGAAAAAAATATAAATGTAAAATTTTTCTAGTCACATGTGATTTTGTATTGAGCTTTTATTTTGTACGTATGTAGAATTTTGTATTGTATTTAAATGTTATGCACATTCAAAGATAATTTCTATTGATAAATGATTTCACCAACTGATTCAACCATGATCCCTATTACTGGCTTAATAATATCGTCCGTAATATTGAGTTGATGGACACTCAACTCTGATATCTTATCTGTTTCCGCTTATTAATATAGAGCTAGTATACGCCAATCACTGATAACTTATCTCATTTTTCATATGAATACGCCTAGTCTTGGTCAAAATATATTAACTACTTAAGTGTACTATTTTTGTGTATGTTGTACAATCAATGTTTTAAAAATAGTTTCGAACCGATTATTCGTTAAATTTTAATGGCTTATAGTGTTTTGTGCATTAGTTATTATTATGCTCTCTATTAAAGCATTTTGTTATTATATTTGGTTAAATCTTTTAGCTTAAACACGATCACAGTCTGACAAACGATTTTCTTGATAAATACATAAATTACAAATATACACAAAATTGTCGCTAAACCACACAATATACAACATTCAATTTGCTAATAAAGTTGAGCAACCATTGGGCTATTTTATGCATTGGGGGTCAGGGCATCCCATTGACACCTGAACCCAATCCCGAACCCGAATCATATTGCTCTGAGGCGCTTTGAGCAATGTGCGGCTGCAGCTGGGCCAACACGCCACCTTCGCTCTCCGTTTGGATGAGCATTGGAATTTGTTGGGGAAGATCGCTGGTAGCCCACAAATACAAGTCCAGTGTTTTCTCCGTACAATCGGCAATAAAACGCACAAAGGGCCTAATGTCGCCCTCGTTTGCCAGCTTAAGGAAATGATAGTACTGACTACGCTGCTGTTTGGGTATAATAACTGGCGGATACCCAGCGCGCATAAGTAGCGTGTTCATCAGCAGACGCGAAGTCCGGCCGTTGCCATCAATGAATGGATGGATATGCACCAGTTTATAATGAGCAAGAGCCGCATAGCTGAGTAGGGTAGAACATAAACTTGAGTGCTACTCGAGATTAACTTGGGTATGCATTGTGTGAACTCACTTGACAGGATGCAGGGAGTTGCTTTGCTCGGAGTTTAGCCAGTGCTCGAAACGTTGCATTAACAGGGCCAAGTCCCCAGGGCCTGGCGGCACATGACCGCCCACATAAACCTGAGTGCGTCGAAACTCACCACCCTCTATGGGATCCACGTGGCCCAGCACGCGTCGATGCAGCTCTAAAATGTCCTTCAGCGTGATTTCTAATCTAGAACAGAACGTTGTTTTTTTTTTAAGTTTAGCTGTGACGCAAAAGAGAGGCTTAAGACATTGCTTACTTTTGCACAAGACTGGCATTAATGTACTTCATGGCCAAGTCCATGCCAAGAATTTCGTTGTGCTCATCTATGGACTTGCCATCGACGGCCATACGGGTTTCCAGCACGGAGCGTGTCTGTGCCAGCGTCATAGTATTGCCCTCAATGCCCACCGAATGGTAGATGTGCTGAAAGTAGGCTTCTTTCTTGGCACGACGCAGTGCCGCGTTCGCCTCATGGATGGCAGATAAGGCATCCCGTTTTTCATCCAGCGATACCAGACGACGTTCGTCCAGTGTCTGGACAACGTTCGCTGTACGCTGGCGATTAGCGAACGCTTCCAAATTGCTTGGACTGATACTGAGGGCTTGGAAATAGTACTGATCCGCCAGCACAATATTACGCTGATTATGCTCGAGAAATTCACCGTAGCGGAGTAGCACCTCCGGATGTTTGGGCGCCAGGGCCAGAGCGTGCTCAAACAGCCTTGTGGCCTTGTCATCCTTGCCAGCTATATGCATGTCCAGGGCGAGCCGCATAGCACCCAATGCCTCCTTTATGTTGGTCTCCTCCGCCTCGGTGTAGCTGGCACCAACGCTATCGCTGACACTCTTGTCATAGAACTCCTTAAATGCATTTAACTCATCCACCGAATAAACGGCAAACTCGTCGCGCGTCTGCAAATATTGAGCATTGGGCAGATGATGCAATTGACGCAGCTGCAGCCTCCATCCAAACAAAGACACCGACGACGACGACGTCAGCGCATGAAAGACAAATGCTGCCAAGCTGCCAGCTATGAAGAAGAAGGCGAAACGATAAGTGAACTTCATCTGTTTTGATTCCTGATTCACCCTGCCCTTGTCCATAGCCTATAAGTGAGAATTGTACATCCTTTATTCTGTTGTTATTATGTATGTATCTCGTGGCAAGTACCTTTTTATTTTGGGCCTGTTATGTTAGTTGTGGCCCAGTTTCTGTTTTACATTTGATTTGCACAGCTGATACATTTTACTTATATTTATCAAACAAATCAACCACGTATTTATTAATAAATACTATGGCATATGCTAGTGGTGGTCACCTGTGCGATAGTTGAGTCGCAAAGCATGCACGATGAAAAGAGACGAGCTGCAATTCTCTAGAGAAGAACACCTTGATCAATTCCAAAATGTATTTAAATATGATTCTCAATAATGATATTTGCTGCAATGTTTGTTTGCTTTAGATAATTATAAAATACAAATATCGTATCAGCAGTGCAATTCTACTTTGCTGCATTTTTTGGCATGCCACTAGATGGCGCTAACAGAATTTTAGTTTTGCCACTAGACTACGCTTTGCCAAGGACACTAGATGGCGCTAACAGATCATTAGTTAGTCACCTCGTATTTCGTTTATGCATAAGAATACCGGCTGCCATTCACAAAATTTAAAATCAATTAATTAAGTTACTAATTTTGTTCTAAGAATTAAAATCGTTAATGACCAATTCCGCATTTAATTATTTGTGTAATTTTGTAATTTTCTTCTGAGATGATCTCACTCTAACACCTTTTTTTTGTTGCCAAACATATGGATATTTCTTAACTTGTGAGAATTATTTTGTGTTTAAAATTATTTTTGATTACATTTTAGATTATTTTCTTGTTACCTTTGGCCTATTGTGTACAACTTTGTGGTTGCTAATAAAGAGAACGTGTTCTAAATTGAAATTTAAATATCAACAGGATGCGAAATCTGTGGTCTGATCTGCGGTTTTCCCCTTTGTGGTTTCTTGTGCTTTCAAAAAATTCGTTTAAAGTGACAAATTTTCTAGTTCTGCAAGGCCAGTCAAATTTGCATTATTGCAAGTGTTTTCCTCTTAATTGTTTTGAATCACTTTTTAAATACCGATGCCCACGCAAATGACATGCCTCCCTCGACAATCAGCACAGACAGACAGACAGATAGACCGACAGATATGCAAGCGAATGTGCTCTCCAAAAAACTCATGAGCTTATATGAGATCATATACTTGAATGAATTCGCAATAAATATATTTTTGATCTATTGTCATTGGGTGTAAACAAAATCAAATCGGCCAGACGGTTACCGGCTTGTGATTCACATATATGAGCCAAATATGAGCTCATTAGAAGAATCCCAATACCGGTTTTTGTCGTTGAACTATGACGTCCACCAAATATGATCTTGCATTTATAATTAGTAATATTCTCGTTGTTTTTCCAATTGACATCTCTTGAATTGATAACGGCATTGCGCTCTTTCAGAGAATCTTCTCAACTCACACTGTTTTCTAATAAAAGCTTTACGCCATGCGCTCGACTGTCAGTTGCTGTTCGGCAGCGCATCGCAGCGCAAAGGTACTTGAATCGCGGTGAAAAATCAACGGTGAAATCGGTAAAATTGTGAAAGTGAATAAGAGTGCTGATCCTGCGAATTGAAATTTTGTGTGTGTGTTTGTGTATTGATCCCCAAACACAATAGTAGAGAGCAATTATAGTGCTCGCAGTGGGAACGCAAGTGAGAGTGAGTAAAAGACATATACATAAATATGTATATGCGAGTTTATATTAAAATTGCAGTTATATTCGTTTATTGTGCTGCGAACAGCATCTAAAAATAATCAGCGCCTGCACTCAAGCCAGAAATAAAATTGAGTTCGGGACGCGCGTAGGCAAATGTGACCCAAATGGAAGCATTTGTTTATACATCGACAGCATTGATTTATGGGCCAATGCTGCTGAAGAAACACATATTGTGCACACACAATTAATTCAAAAATTCGATTTGAAAATTACGACGTAGACATTTTAAGACCTATCAACAAATACACCGGATGAGTGATGGAACCCAGCTTGGTGACAAAAATAATAATAATGAAAAAAAAAAAAACTTTAACAACAAATTGTATGCTAAGTAATATGAAGATTATCGCCTGGCTAACCTCTGTTGGCCCTCAGTGGGCTGATAATTCCCGGCTATAGACTGAACTAGATTTCAGTTTCAAGCGCTTATCATCCATAACACAACGAAGCACCAAAAATCTTTTCAATTTGAGGAGAGCTTATTAGCCTACTACGACGTTATATAAGCACTAATAGTACTCAATACATTTAATATTTATGAATGACATCGTTTTTCTTTCTGGTCTAGATCGCTCAGAATGAGAGCTGTGGGCGCTTGTGTGTTGCTCTTGGCATTCTGTAGTTGCCAGGGATACAACAGCATGAGATCCAGCTACAGTTCCAGTTCGTCATCATCGTTTGGAGGCGGCAACGGACAATCGCAATCGATGCAGTTGCAAATGCCATCCCAGTTGAGCAGCTGGGCATATACTCATATAAGGGAGGTCCGCGAATTTGCCATACGACTCACGAATGAATTCAACTCAATGTCCACAGGCAGCAGCGGCAATATGGGATATGCCTTGAAATGGAGTGGTAAGTCATGACTAAAGAACTGATCTGATTACTAGTAGTATTTTCGGGATTAAGAAAGAATAGGATATAGAAGAATTTATACGTATACACATATGAGTGTATGAGTGGACCTCTTTATGAAATATAATATTAATTAAAATACAGAAAAAAAATATATATATTAAATATCGTTCTATTTCCAGCAAAAACCTTTAAGTAAAATTGGTATAAAGCTATGGGACCTAGAAGTTAAATAATCACGAAAAAATGTTAAGAAATTGTTCCAATAAAATGGGCTTATAGATTTATCATATTTATATATATACACATATTAAGCCAGTTCTATACCCTGAACTCATTAAAAATGGGTAAAGAGTATAATGGTTTTGTGCAAATGTATGTAACAGGCAGAAGGAAGCATCTCCGACCCCACAAAGTATTCATATTCTTGATCAGAATCAACAGTCTGTCCGTCCGTCCGTCTGTATGAACACGCAGATCTCAGAGACTGTAAGAGCTAGAGACAAATTTGTAATATAGATTCTCGTATACCAGGCGCAGATCAAGTTTGCGTTATTTTATCGATAACATTAAATTTCCGATAGCAATAAATGACACAATTTTAAAGGCAGAATCTTCTAATTAATACATAATATGCATATGCATACTATTGATCAATAATTTCGTCAAGATCGGTTTAGTTAGTTTAGTTTTTTACAATTTCGCATAAAAAATATTATTAAAATATATATGAATTCTATTTTTTTTTGTTAAAACCATTTTATTAATATTTATTTGAGTGAAATAAAGTTCTGGCTTAAATTTAATTTCGAGGTCTCAAGACACTAACTTATGCTTATGTATTGCTGAGAGCATTGAATCAATTTTATTATCAATTTTTAGGTTGGTGACTTTTTAATATAGCAACACCAAAAAAATCTCAGGGAGATCATTATATTTTATTTGGTGCGGCCCATAGGTCAGATTTGTACCTTAATCGTTCCATTTGGTGATTGAGTTATTAATACATGGTGATTAACTAATCAACTACAAGAATCATATTTCAACATGACTTTTAGAGATAACTTTTGATTCGATGAACTAATAAGTGACATAGTTATTGAAAATTATATTTTAATTTGTGACTTGAAAATACATTTGAACAGGGAGAGGAAAGGAAAGATAGAAAATAGAGAGTGTGCGAGAGGTAGAAGAACGGGAAGAGAGAGTGAGGCGGAGAGAGAAAAAAGAGAGGAGCACAAGAACAAGCAATAACGAGAGATCGGGATGGACAGAGAGAAAGAGAGATAGAGAAAGATAGGTAGAAAGAGTGAGAGAGGGAGACAGACAGAGCAAACAAAAGAGATAAGGAGAGGGAGGGAAATAGACAAACATAGACAGAGAGATACAGAGGCAGAGGGAAATAGAGAGCGCGAGAGATTTGAAGTAAAAGTAGAGAGATAGCCCGGGAATATTTGTGGAAACGTGTAGGAGTCTTACAGTAAGGGAGATAGAGAGAGAGAGAGAGAGAGAGAGAGAGAGAGAGAGAGAGAGAGGAAGAGAGAGATGGGAAAGAAAATATTGCAAAGGAGTCTAGAGTGAGAGACAGCAAAGAGAAACATATACAGAGAGGGATAGAGAGAGCGAGAAGAAGATCACTAAAGTAAGAGTCTAAGTTATATCGAGCTGGTAACACTTCTATTAAAATAAAAATAAATTTATTAAATATATAAGAACTCGTGTGTAACTAGTTGACCACATGGAAAAAAGGAGGCAATTGAATAATTTTAAATTCTTATCATATATGCTTTAGAAGATAATTTATTTACGCTTTAACCTCTTATACATATTGCATTTTTTTGTTCTCTAGACAACATATTGCAGCTGACTGGCAAGAGTACCAGCGAATTAGATGCTTTGTGTAGGCAGACCAGCCAGCAGTTGGTTAATGATATGCGACAGGAGCTAATGAGCTACAGCCAGATCGCTCAGGCAGGATTCTTCGATGCCAAGGCGGGAGAGGTGCTGGAGAAATATGCCACGGGCGGCGTTCAGCAGCAAACTGTGGATTTGAATCCATTTCAACCGGTCGATTTGAGCGGCTTCGATGAGGTGAAGAACTATGCATATCCCGCTGAGGTGAAAGTCATCGATGGCAAGACCTATGTGGTACATCGCAATTGTACCGAGGCCACCAAACTGTCCACTACCTTTGGCAGCAATACCGCAGCTCAGTTGAATCAGGGCTACTTTGCGCCCAGTTCGAGCATTTCGAGCACAGCCGTTAATCGACAGTCCTCGTTGCAGGATTATATTGGACAGCGGTTGGAGCCAACAGTGGTCGACTATAGATCAGTAGTTAGCATCGGTGGTACCAGAAGCCATGCTCCCGTTTCCACATACTCAAGCCAACCGATGGCGATGTCCTCCTTTAATCAGATGAGTGCGCCTAGTTCCACAGTGACAGTTCGACGGTTCAATAAGACTACAACAACACATGCCGATGGCACCAGCTCGGTAGATGGCAGCGAGACGCAGCAGAGCTGGCGGGATGGTCAACTGGTCTACAATAGCAGGCAACCGTTTGGCCAATCCTCCGTTTCCGGGGACGATCAATGGAAGCGCGAGGAGCGTGAGCATTTCTTTTGGTATCTAACGACGCCGCAGCGCCTGGAGGATTGGCAGCTTCAGCAAGAGGATCGCCTACTGGCCGTTGTACAACGCTATCACACTACATTGCCCATAGTGCAAGAGTTCCATCGCAGGGAGCTTGCACGCTATCAGGCACTGTTGGGTCAGTATCAGGCACAGGTGCAGGATGCGACCACTTGGCAGCGACAGGAGCGTGGTCGTCTCGATTGGCTCATCCATCAGAATAGTTTGAGTTTACAGGACTTTGAGCGTTGGCAGCGCGAAAATAACGCAAAGTTGCGCATTGTGGCTCAAAGGAACGGCATATCGCAGGATCAACTGCAGCAATGGCAGCGCCAGGAAGTACAGCGTCTCCACAGCCACTATAATCATATCAATGATTCACTGGCTTCACACGTAATCCAAGTCCCTCAGGTGATTCACGACTCCAGCTCACTGGTTGTGGACAATGCCCAGGAACAGCAGCGTATGGAAGAGCTCATTCGCCAGCATAATGCAACAATTGCACAGCTCCAGAACTCGATACTGACGGATCAGCAACGCTTAAAGGATTTGTCCTTGAAGTATCAGGGCGATAGACAGAGTCAGACACATTGGCTGCGAAGTGAAGTGGCACGCATTGGTGATCTCATCAAGGAGCAGAACGAACAGGTGAAGCAGATTAGTGTCTGGCAGAGTTCGGAGCGTATCCGTTTGGAAACGATGCTCAAACAGCATCGTGGCAGTCTGAGTGAGTTGGAACAGCAAATAGCTCAGGATCGCAGCTATGTGCAGAATCTGGCTGCCAAATATCGTGTTGGAGTCGATGAGCTGGAGAGGTGGCAGCGGGATGAATTGCAACGTTTGCAGCTAGTTGGCCAACAGCAGATGGAGACTCACATCAAGGATTGGCAGGTTCAAGTTAGTGCTCGATTGCGCAATATTATCGGACAAAATCAATTAACCATCGAGGAGTTCCAAAGCTCCATTATCAATGATCGGGCACGCCTCGAGCAATTTGCACGCACCTACAAAGTGCGCGTGGAGGAGATTGAAATGTGGATTAAGAGTGAACTCCAGAAATTCAAATCGGAGGGTCTGCTCAAGGATGTGAAACAAGAGTTGGCCTCGTGGCAGCAACAGGAACGCGAGCGACTTCAGACTCTGGTGCAGCACAATTCCTTCACCGTGGAGCAACTGGAGGCGAAGATTAAGCAGGATCAAGCGCACTTCTTTGATTTGGCCAATACGTATCAGGTACGAGTCGAGGATATACAGGAATGGCTCAAGACGGAGCTAATGCGTCTGCAGGGCGAGGGTCTCCTCAAGGCGGAAGCACTCAAGGATTGGCAACAAGCGGAACGTCTACAAATCTCCAAGTTGGTGCAACAGAACAAATACTCCACAGATGAGTTCGAGCGGAAACTGCTCGCTGATCGTGCTCGTCTCAATGAGCTATCGAAGACCTACAATGTTCAAGTGTCCGAGATCGAGCACTGGATTCAATCGGAAGGGGAGCGACTGCAGCGTGAGGGACAACTGCATATGGAGACACAGTTGAACAATTGGCAGAAGATTGAACGACAGCGTCTGCTTAATCTGATCAACAAGAACGATCTGTCCATTGAGGATCTGGAGACAAAGATTACCAAGGATCAGACGCATCTGTATAGCCTCGCCCAGCAGAATCAGGTGCGCGTCGAGGAGATCGAACAGTGGATCCAGCAGCAAATCAAGAAGCTCCAAAGCGAAGGCCTCATCGAGATGCAGCGTTTGCAGGACTGGCAGCAGGAATGGCGCGGCAATCTAACCAATATGGTGCAGGAGCGAGACTACACCGTCGAGGAGTTCCACAAGTGGCTGCTCGAGGATCGAGCACGCCTCCAGAGTCTGGCAATGCAGCATAACGTTCAGATTGAGGAGATTGAACAGTTTGTGAAGAAGGAGGAGCAACGTTTCATTGGAATGGGTCTGCTCAAGCCCAGCGAGAAGCTCACCAACTGGCAGGAAGTGGAGCGTCTGCATCTGAAAAATCTCGCCCAGCAGCAATACAAATCAACGGAGCAATTGGAGGCGCGTTTGCGTCAGGATCGTGAGCTGCTTGAGAAACTGGCACGCCAATACAGCGTTCAGGTTGAGGAGATCGAGAGCTGGATGAAACAGGAACTCGCCCGTATGCGTGACGAGGGTCAGCTCCAGATCGATAATCTAACCAGCTGGCAGCTGGCGGAACGCGAACGCCTCGAAGCATTGATCAAACAGAACAAACAGTGGAGCGCCGAGGATCTTCAAGCTGAGCTGCGCAAGGATCGTGAGCACATGCAGACAATGGCCTTCCAGTACCACACCTCAGTGGAGGAAATCGAACGTTGGGTCCAATCGGAGATCGAGCGACTCCAGCAGCAGGGCAAACTTAACATTGAGCAGCTCACCGCTTGGCAGCAGGCTGAGCAGCAGCGTATTCTTTTGCTCCTTCACTCACAATCCAACATTACAATGGAACAGTTCGTAACCAAGGTGCGTGTCTAAGAAATATATATCTCTAAACAATATAAAAAGTTCTAAAAAGAATCAATATATAAAATTACTAAATTTTGCTATCCAATGCACAGGTGCAAAACGATCGCAACTTCCTGCAGAGATTGGCGGACCAACATCATGTGAGCATCGTGGAAATTGAGACGTACATCAAACAGGTCATTGAGGATCTGGCCAAGAAGGGACAATTTGAGATTGAACAGCTGCAAACGTGGCAACTGGTGGAACGCGATTATATCAAGACCCTGATAGCTGAATATAAAAATGGATTGTCCACGGCCGAATATGAGCAGAAATTGCTGGCGGATCGGGCACATTTGAATCAGCTGGCCGACCAGTATCGCCTTAATGTGGAGCAAATTGAGACATGGATGATATCGGAGCTGAAGCGCTTGCGTGGCAATACGGAGAACTCTCTGAAAACACTCAGTGCCTGGCAGGTGTCTGAGCTGGCGCGTCTGCAGAATCTCGTTAAGGAACAGACGCACATCAGCTACGTGGAGTTCGAAATGGAGCTGCAAAAGGAGCGGGATCGCCTACAAAAGCTGGGCAATCAGTACTCGGTGAATGTGGAGGAGATCGAGCAATGGCTGCGACAGCAATTGATTAATCTACGGACCACTGGCAATGCCAAAGTGGAGAATCTAACCAAATGGCAGATCGCGGGACAGGAGCGTTTAATTGAGTTGATGTTAAAGCATCAGAAGGATCTCAACTATGAGGATGTGGAGAAGGAGCTGCGCAAGGATCATGCTCGCCTGCAGAGTCTATCGCAAACAAATCACGTGAGCATCGATCAGGTGGACAATTGGCTTCACGATGAATTGCAGCGATTGCAGCAATCCGGATTGGTGCAAATCGAGCAGCAGACGCAATGGCAAAAGCAAATTAGTAATGGCATTGATAATTGGCTGAGACAGCAACAGGACTCAGCGACCTATCAACAATTTGTGGATTTCCTGAAACGTGACAAGGCTCGTCTCAATGGCATTGCCAGGGATTATCATGTGACTGTGGACCAAGTCGAACAGTGGGTGCAAAAGGAGACGGCCAGACTATCGCTAATTGGTGTCATCGACAAGCCACTGGATAACTTTAAATATGAGGAAACGATCAACATTAGTGAGTCGCAGCCGTGGAGGGAATATTTGAGCGCCGGTCTGCGCAGCGAGGCACTTGTGAAGCCCATGACCTGGCAGGAGTTTAACCTGTATTTGGAGAGACATAGGCCAAACTTTGAGCGACTGGCGCAACAATATCACATTACCATCGAGGACATTCATGTATGGCTGCAGCTATCCGCAAAGCAGCTGGCCAATGAGGGCCTCATCACTGACTCTCATAGTCTGACGAAATGGCAGCTTCAGGAGCAACAATATATCCAAGATCTAATCAATCAACAGCTTCGCCGTAACCAAAAATGGAGCATTGAGGAGCTGCAACTGAAGTTGATCAATGATCAAAAACATATACAGGACTTGGTGCGGCAATATCAGATTAGAATTGACGAACTCAAACTATGGTATAAAAACGAACTCAAACGTCTGCTGGATGAGCGTAAAATTAAGAGTGACTTTGGATTGCCGTGGCAGACCAAGGAAACAGAACGCATCTATCAGACCGTTTTGCGTCATCCGATCAATCGGACTGAACTGGAGAAACTGCTGATGATTAATGTTATGTATCTAGCGCCACAGTATCAGATCAGCACTGAGGAGCTGCGTATGTTTATTCGGGAGAAACTGCAACGCTTTGCTGATATGGGACTGATTGTGGATAGTCAGGTGGTGGGCATCAAATGGCAGGACCAGGAGCTTCAACGTCTGCAACAGATTGGCTCCAGTGTCATCATTACGGAGAGGGAGCTACTCGAGCTCATCGAACAGGACGGAAAGTATCAAATGGAACTAGCTCGCCTCTATGGCGTTGGCTTGAAACAATTGGCGCCATGGCAAAGGATCTCTGTGAGCGGCATGTCAAACAGGCATCAGTTGGAGCAGCGACTAGTCAATGTGCTCACCAAGTGGCAGGAAAAGGAACGTGATCGCTTATACGATTTTATTGGTACACAGAAAATGACGTTGCGACAACTTCGCGACTGGCAGCGACAGGATGAGGAGAAACTGCAGAGATTCGCCCAACAATATGGTATTAGTTTGAATGACCTGAAATCTTGGCAGCTGAAGGAATTCCAACGAATTATGGATGTTGCCCAATACTATGGCATGTCCACATCTGAGCTCCAACAGTTCCGCGATGAGGAACTGCATTACTTAAGCTATCTAAATCATCGGAAACTCTTAGCGGAGTCCGAAGTCCAGAGCTGGGAGAACAAACAGCATTGGCGCCTGCAGAAATTGCAGACAAAGTACAATAAATCTGGCGAGGAGCTGAGCATTTGGCGTCGCACTTTGTATCTGTTGAGTCAGGGTTTGATCGATCTGCCTGCTGGCAATGCTGGCTATGTGGTTGATCCGGGCACCACCAATGCCACCGCTGTGCAAAAAACTATTTTCTCTAAGGATCGTGGTGATCAGCCGCCCCATATTTACGATGAGACATACAGTGCGGATGACGAACCGGGTTTGGAGGGTGAGACGAAGTCACCATTGCCATTGCCCATGCCAATGGTGTCTACCCCGTCGCCTTTGCCCTATCAGCGTGGCTCACCGAGTGGTGCTAATGCTGGCTTCGAATACAGTCGCACAGATTACACCTACAATGTGCCTGTGGGTAGCGCTTCGGCTACAGCAGGTGGCGGACTCGATGGCTCCACGGCCAGTGCTAGTGTCAGTGGCAAGTTGGGCAAATGGAGTCGGGCAGCGGGCGAGGAGCCGGGTCTTGAGGATCAGCAGCAGGTGGATCTGGGACAGCAGCAGCAGGTGGATCTGGGCTGGAATAATGATGAATTTGATGGTGGACAACAGCAGCAAGAGTTTGAGGATGGCAACTGGAATTCCGACTACAAATTGGGCAGCGATGTTGGCCAACAGCAGCAACAGTTCGAGAATGTACAAGATTTCGGACAGGTGCAGGACAAGCACCTGAATAGCCAGAGATATGCCCATCCCCATAGTTCCAATTACGAACAGCTGCAGCATGCCGAACCAGTTGAAACAACGGTAAGTTACGTCCTGCTGATAATACGAAGATAGAAGATACATCAAAGCTAAATTTCTTATTTGTGGAGATTTGCGTTTGAAAATCTCCCAATGTATAATTTAAAATGATTAATTGTATATTACAATTATTAGAAAATTATTTTATTTTATTTTTTTAAGTCTTTCGGTATTTACACTTGTGATAATAGAGTTTGTCTTTAGTCCGTATGAAAATGTCTTTTCAGAATCATTGAATGTTAACGTGGATTTGCTTATTAGGCAATTACATTTTAAGTATGGAAAATTTGTATTTTCAGAATAAGGAATATTTAATAATTATAATTATTGCTTTTTTTTATCTTTTGAAAATAGAAATTCGAAACACCATGCAATCAAAATAATTTATGTTAATAATTTCATATAATATTTATATCTACTAATATAGTATACAAAACGAATATTTATTCAAATTTCAAGTTTTCACGAATTAGAAATATTATCTATGTATTATCATCAATCTTAATATTTATCTGTATCTTTCAATTGCAGACGATAGCCAGCACGTTCGACAAATTTAAGAATAAGATAACCGGCATCTTCGGTTAGAACTCGAAACGCAACGAGAACTGCCATAAAAACTTAAGCGCATCGAAACCCGAAATGAGCCCCAAAAACGTGGATGACAAATCAAAACAACGAGCAAACACTTTTCTACAAAAGTTTCTTTAATCAGTTTAGTTTACACTTAAAACGAAAAGATTTTTGTCGGTCGCAGTTGTACCGCAACAACTACTAAATACTTACTTACATTTATGTGTAATACTCGCTCTATAAGGACGTACCTTTGTATTTTGTTTGCATTTTGCCTAATAAACTTTGAAAATATATAATTTGCATTTACTATACTTCATCATCATCATAATCAGATTCTCAACTGCATTGAGCATATATACATATCTAGAAACATAACGAAATGGTTTATCATCTAATTGCAATATAGTTCAATTACTGTATTCTCAATTCTTTGTAGCGATATGATTAAGAAGGCATTTAAATATATATGTGTGTGTTGTATAGGATTAATTGTGTTGTTGTTGTGGTATTTCTTTCTTAATTCGGTAGCACCAGAGTTAAAAGAAATTGTTTGTGAGTATTTTGCACTTTGCACTTTGCACTTTAGGCACTTAAATTGCGCAATAGTTTTGTTACAGATTACCGACTCTTATATGCGATTAATAGACATAGTTTTATAATCGCACATTATTTTTAAGGAGGCATTTTTAAACTTAAAATTAGTAGATCATTGGTCTGTAGCTACTTACATCCACTTGCTTGTCAGACTATCCGTATTTTCTTCTAGCCAAACTTGACTTTCAATTCCATTAAATATGGTTGAAACTTGACGTATTTTTGTAAACCTCTCAGTAATAATGAATTATATTTTGAATGCTTTTGAAATTTTGTTAAAACAATACGAACAGCGTGTCATAGATACGGTCGGAATATTGTAGCTTATGCCATATGTCTGCAAGGGCCTATAAGCTTAATTCAACTGATTACTTCAAATTTTCAAAGACTTATCAAATAAATAGTTGGTTTTTTAGTTGAGTGCATTCTTAAAATTCTGCCCTAATCACTTCTGTTACTTTTTATAATTGTGAGCTGTAATATTAATTATAGTATATATTAATATACCACACACAGGTCTTTTGTAGGTCTCTCGTACATCATTTATATATTTACAGTGTTATTTGCACTAATCAACTAATATGCACCTCCAACTCAGAGCCGTTTGCCCCACCAAAGTGTGACGCATGAAATTGAAGACCATCGCTGAGCTCCTCTACAGCCACACCCACACCCACACCGACGCCCACACCCATGCCCAAGCTGAGGCCTTCGCCCGTTTCCTGGAGCACATGATGTTTGAGCTGTTCGATTTGATGCAGCAGCTTGAGTGTCTCGTCATCCAAATTATCATCCTCTTGCCGCAAATGTTGCTGCTGCTCCTGTTCGGCATCAATGTCCCACTCCAGGGACTCGGGCGTGGAGATGTGTGACCATGAGTTCTGCGTCGACGAGCAGCAGGAGGTGCGCGTAAGGGAGCCACCATAACGTTGACCACCCAAACGTGCCTGTCGCACAGTCGCATAACGTCCCTGACTGGTGGCCAGCGATGCAGCTGTCGTCAATTGGTCCAATGAAGCATAGCGTGCCTGAGACGATGCCATTCTGGATGGAGTGTCTTGTGGCTGTGATTGCTGCTGTCGCTCCTGGTCCTGCGCTTTTTGCTGTCGCTGCTGGTACTGGCGCAGCTGGGAATACTCATGCTCCCACTCCAGATCCAGCGAGGAGCTAGCTCTTGAGCTCGTGAGACGTGTGTAGTTCTGTAGCTCCGTCTCCTTGCTGGGTGTCGCTGTGGCATTGAGCAGCTTGTGTGCATCCAGATTTTGCAGCTGTATGTCCGCCAGGCCACTGCAATAATAAATAATGTGTTATGCTGTTCGAAAGTGCGTCTTTCTTCTTCTAATTACCCATCATTTTGTAGCTTTGCATAGCTTGGCTGTTGCTCCCAGTATCTGTCCAGGAACTGGGGACATTGCTGCTTCCGCTTGTACTTCAGTATGCGATAGACAAGGCCTCGTCGCTGGCATCGCTCACTGGTAGTTGATAGCAACTCCACTTCCGGCTCATCAGCAGCTCCTGTGGCTTGGGTAGTCCTCGCTCTGGGACGACGCCTGTCAAGGAAGTCCAATTTGTATGTCAATTATGCATAATTAAATAGCGGGTATGTGGCTTTATTCAATCAATTCTGTGGCTCGACTTAATTATAAAACCAAACGACTTTGTAACACATGAGAATATATTAAGAGTAACTAATATAGTTGACTATGGTTTGGTGACTTCTTGTAATAATTGAAATATGTTTTTCGCTGGCTCCAGATCAAGTGTTTTTTTTAAGTTTTGTAAATATTTCGATATATGTATTTCGAATAGCAGCGGGAGTTTAAATCTTGGATAAAGCAGTTTCCTATTTTATATACATTTTTGATATTTTCTAAAATCGAGTACATTTTCATTGGAAAGCTTGAAAGTTTCTAAAAATATATATATTCAAAATTTTGGGTTGAATTAATATAATTTTAAAGAAGATTAAAAATGACAAATTGAATTAACATAATTTAAGTCTACAATCTACAAAAAAGCTAATTAAAATAGTTAAATTACCGTTAAGGCTTTAAAGCCAATACAAACAATGTTATCAACACAGAGTATCAAATTAATGTCACAACAAAAATATGTTGCTCCTTGCCTGTGTTGCTTATGCCCCGGTCATGGGGCGTGTGAAGCCCCTGCTGGCCATTGTTTTTGTGACGGCAACACGCACTTGAGCGTTGCATACTTTTAGGCTGTTGACCCTGCAACGCTGGACGGAGCAGAACAGAACGTTTACAAAGACTGGCATAAAATGTACCCTTTAATGGAGGCGGCAACACAAATTGCGCTAATAAGAGGGAGATGGCGGCAGGGTGGAGTGGTGGCGTGCCCCTTTTGGTGTTGTATTGATTTGCAGCGGCTCACTTATTGGATTTGCCGTGGCATAGCATACTTTTGTGCGGGTCGCATAGTAAACAACATTGCAATTTTAATTAAGCGAATGCATCAGTATGTGTAGAATGTGGCAGTAGGTTGCTTTGTGTTTTTTCTTGGCTTACCAAAGCAGCCAGCTGTTGGCCACGGCCGTAACACATGTTGTGGAGCTGCTCGAGGAGGAAGACGATGTTGAGACTGTGGCTGAGTTTGTGGCAGAGTTGGTGGCGGTGGCGGCAACGCAGCTGCTGAAACATGAACCCATGCTCTACAGGGCTGCCTTCTGCTGCCTGCTGCTGCTGATGTTGCTGCTGTTGCCACAGTTGATTTGTTTGCTATTGCTGTTGTTGTTCTTATGCTCCTTTTTAGGCGAGTAAAATTTTACACTGCGTGGCTTAATTCACTCGCTGTGGGTGGCATGACGCGCCCACTTTTCACTGCTTTCCTTTTTGTCTGATTGTCTGTGCTTTTATTTGTTGTTGTTGTTGGCTGCGCACTTGCATTGCTTGAGGTCAAGGCTCACTTTTCTGCGTTTGCCTATCTCCTTTTTCTATTTTTGGCTATATTGTCTGTCCCAAGCATTTTTCAATGTTACTCCAAACACATACACAAACACACACACACACACACTGACTCTGGCACTAAAACAAAGAAAGCCCCGAGACACGCGTAACTGTTTTGACCATGTGTGAACGTCACTTGGTGACGCACCGCATGATTCCACTGGCTTCCATTCGTGTGTGTAAACTGAAACAGTTGCAAACTTTCTGTTGTACTACACTTTGTTCCAGCTGACGCTGGCAAACTTGTCTGCGCGAGGGGTTGGGGCTGACTTTTGACAGTCAGCTGTTGTTTCTACCGTTTGCTTTGCAGTTGTCAGTTGCCGCTTAAGTCAATAAGGAAGCGTCAAATGCTAAAAGCTTTTATAAACTGCCTAAATTTCGAGAGCTTGCGCAGTTAAAAGCTCAGCGCTGCTGCACTGTTAAAACTTAGGTCCAACTCTTGGAGAAATAATGGTAAATTTTCATATCTTAACATAGAAGTAAGTAACAGTTCTGTTTTAACATAAGTTCAAGGGGTGATTACTTTACATTGCGCTGCTGCTTAAAAGTAGATGTTGTTCCATTGCCACTGTTAATGCTGCTTTAGGTAGAGTGGTGAGCATAACATTGTAAGAGTGGTCCTGCCTGCTATAGGATATAAGTAATGTTATGGTAATGTAATGTTAATGTTAAATCATCACAACTCTTAAATGGATTTCTTGGTGTCGATGCTTTTACCAATCAAAAAGGAAAAAATGTGAGTTTTTGAAAAAAATTATTTGTTTGCTGTTGGGAAGACATTTTTCTCTTTGAAAATTAATTTGAAGCTGAAAATGATCAACAGTTTTCCGTTCATATTTTCGACTTTAACTTCTTGTACACAGAAATCTCATAAATATTTTTCTTTTTGTTTTCCATTAAGCAGTCTCCCTTCAAAATATTCATTCTTTCACACATGTGAGCCATAAAAATTCGACTAGCCTGCAATTTTTAATGCATCTAACACGCACACAAGCACAATGCCATTGGATATGTATTTTAAAATACATTAAAAGTACAACGGCTTCAAGCCCCCAGCAACTATGGGAAACTTGCATGTTCATGCATGTTAAATGCAGAAACTGAAATGTTAAAGTAAAGTAAAAACAGAAACATTTGATTATGTTTCTAATACCATATGCTAGACACATATGCGTACAACATAAACACATGAAATCTACTTTGTAAATTGGTTGTGAAAACGTTATACACAAGGGGATGAAAGCTTTTAATAATAAGCGTTTTTTTTTGTTTTGTATTATTTTAGAAATGAAAAAAAAAACAAATAACATGGGAATAAAATATAGTTTTCCAACTATACTCAAAAACGAAATAAATTCTTAGAATTTGTCAGAGAAATTTTTATCAATAGGTCAAATTCTAGATTTTATAAAATACAAATTCAAAATTTTTTTAAATTTATCTTTGTATTACATACATATGATACCACATTTAATATCATTCAATTACAGTGTGATATATATTAAATTGAATAAAGTCTGGTATTTTTAAATATTTTTCCATTTTCAATCACAGCATTAGGCTTACTGAATAAAGAACAAAGAGTCTTATCTTAAGCGATGTTCATTGATATTTTGAGTTTTTAAATTGGAGATAATCAGGATTATTGTTCATGTCACATGTAGAAATGAATATGATGGTCATGTTTTAATTGTGGTTAGAAATCTCTTTAGTATTTGTTGTTAGTATAAGCTTGTTATGGCCACAATATTTACGCACATTTTTGATAACTGAATTAGCTATCAAATGGAATAATATAATCCAATCGGATTCTCTAAAACTGTATTGGGACTAAGTACTTGCCACGCTTGCCATGCCGCATAACATAAAGTTGCCGAAGTCCACGACGACCAACGATGACTTTTGTCTGCATTTCGTCTCGGCTCTGTGTATGTTTGCCATGGACTTCGGGCTCGACATTGGCTGTTGAAGCCGCTGCTGTCGCTGCTGCTGCTGCTGCTGCGTTCGTTTCTTGCTTCGTTTCAGTGCCAAATCGGCTGTCGTTGTGCGCGGTTGTCATTCATTCGCTGTTATAAATCGTGCTCGGGTTGCCATAGCTTTGCCACAGACGCGTCTTTGGTTTGTTGTTGTTTATGTGAAGCTCTTAGCGAGAATAGTAATCAAAATAATCTATTTGCAATTACAAGCTGCTGTCCATCAATTGCATACAATTGCCTAATATATGTATTAATATACTATGTATACATGTGTGTGTGTGTTTGTTTGTGCCGGCGTCGGTGTGTCTGCAACTAAATATAAATATCTCTAATTCATCTGCCTAATTAAGTTCTTGTGCTTCAAGTGCTGCAAATAAACCGATCTGCAACAAACATGAAAATGCGTCGAGCTCTCGTCTCGTTTATCTATTATTAGATTTACAGGCTGCCCAGCTGCACATCACCCTCGGCAAAAAAAATTGACACGGTGAGTTAGCAAGGCAAGGGAGCCAAAGTTAAAAAGAACCTAAAATTAATATCTGTGAATTAGATGGTAAGACAAAGAGATAAGTAGTGAAAATAAAACCCATGAGAAAGCAGACGACAAAAATACGGGGGAAACCTGCTTAAATAATTAAGGTATAAGGATAACAAAAGTAAGCTGCATTCGCTCCATTTGGAGAAATGTTGATCTTATGCGATAATTATTGTTTTCCTGTCGTTTTTAGATGTTTAAAAGAAGTGGTAAATTTAGATGTCATTTCATTTCTTTTAGTAATAATTTTGATAAAAATCATAGAAAATATGATTGTTGTCTAAGAATTATGTGATTTTAAAAATAAACTATCCATTTAATGTTATGGAGGATATGTAACGTATAAGCGTAAAACCGAGTCGAGATAAGGTCAAAGTAAATAGGTTCTAATAAGATTCAAAGAAATGGTTACGGATATGCAATTCTTATTTGAAAATAATATCTCAGGAAATAGCTTCTACTTCATACAATGTGAATAATGTCGATAAATTAAAGCAAATTTGTTTTCGAATCCGTTATTCGGTTAATTAGCATTGCTCTAAAGATGCATTTGCATTTGAGCTTAAAAATCCAATGATTTACAAGGGGGAAAATAGACGAATAAATACTCATATATTTAAAGTGTGTCGAAATTCAGTCGGTACAAATGTAAAGCAAACTGATCCAAATACTCGTTGGATTTTCTTGGTGAGTGCAAACAGCTGGCATTGCAGATGCTCATTTCCATCTCAGATGGCCATTTTCAGGGCACTACCAAACCCTTGCCCCATGCCCCCCTTCTTTTTTGTTGAGGGAAGTATTAAACACTTTTGCTGTCTGCCTTGTTTATTAATGCGTGCAGCAGTAAAGCGCTGCAAAATGTTGCCTTTTGTAATTTTTTTCGCTTTGTTGTTTATGTGCTGCTTCCGTTGCAGCGCCAATTGTAAGCAGTCCCCCATTTTCTTTTGGGGAGTCCCCAATGGCAATTTCACCGTATGCAACTTGTCAGCAAGTTTTACTACCCCGACGAATGCAGGCCTGTTGTGCATGAAAAGTCACGGACTGAAAACTTAATCTTAACTTGGCTTAACAAATGAAGTAAATTGAACACTAGGGTAGCCAAGGCGTAAAGTGCTTTATTGGTATAGTGGAGTGTGTGTGTGTATGTATGTGCATGTGTGACGCTTATAACACTCATTTGAGTGTGTTGCAATTGTGGCTTAACAGCATTTCTAGTACGAGTAATTATACCAATTACAGTGCGAAAATTCGTCGTTAAAGTCTAGTTATGAATATTGTGTAAAATCAAAAGCAACTGAAGTTAGTAGAATTATCTTCTAATGTGTAACAAAAGAGCTTGGAATAAATAGACTAATGTTGTATTTATTGATGCAAGTTATACTTTGTTATAAGGTGGCTATAATTATTTTGGAGCCATCTTGAGATAAGTTTCTAAATTAAATATCTTAGTTGAAGGGTAATTGGATGCCGCCGTAAATTAATAACTATTATGCTCATATTTTAGAAACTGCAATGACTCACGATATTTTTTCTTTTTATTGCATACAAATCAGATTTGACATCTAAATATAAAAGATTACCGGATCGGATCATAAGGATATTTTAGAATTGCATAACTATTTTGGCGCTTGAGCCAGTTGAGAATTGTAGGCTTAGCCAGTATTGCCAATACGGGGATTGTTTTTGGCCCCATTCCAATGTCTGACAAAAATGTAGAGTTTTGTAGTTTATGATAGGTAAGTGATTTTCTTATAGTAGCGAATAATATATAAATAAGTTAAATGGGTATATAAAATGATATTCAATATTAATACCAGAGCAATATTGCTAAGAATGGATATTTAAAAGAATTGAATATAAATATGTTCCTAGAAATTCTTATTTAAGTAAATTGCCCAAATGTCGTCTCAAATAAAGCGAAATCAAATCGGCTCTATGCTTATACAAATATACAGCAAGAAAATCAATTTCCACTACGTTTCGAACTTTCGATATCTCCATTGCAATACATCATCATCATGATTAACACATTATCTGGCGACTGGCAACTGGCAACTGATGATGTCCTTCAACGATTTTGCATAAAACGCGAATCGCTTCAGCTCGGAATACAAGAACAACAACAGCTGGGTATTTAACATATTTTATGCTCATTAAGTGTCTCAATAAGTGCAAACACTTCGACTTTTACCAAATGGCCAACTACCGGCGCCTTCAGGTTCCATGGCAGATTCTTTGCAAAGCTTTTGCTATTTGTGCAAGTATACCCTATACAGCATAATTGCGCATGGTGTCTTATCTTCTGTCAAGTTGGTACACTCTTAACACTCGAGTCTGTCGAGAAATCAATTTTACATATTACATATTTAATTTAATTTTTCCACGACACTAGTTTGACTTTCAAAGAAAGAAGATAAAGCTGTACGAAAATAAGTAAAATATTTATTTACATATTTATAAGACTAGCAATGCTTTTTTGGGTCTTTGACAGAGTGTGTACACGGTATAAGCCTTGTCGTGCGTATTCAGTCCGACGGGATTCTTACTGGTTTTCATTCCATTGCCGTTTTACATTGAAGGCGATCAATTCTGGTGGCTGTGATTTAAGTGCGCGTAAATCTTTGCGGTGAAAAGTGTTGCCTGCTACTCAGCCCGTGCCCTTGCCACAGCCCACGTCCCTGTCCCAGGTCTTCTTTCTTTAGCAGTTGCTTTGGGCTCATACTCTATATACATTTATATATACATATATAAACTGCATCGTTCACGGTTTGTTGGCGTTATTTGCATTTCATTTCTGCGTGTGGCGAGAGAAAACGTAAATTGATTTATTATGCACAAGCGACTGAATGCAGAACTTGGCAGGAGTCGCCGGCTGCACACGCACACCCCCGACACACCCCCGCCGACTCCTATGTTGCGTGGCCTGGTGGCCAACAAATGCTTAAAAAGAAGAAGGGTGAAAAAATAAAAGACTTAAAAATAAGATGTAGAAAAGTAGGTAAATCTTCAATTGGTGTTGCCTGCCGCGTGGAAGTTGCATTCTTTGTTGGCTAGCAGCGTGGGCATAAACATTGCTATTAATATTGATTTAAGTGCAATAGAGCGAGAGGGCAACTCTTGTGCACATTACGCGCAGTTGCATTCACTATCGCTATCCCAGTTCATCATTACTCACTGTCAGCGACCATTGAAAGCCGGCGGTGCGGAGTTGACATTTTGCTATTAGCCAAATTGCAAAAATTACGCGCTTAAAGTTCTCTTCAAGCAAATAGAAACCGGCAACAATAACAATATAACAACAGCAGCAACAACAGACACAGAATCAGCAACTGGTACAACTCTCAACCAGCCGCAAAGTATGCAGCACAAAGCAAAATCCATGGAATGCCACAGCATAATAACTTTTGGCAATAATACAAAAAGCATGCTGCTTGTCCTGCCCTGACGAGCACGTGGGTGAACTGAGGTGAACTGGGGCTGGTGGAAAGGGGGTGTGTATGGCACATTGCCTTGTACCAAATCGTTGGGCCGTGAACAACATTTTAAAACATGCATAGCTCTGCATGCTTGTGTGTGAATGTGTAAGTGTGGTGTGTGTAAGTGTTTGGCGTCTAATAGACATGTCAAACATGTCTCTCATACATGTATTGCATACACTCAGGCAAATTGCAATTGGGCAGCTTTTTTGGTGCTTGAATGGCTGCGGCTTAAAGGCATGCCAAAATTCAATTAAGCTAACAAATTGATTTCACTAACTTGAACCAAAGACAAACAAAACAGAGCGGGACCTAATAAAAACAATACAAACGCAGCGAGAAAGCCACAACAGCTGTTGTTAAGAAAGCAACGGCAGCATTTCAATTAAAATGCATTCATATTGCAATAGAGTGAAAAGTTTGAGGGTTATATTGTGGACAGAAGTGTTGTGGTTTGGTGTGAAAAGAGTAGAGTGGAGTTGACTGACATAGTGGTGAAGTGGAATGGAGCGGAGTCTGTGCAGAGATGTACAGCTGACAGAGCAAATTGCTTTGCGCTTATGACTAGACCAGGCTAAAAGAAAATGTCAAATATGGAGGCAGCGTTGCAAGTTGATTGACGTGCAAATACCTTAAGAAAAACGTAAAGAAAAAATAGTTATTTATTGTTCAAATTTAAATCATAGAAAATATATATATTGTTTAATCAATAGAATTTAAACATTATCTACATGAAATATACCTATATACACACAAATATAAATGCAGATTATGTACATAATTAAAAGTATAACTTAACTAACTTTTTTCTACTATGACAACTTTGTATGAATACTTAAATTGTACTCTTGTTTTTTTTTTTTAAATTCTTCTTTGTCTTGTATTCCGTACCGTTTTAATGGCAGCGCTGCTTTGCTATGGTATACTTTATAAAGTTAAACAAAGTTATCTGAAAATATAAAAAAAAATATAAGCGTCAGTAATTATTTTTAAAAATTTATAAATACTAAATTTAGTAAAAGAAAGTTAAACTTCATCTTTGTTTTCAATTACAGCTTATCTGCTTTTTAATCGGTATAGGTATAATATTTGTATAATATATAACGATTTGTATGAAATAGTTAAAGTGAGTAATTAAATTTGTCTAGCCATTTATTGTGATTTATATAATTTATT
The DNA here is from genome assembly GCA_035043505.1 of Drosophila setosimentum. Lineage (NCBI taxonomy): Eukaryota > Metazoa > Arthropoda > Insecta > Diptera > Drosophilidae > Drosophila > Drosophila setosimentum. The sequence goes on from JAWNMY010000007.1 coordinate 1,605,484, forward strand.
ATTTAATAAGATAATTTTATTACCTTTTCGTAGTGAACCTTAAATTATATTAGGAACTGCATTTAATTATTATTTGTTACTATTAAAAATGTCCAGTAGTATTTCGAGCCTTTTTTTGTGTTTCCAAACTGTCCGAAAGCATTGTAGCAATTTAAGTCCAGGGTATATGTGAAACTAAGGGCAACACACTGTCCGCTCCTCTTGTCATATATGCAAAAGCAAACCAATAGCCGAGCAAACGATGATGCCAAGAGACTAAGAGACTGACGAGGGATTTGATGATGAGGATAATGATGATGATGATGATGGCCATGGCATTTGCTTGTATTGAATGGGAACAGCAATTGGGTGAGCTGTTAAGCGCTTTTCAAGTGCTAGACCACTGGAAGAGTTATTGGCAATAGCGTCGATTTTGTGTAGTTCATAATGTGCAGTCGATGCTTCATTTATGAGCATTTTATAGAGCGAACCAGAAGGCAAGCCGATAAGTTGCCACATGTGGCAAAAGTCATATGCAAGGGTATACAAGTAAATGAGAATAAAGCTGAGACAAAAATCAAATCTGTTGATGGCAATGTACATAAATTTAATAACAACATGCTAATTGTCTCTCCACGTGCGGATGTCTCACTTAGTTATAGTTATTGAGGAGACATCCTGTAGTCATTGGGTACGTGTCGGAAGTCGCCTATTGAAAATCTTTTGGCTCGTGTCCTTTTTTGTATGCTGCTGATTGCCCCTGCCAAGCACGCAGCTCTCATTTGTCTGTTGCGTTTTTATGACTTGACCGTTATGCTTTGGTTTGTTTTATACTTTGCCTTATTATTATTTTTGTTTGCTGTGTGTGTTTTTTTTTATTATTTTTATTTAATTTTTTTTTGTTTCATTCTCATAGAATTTCTTTTTAATCCGCTTACGTCAGGCAAAATTGAATCAAGAATTTTCACTGGCTTTTTACCGCTTTTTACCCGCCGTCCCGCTTGCTGATGTTGCTGTTATTGTTGTTTCTTGACCACGCTGTTTGGCTAGCAAATAAATCAGAAAAGTCGGCTTTTGGGGCTCTGTATTAAATATACACAAATGTATCAGCAAATTGGAGCGTGTCTCTTAATTTAACAGCAAATTTATGACCGCCATTGATAAAGTATGTCATGATATTTCATAATTTCTTTTTTCCTCTATTTGCAGCACATGAAAATAGGAACAAAGGAATTGAAAATTAATTAAATGTGCAATATTTAAATCAACTCAGACGTTACACAACAAGCTACAAAATCGCAATTAAAAAAGACAATAAAAGGTGCGCTTCGCGATGATAAAAAGCTTGCGTTAATTAAAATCGTTAAAAAATATCAAATAAATTTAGTGCATTATATCATACAATTGGAAGACACTGTGGTATCAGTTGCTTGGCCAACATGTGCAACCCGCTCTACGTCATACTGACAGCTCTGCTGATATTCGAGACCTTGACAACCCTGGCGCTGAGCAGCGACGGCAACGTGGGCGCCAGCGTTGGCGGCTCCACTGTTAATAATGGTGAGTCTACTAATTGTTTAATAATTTGATCACATAGCTGCATTGTGACAGGCCTGTATGGATTCCTCATAAATATTTCCGGCAGCGCAATACGTTGAATTTATTTATTCAATTACATTTCACAATTATATTGCTAGGGGCGCCCAAAAAAGCGCGCTGCACAAATGCGATTCACTTGTTATTTAACACGTAACATTAGATTTCTAGTTGGTTACAATAACTAAATTAATAACGCTACAAGCTCAAAAAGAGCGACAACGCCATGGAAATTAAAATGTAATGTGTTTATATTTTAATAGTTAAATAGGCGTGCATTAAAGCGATTAACTGCTAGATTTCAAAATAGCTGTGTTTCCCCATTTAACTTGGTAATTGGTTCTTGTTTCTATCTATTAGAATGATGTTGATTCATCTATGCTTGAATTCAGCGTATTTTAAACATTAAATAACAGGCAAGCCTTTTACAAACCTTTATTTAGTTAGTATTATTATTTATTTATCCCAGTTCTACAGGTTAGACACTTACACGAAATATGGCGCCAGGAGTAACTTATTATTCAGATTTTACTTACATATTCAGAGATTAATTTACGTTAACGTCGGTTGTATTTTATTCAGTCATGGACCCTCAGGTTAAATACTTTATATGTTTTATTGGATAAATGGTTAAGATAGCGTCGATTGTAAATGTATACCGCTCTTCTGCTAAAGGGCACCCCTTTATTTATGGGTCTATTTTATCCATGCAACTAAATATAACATTTCATACAATAGATCCAAAATACGATTTTAAGCTAATTATCAACTCCAAACTATAACTACTTTACTACAAACTTTTTGTTATCGCATGCATCTATGAAATAAGTTGCTAGATTCCAACAGCACAGAAATTGTCATAAATAGGAAATGTTCCACAAAACAACAATTAGCTTGGCTAATGTGATGCTAGTTACATTAATTGCGTATTTACCTGGCTCGATGAGCTTGCTGTTCCCCCAATTATTGTCCTTTATCAAAATGCCAGTCGTATTTATTTATGAGGTCAATTTGCGATTGATAAGTTTAACTAATTGCAGTTATGAATATAATCAGGTATAACTTTGCAAAATGCTCACTATTACAAAGTGAGTAAAGATAAATATAACGGTCATAACTCAAATGTCAAGTTTTTGCCACTTATTCAACACGCTAACTCTCAATTGTTTTGCAAAGTTAACTCAACTGCTTGGCCATTGAAAACTTCATTAGGCAACTGCTGTTGTTATTGTTGCTCTTACCGCTGCTGCCGCTGCTGTTGCTGCCACTGCTGTTGGTGCTGCCACTTAGCAGTATTTGGCTCGAAGCTAAATCAAAATCACACCCGCAAAACTTTCAAGCTAATAAATGGCACGAAAACTTTTTGGCCGCTCGTTTGTCATTTTGGGGCTGGCCAACGAGCGAAATAATTGTCAATTTGTTTGTAGGCGGCCCAGGACAATGCCTGAAGGCAATAAAATTTATTTAAGTGGCCTCATAATTGTTAACAACAAAGACAACAAACCAAACAAAAGGCAGCTGCAGTTGAAATGAGCAATTATTAAGCCATGAAAAATGTAAAACACAAAAAATGTAAACAACAACAAACAAAGCAACACCAAAAAACATGAGCCAAGTCAACGTCATAATCAAGTTATTACTTTGGCACATACTACATATACATATATACATATATATATATATATATATATATATGTATATGTATATACAGCAAACTAAGAGGCAGCTGGAAGGCATGCAAAATGCTCGACAATGAAAATATTAATAACGTTAATGAAATTCTCATTTGCGTGGCCAGAAAAGAAAACGAGAAAGACAAGCAAACAGTGAAGTCGGAGGCAACAATGCTAATGAGCAAATGTGTTGCCGCCACAACAAGGGGCTAGGAGGGGAGTGGCCCCTTGGGGGTGCGTAGGCTGGGGTACCATAAGTGATATGCTGGGGTTAAGTTTAATTCATGCCTGACATTGGCATGAGTATGTATATATATATATATATATAAATATACATATATGTTCATACTTCTGGCCTGACATTCCAAATATTTGCACCGCTAAATATGCAACAAAGGCTGACGCCGTGCGAATTGTGCGGTTGTGCGTAAATAAGAGAGTGTGTGTGTGTGCGTTTTTGTGTGTTTATTTGTGGTCAGCGTCAATTATGATAAGAACTTTTGTGTTTGTTTATCTTTTTCGCAATTCCTAACGAATTAGCTATGTGACTTTTTAGTGGCTTGCTTCAAAAATGGCAGTGTGTGCGTGTTTGTGTGTGTGAGTGCGCGTATTTGTTCATGTGAGTGTGTAGCCTTGTGGGACCGTGTATTGTATATCAAGTGGCTGGTGCAAAGTTCGCAAGTGGCATCCACTTGTAGTTGCTGAAAATGCGCATAAAAGCAGAATGGGCTATTTAACTTTGGCTTTGACATTGACTTTGATACTGTTGTTTGTCGCGCCGCAATTGAGAACTACATTTTTATATGCTGACAAATAATTAGCTAGAATTCCGCTTTCTGCATTCTTGAGGGCTTACACAGTTTTGGCTCTGGAAAGTTATGACCCATTTCTACTTGGCCTTTTCAGGGAATTTTAACATGAAGTTCGAGTTGGAATAGTATGTTCAGCTTTAAATGCAGTATTAAAGACGGAAATAAACCATTCTCAAAACGACCTAGTTTTTGAAAATCGCGCCACTTTTGAGAAAGTTATGGCTCTGGAAACCAGAACTTCTTGAATTGCAGTTAACAAGAAATAAAATAAGCCTACTTCCTGATTGATCCTCTGAATGGAATATGTATTCATTTATAAATGTTAATTGAGCCACTTCTATCTAAATGCAGTTATCTCAATAATTTAAAAAGTTTTCTCGAGCTTAAGCAATCTAAATTTGACGTGTTGAATTATTGACAATCTCCTAAATATATCACCAATATATTCTGGCACAACTTGCAATTCCACCTCCTAAGTCACATTTGCTTTGGTGGAGATGTGAGCTTAGCAGTTAACTGCTTTCAATTTGGCTAACAAGATTTGACAAATCATATTTGCCAATTAGCTATAATTTCATTTGCCATTTGAAAGCAAGTCGTTTACAAACATTTGCTCACCGCCGTCAAGGTGCTTCAGAAACGTTTTGATTTCACTTCGTCAAAATGTTGGCCATAAATGTTGTCGTCATTTCTATTTTAGCATATCTTTCGCAACTAGCAGCAATTAGCCGGCACTTAAAATTAGTTAACCCAGCAGACAGCACTTGCTTTTTCCTGCTCAATCTCATGTCGCTTATCGGTGTGTCTGTCTCCTTCTGGCACACATGTGCATAACAATTACATCAACAATTAGAAGTCAAGGCAACAAACGACAGTCAAGTGATGACAAGGGACAAAGTCAGTCAAGAAAAATCAAATTTGTCAAGTGCTGAAATTGTTGTTGTTGTTATTGTTGGTGTTGTGGCGCTGTAAACACAATAAAAATTACACTTAATTTGGCATTTAAGTGGCGACAACGAAGACAACGTCGAAAATGTTTTTCCTTTTGTTAGCGCGCCAGCCATAAAAAGGACACACTCCCCCACCATACCTAATGTAGCCCCCTCCAAGCCCCAACGTCTGTGCTATGTGTTAAGTATCATTATGTAATGTGACATTTAAACAAAGGAGCGCGTGTGAAATGTGTTGATGGCTTTGTTGACATGTGAAAAGAAATGGAACTGAAAGAGTGCCCTCGAAAAGTCAAGTGGTTATAACTATAACAAGTGAAAGAATAGCAAGAGTGTTAACTTCAGTATGTGGAATATTAAATACCCTTTCAGACATTTATTTGATAAGAATGGAAGGCATTTTTTAAATGAAAGTGGTAACGTTAAGCATAACAAAAAAAATTGCTTCTTGATTGTTTGCATACGTTTTTTGGTTAGTATTCTTATAATTTTTCAATAAGATGTCTCTTTCAAATCTTTGGTTTGAGCATTGATCTTAAGCAATTTGATTCAATAATTTATTTTTAGTCTTGTGTGTTAGTCTTATATCATCTCATTTTTGTTGTTGTTTGCTAAGATGTTTGTGATCCTCGGCAACATTTATTATTTAGCACCATAAATTTTATAATTTTTGATACGACAGTCAGTAAAGTTGTTAACATATGAGTATATTTAATGTAATCGGTGATATTCTCCTTCAATGAGTTACAAATTTCAACACCAAATAAAAATACTCTCAGCAAGGGCATACAAAGAGAGCGAGAGAGAGTGAGTGAGATTGAAAGTCGGGAGCAGCATTCTAATGCCAGATGACATACACAATGTGAGTTATTTCCATAAGCAAAGATCATTTGTCAGCCCCCAACACATACCCCTCCCACCACAAAAACACACACGCACACATACACCCAAAGAAAGGGAGCCAAAATCTGTGCTTTCCATTATGAAAACTCAAGAGCGACAGCTGTACCCGATAAGCAATGCAACCAAATGGTTGAAGCATTTTAAGGAAGTGCCTCAATGGCCATTAAAAATAAAACGCCTTTCGCTTCACAGCATCGTTTAATGGCGGTAGGGAGTGTGAGGAGGACTGAGCAGCGAGGAGGGGGAAATGAAAGGGCGGGTCGTTGTCTTATCTGTTCTGATTAGCAATTAGCACGTGTCTTTGTTGCTGTGCGAACAAAATCCGTCCAGCAGCACTAACATTGAATTATTATGCTGAAGGTCAGCCACGTGGCTGCCACACACATCTATTTACACACACACATTCAGCTGGACAGCTAGCCCAAGTGCCATGTGGCCAAGTCGGCCACGTCCCGCATGAGCCCGAGATTAATGATGTGCCCGGCACGCCACAGGCGGGCAGGGCATTATTAGCGTTGTCTGTGTGCCACAGTGTAGCCGCATAAATCAAGTAGATTATCAGGTAGCGATAGTCAGGGCCAAGGATTTGCATATGAAATTTAGTTGACAGCCACAAGCAGTTGCGGATTTTCGTGTTTCAGTGTCCCCTTTGCTAATGCTTCTGCTGGTGGTGCTACAGCATTACAATAGACACACCGGCAATCTGCGACTGGGACACTGAAAGTCTGTTCGTTTTTTAAGAGCATTTTATGTCTCGGACGTGTTATCCTGACTGGTCAATTAGTCTTCAGTTTAATGAGCATCATAAGGGTTACGATCTGGAAAGGTGTGAATGGCACGGGTCTTTTTATTATCGTTACACTTGCAGTTTTTTGTTGTGCATTTAATTCTTGTCTAAATGAGGTCATTGGTTTTAAATTTTATTCCAATCTAAATAAGATATTTCTAAATAAATGTATTAACATATAATTGTCAATTACTTTACAGTAAATCAATAAATATGTATTGAAGCTTAATCTTCTTTAAAATGTTCTGCTCTAGTGCTGGAAAAAAATATTTTTTAAGACCATTAATTCCAAATGGGGTTCTTCGTTTGTAAGATCTCGTGTTGCAATGCAACATATACAGCTTATTTAATTAGATCAGGCATGCATATATAATTCATAATTTCTAGTATCTTTTAAAACTTAACCAAAATTATACTTGTACTAAATACCCTCAATGTAATTTAAACTTTAGCAAAAAAAACCGGCAAAAAGGGTTGCAAGCAACTATTCAGTCGCAAACGATAAACGCGCGCCAAACAAATGATCGGATTCAAACGATCAGACTGAAAAGAACTGAGCGAAGCGTTATCGGAATCATTTAACGAGTGAACGAACTAAATGAACCTTCGTTCAGTTTCTCCATCTGTGTAAATAAGTGCCGCAATCAGTGTGTGCACACTGGCTCATATATTTTGGCGCGAACAATAAAATAATATGCGTTAAATAGTTTAATTTGAAGTATATAAATAAAAGCAATCAGCTATGCACGCGGCTAAGCGAGTGCTATCGCCCAATAAAGTCGACAATCTGCCGGCGCAATGCAAAAAGTACAAAAAGCAAATCGATCTCGATATTCCAACTCCGCCGCAGCCGCAAGAACAGGAAAATTACGATTTTTTGCTAGAAGATGACGAGGATTTCGATGTGAGTGCTCTGGATGCAGCTGTGAGCGCGAATCCTCGCCTAGACCTAAGCTGCTGGCAACGCTGCGTGGTGCTCCATGTGGAGCGTTTGCCCAAAACGCACGATTTGCTCCTGGAACTGAGCGGCGAGGAGGAGGGAGCTGGAAAAGCGATTTGCCATTTGCAGGCACCTTGGAACCAGACGCCCATCCAGCTGAATGATCTTCTCTCGCTACAGGCGCATTGGCAACCCACACTGGCTGCCTATGTGATCAATAAGGAACATGGCTATTGTGTGATACATCCCGATCTTTTGATTTCCAGCACATCAGTCACCGGCTCTCTTTTTTGCCGACGCAAAGCGGTGCTGCAGGATCGTTTTCGTGGCGTGGACTCGGCTAATGTAGTCGTAAGTGGTGGTTCCCGATCATGTGTAGAATATATATAGAATAAGCATACCACTTGCAGATGATCATTGGCACTCTGGTGCACGAGCTGCTGCAAACGGTGCTCGCACAGCGATTGCGTCGCAAGCCACAGATTGAGGATGCACTGAAGCGTATGTTGCACAGCGCCCAGCTTGCTCAGATGTTGTATGCGGCACAGCTGAGCCGTGCCGAGATCGAGCTGCAATTGCATAAATTTGTGGAGCCCATTGTTGCCTTTGTTGCACAGTATTTGGAGGGTGAATCACCAGCAGTACAGCTTCCGCAAACGTTTGCTGGTCGCATTGAGGAAATACACGATATTGAGGAGAATCTGTGGGTACCGCAAATGGGACTCAAGGGCAAAGTGGATGTGTCTGTGCGTGTGCGCAACAAGAAGCAGCCAATTCCCCTCGAGCTGAAAACAGGACGCGCCAGTTTCTCCATGGAGCACAAGGGCCAATTGTTGCTGTATCAGTTGATGCACTCGGCCCTTGGCCAGGAGACGAGAAGCGGTCTGCTGCTCTATCTGCGCGAGGGCATCATGCGTGAGGTGCGCGAGGGTCGCAACGAGCAGCGTGATCTCATTTTGCTGCGCAACGATCTGGCGCATTATCTAACACGCGACGCTCAGCTGCCAGCGGCTGAACAAGAATCGGTGTCGCTCTCGCTGCCCGAACAGCCCGGCAAACTGCTGCAACCGTTTGAACTGCCTGATCCCATATCACATCACAGTGCGTGCGGCAATTGTGCCTATGCCACACTCTGTTGCAGCTTTGCCAGCACCGATCCTCAGCTGGAGCTAAGTGAATCGCATCCGTTGCGTCGCCTAATGCCGCAAGTCTTATCGCATCTTGGCCAGCCAGACTTTGAGTATGTGCTGCACTGGTGCGGCCTTCTAGCTCTCGAGGAGCAACAGGCGCGTCAGTCGTATCAGCTGCGTTCGCTTTGGACTGAAACGCCTGCGAGGCGCCAGCAGCAGGGACGCGCTATTCATCAACTGGAGTTGCCCACGGGGCATAAGGCCCGCTCCCAGGACGGACGCTTCGAGCACAAGTTGGTGCTATCAGCGCAGGCGGATAAGGATTTCAATCTAAATCTCAGCGGCGTGAGTTCTCCAAGTGTTTGCAGTGCGTTTAACTCTGATAATCTACGGGAATATTTTTATGTAATTGCCTCTAAATATATTTATATATATTTGATTGAGCCTTATCTTTAGCAGCTACAAATCTCATTTCTCATAAATTCTATAGATCAATTTCGATAAAGTTCTTGAATTATAATTTTCTATAATAGTTCGGTTTGTATTTTTACCTTGCTACCTTGCTGAAGATCAATTTAATAAGGTCTCTCAAATTATTTAATATAAACAGATGAATTCGAGTTGTACCTGCAGAAATGATAAATAAGTAATAATCCATTCCATATAAAGTGTGCTCAATTACATAACACATATTCAAGTGGGCAATTTTAATCAAACGTATTGTATTTATCCCAGTGCTGAATCAAGTCCAAATCCATTTACAGTTTGAGCTGGGAGAATATGTGATCGTTAGCTGCACTTCACGTCTGGCGATTGCCGCTGGCTACATAATGGGACTGGAGACGCGCAGCCTGTGCGTGCAGCTGGAGCGTGATCTTGGGCAACGTTATGCGCAGGAGAGCTTCATTGTGGACAAGCACGAGTCGCAAAGCTTTGCCAGCTTTAATTACACCAATCTGGCGCTGCTGCTAGAGGCCAGTGAAAAAGCCGCCGAGTTGCGTTCCATCGTGGTGGCAAGGACACCGCCGAAGCAGCACAAGGTTGTGCCACGCATTATTGGTAGCAAGGGCGGACCCATGCTGCGTCCGCTGAACAAGGTGCAACAGCTAGCTGCATTGCGAGCGCTCACCACGAGCACACATCTCTTGATTAAGGGTCTGCCGGGAACGGGCAAAACCCAAACACTGGTGGCCATTGTGCGACTGCTGCATTTGATGGAGTGCAGTGTGTTAATAACAGCGCAAACGCATTCTGCTGTGGATAATCTACTGTTGCGACTGCTGCCATATAATCTACCTATGCTACGACTGGGCAACAGTGCACGGATTCATCCGCAGTTGTTGTCAATTAGCGAGGCCGAACTTACCTCCAAATGCGAAACTGTGGACCAATTAACGCAGGCCCTCCACAAGCCCAGCATTGTGGGCGTGACGTGTCTTGGCGCCGGCCACGCCATCTTCCAACAGCGTCACTTCGACTATTGCATTGTGGACGAGGCGACGCAGGTGTTGCAGCCGACAGTGTTGCGTGCGCTGAGTCACTGCACCCGCTTCCTACTCGTCGGCGATCCGGAGCAGTTGCCACCGCTGGTGCGCAGTCGTGAGGCACGTCAGCGTGGCGCCGATAAGACACTGTTCCAACGTCTCGACTGTGAGGAGGCGACGGCGGTGCTAACACTACAGTATCGCATGAATCGCAGCATCACTCGTCTGGCCAATGAGTTGACCTACGGCCAGGCGCTACAGTGTGCCAGCGAACAGGTGGAGAATGCCAGGCTGCAATTGGAACTGATTAGCAATAGCAAAAGCGTCTGGGTGCAGCGTGCGCTGCAAACACATCTGGATCAGGCTGTGCTGCTGCTGGACACATCGGATTGCTCACAGCGCTGCCTAGACTATGCTGCAGCCAGCAAGCAGCTGGGCCAGACCGGCGACTCCATTGAACAGCACTACGGTGAGGATCGAGTAGTGCCGAACACTGCTCGCTCGCGTCGTCCGCCCAAATATACCAACTATTGTGAGGCGGCGATTGTAATGCATCTGCTGCATCAATTATTCGCTGCTGGCTATGATGCATCACGCATTGGCGTTATTGCACCATATCGCGCTCAAGTGGAGCTGTTGCGCCAGCTGGGCAAAGATCTTAACGGTGTCGAGTTCAATACTATTGATCAGTATCAGGGTCGTGATAAGAATCTAATCATCTACAGCTGCACAAAAACGGGCAGCTCAACTGACTCTTTGGAACGGTCACGTGAGGCCGAAATCCTCGAGGATCAGCGTCGTCTCACGGTTGCCATTACGCGTGCCAAGCACAAGCTAATTCTTCTAGGCGATGTCAGCTGTTTGCAGCGCTACACGCCCTTCCAACGCCTCTTCAAGCATATTCCCGATCGCTGTCGTTTGCATTTGACCGACGGTCGAATGGGTTTTAACTGGCAGATGCTGCTCGATGAAATCAACAATCCCAATAGAGGCGACTAAGGAATCCAATTTTTTCAAATATATACATGTATTTATTTATAATAAGTTTCTATTATTTGTATATAAAATGGGTATGGTTTCGTAAGAGGCAGCAGGAAGTATCTCAGACCCCACAAACTGCTCACGTTTCGCGATTGTCGATAAATATCGATTTCCGCAATAAAAGCTACAATTTCAAAGGATGTATAATTGATGTATAATTTTAATTGTTTTATTGACCAAATGAACAAACTTCATGAAGACGGGATAAGAGACACACATGTTAAAGTGCAAAACATATTCTCCTATCTCATTACTATCGGTGCAATCATTTTTGTAAATGCGCACACTTGGCAATAAGACCAGAATAATAAATTTAATCGCTGGACTGGCAGCTAGCTCGAATACTGCTTTCGTACTTGAAAACAATTTAGTATGCTCTATGCTCTGTAACATGGAAAAACTCTTACATTTATTTTAAAACGATGCACAAATGAATGCATTTTCGATACTTGAGGTAATTTAAATCGGCTGAGAGTACAATCGACATTTCATAGTCATATTAGTTAAATGTAACTGATAAAAAATAGCTGCAGCTCTTCACTTCCATGGACGAATGTGCATTTACAAATTACGCATACAATGAGTTGAATGAGAGGTCTTCGGTCGAGAGTGTTTGACATATTTTGAGTGTATTTTTTATAGTTACATGCATTACGAATTTACCATTTCGCTTTCAGCTCGTGCTAAGCAAGGTGCTGTTTAATATCTAACCCAATTCCAATATGTATCATGTATTGCAGCTATTGTAGCAAGTAAATTGTCTCCTGTGTGCTGTGTGCTTGTTCATTTACCAATAAACAAACCAATTTATAGGCAACTATTATTGCAACATAGTGAACCACTTAAGTGCAGACTCTAGAAATGTCGCCACACGCATATACATATACATGCATTATGCGTGTACACTTACAACTGACACACACACACATACACACAGACACACACAAAAAACACACACAATCGCACTCTAATCACACCCACTTCAATTCACTGCCAAACGGCCGCCTGCCTTCTGCCACCACCATCTGCCGCCACCAATTGCCCCTCTCCTGTGAAAGCATGCATTCATGCATTCAACTTAGTCACTTCGTTGCACGCGCCGTCAATGCGCACAATGGAGCACCATGTGGGCGTTGTGTGTATGGGCGAGGCACTAAATGACGCTGAGTGCACATTGCCACAATTCTTGGGCACTGTTGAGCTTTGTTGTTGCTGCAGTTGTTGTTATTCTTGTAGTTGTTGGTGGCATACTTTACATGGCAGCAACACTTGAAACAAACCCGTTGCATACTTGCAGGCGCAAAGAGGCCACCAACTAAAAGTTGGTCTCGGCTTATGTGCGTGTGTGAGTGTGAGTGGGTGTGTGTGGGTGTGGGTGTGTGTGTGTTGCATGTTTTATGATTAGCGCAATTTAGTGAACTTCAAGATGCTTAACCATGGCGTATACGTAATGCCTAATTAGCGCCAGAGAAAAGTTTTTGCCTTGCAATTGCTAACCGCAGGTCATACAAAACCCAAAGACACAAATAGACAGACAGACAGATAGACAGGTCGACGGAGGAAAGGATAACGGGAGCTGAAGCAGTACAACAGCCAACTTGAAGCTACAAATTTATTTGGCTTTCGGTTTAGCCACAGACGCCAATGGCAACCACAAACCACCAGGAGGTGGCAAGGGGCGAGCTGCAGGTGGCAGAGCGAGGAAGGGGTTAAGCTGAACTGCTAGCGGCATGCAAAGCGCGATAATTGACCTGCAGCGGGCGAGAGTCAGAATATCTATGTGGGTGGGACAGTTTGTCTGTGTGTGTGTTAGCCATGCAACTGTGCAACAACTTTCGCTTTGATAAAAGACCTTGGCGTCAAGTCGAGTCCTTTCGGCGGCAGCGAGGCGTGGCCTCTGCCACTGTATGCCATAAAAAGGGATAGGAAGGAGGCGCCCGCATTACACTTGGCGCATAGCAAACTTTTAGCCGCTTTAAATTTGCAACGTATTTTGTTTTGTATTTAAAATATATTTCGGAAATCGTTTTGTAAGTTTTGGGAAAACACACTTAAATGAAGAGATTTGCCAAAACAATAAATACTATTTCCAAAGCAATATACAATTAAAAACTTAACCCGAATAATATCCTAATATAAAAATTAAAAAAAAAAAACCCCCATCTTAAATTGGTTCTTAAATTCAAACATAACTCAATTCACGATGCACATTTCGGAGCCCTTTGCGAATAAAACAAAGAGTTGGACAAAGCAAGTACGCAGAAAGTTAAGCTGAAGGCATTTTTGGCTAAGGGGATATCGGAAACAAAATAACCTGCCAAATGCTTAGTAAAGGAATATCAAAGAAGCAAACAAAAATGTTAAAACAATAAAGAAAGGAAAAAGCCAAAAAAACAACATTTGCAACGCACAACTCATTCAAGCGCATTAAGCGAAAATAAAGTTTCCTTTTCTCAAAAATAAGAAAGAAAATACCAACTGTTTTTGCTATATATGCGAATGTGTGTGTGTGTGTGTCTGTTTGTTTGTCTTTATAAATTCCAAAAGGAAAAGCGAACTAGATAAACTTGCTATCTATGGAAAAGGTTCACTAAGCGACTAAAGCTACACGATTTGTGTTGTGAGTCTTTACAGAATTAGTCAGCCAATTTGCATAAGAAATAAAACAAAACATAATTTCGGAATAAAATATACAAAAGACAGACACAGAAACCAAAAGCTGCTATAATTCTTTGAAAATACACAAATGCTTCAATAGTGTTAAATAAATTGGTCAGCATTTTATAATTAAAAAATGCAAATTGTGGAGAGCAGATAAACCATGCTCAAAATTACTAAGTTACTGTAATATACTTGATCATTTTCTTAAAGTAGTTTAAATAGTAAACAAAATATCAAATATACACAGTGAAAATAGTAAACAATATTCACTCATCTCTAAGTGCAAGTTTTTTTACTCAAGTTAGTTGAGAAATGTTCTTAACTCTGTCTGATGCGCTTTTCTTCAAAATACATAAATGAGCAGGGAAACGTATTCACTGGTTAATAACAAAACATTTGAAAAACTTTTATACTTTTATTCTTTTGCCTTGTTTTTATAGAGCCATTTTATGAGGCGTAAAAATAACATTTAAATGTTAACACGCCATTTAAAGGCAAATTTACACAACGCTTGCCTAGGTTCGGGCGCCACAGAAAGAGCAGCAAAAAAATGCGTGAAATCTGTGGCATGCCAACAGGCACCCAGCAAGTGGTTTCCTATTTTTTTTGGTGAAGCGGCTAACCTGCTGCCCAACTTCGAAATGGCAGCTGAGCCGTCGCAAAGGGGCAAAAGAAAACAACAGCAAAAAAATCTGAAAAAAAATATATAAAAACTTGCCCCAAATTTATTGACGAAAACAAAGTCAAGTGGCGAGCAAACCCAAACTCGACACTACAGCTGAGATTGCAGCAGATTCTGTGGGTACTCCGTGTGTTTACGAGCTATGATAAGGCTAAGCAGGCAACTGCGGCTATGGCAACAAGACGACGAGCGCCATTAAGTATGCCGCACGTTGCGCTCACTGTTCACTGCTGCAATGTTGTCGCCGGCGACCACAGAAAACAGAGCCAACTATAAATCTATCATGTTTACGCTGAGCTTGACGAGCTGGCTCCCTCACTTTACGCAGATGCCCGAAGAGACAACAACTGAGATATGTTATCCTGTTACCCGCAACCCGGAAAGCAACATTTACAGCACTTGGGCACAATTTGTTTATGCAAGTCGAGGCAGCGAGGCTGCGAGTAAAATGTTGCTTGAGTTATGGCTTTGTTTATCCCAAGTCGCACACGAAGAAGAGGAAGAAAAATAAAAATGCCACACCCACACCCACACTCACACTCACACACAGTGACACACTCAAAGGGACTCTGAAGTTTTCGCCAACGCAAACGAAAAACTTTGCCGCACATTGCAACGGCGTGACTATCTCCATCTCTAAAGATTGGGCATGTGATATGTTATGGCATCATAACAATTGATTTTATTTGCCACGCTTATTGATATCGTGTGTTATTCCAATTTTTTCTACTAGTACGCGTATGATCAGCCGATAGCTAACACAATGTACGTTTTATCGCAAACGGTACAAAGTTTTATTTTTTTTCTTTTTCTTTTTATGAGTGGACGTCGCAAACAGTGTCCCAAAACAGTTTCCTCAATTGCCATGATAGAAATTTATATTTACGGTTGAAAACGAGTATGTGCTTTAAATAAAAGAAACTGTATATATTCTCTTAACTCACCGACCAATCGCTTCAAAGAGCGAAAGAATTATTTAATATAAAAATTGGGTATAAGCGTTTGTAGGAATATTTTCCAACCAGAGGAGACGTTAAATAATTAATACGAATTAAAATGAATATCGTTTTTGGTTTGTTAAAAAAATGTTATTTATCATTAGCGATACAACTAGTAAAAAGTTGACCGCAGAAACGTGTATAAACTGTTGTAAACTTAATATTTAATTAAATTTCTATTGGCGGTCTAACACTTTATTTTGACATGCTATATTTATTTATTGACTAGTTGAATGAAATAAATTATCTTAAGCATAATAAGAACACTTGTCGATATTTTCCTCCTTTAAAAAAAAGAATTCCCAACTTATTGATTTCGTAGCCTTTCCACCAATACTTTGACACTTGGAACTGGCACTTTGACAAGCCACAAAAAGTTTACTTGATATATTTATGAAAATGTTTTTGACACGTTTTTAATAAGGTTGCTCCGCGATGTTATACTTGTTGTTTATTTTGATTTTATTTTTGCTCTTTACATACCTGAGGTTCGTGTAACATTTGCAACGCCTGCTTCTGACAATTTGTGTTGTTAATTTAATTAAAAGCGGCGCTCATCGGCGCAACGATTGGCGTTAACTTCTCTATGTTTGTATTTGCGTGTGTATCTTGTGTGTGCATCTATGTGTGTGCGGCTGGCAGTTGCCTGAGTTGAGACCTGGGAGTTTTTAAAAAAAATATGTTAAACTCCGATGCGCCATCAAATGAAGAGTAATCAGTGGGGCTTCAAAAACAACGAAAACAAGTGGGTTGTTAATTACGAACAAAGCTGGGTAAATTTAAATAATAGTAAAAAGATATAACCAATGTGTGGTCAGAAGTTAAAGAAAAGATTGCGGTAAACAATTTTTGAGCAATTTTAAACATAAGCGACTGCAGTCCAAATAAATATATTTACCTTTTGTATTAAGCAATAGTCAGATCTTTTATTATTTGAATCGACTTTCCTTCCAAATTGTTTAACCCAATTTGTAAAATCAGGTCAGTAATTTACCAATGATGCAACTGTCAAGTGGCTGTACTTTGCTTTCCACATAAACATCAATCAAAATTGTTGCAATCATTTTTGAGCAGAGAGGTCCAGAGAGGAACTGCCTGTACCCAAATGACCTGAACAGCCAATCAATATAAATAAACTTTGAACTTTGCGTGTGCTTAAGAAGACTTTTGGCCTGGCACACAACAATGACAAACAAAAACTGTCTGCTAAATCAACTTGAACGCAAAGCAAGCTGGCAAAATGGCATTCTAATAAAATCAAATAAACTGAAATAAAAGTAAAAATAAAATGTGATTATCCGAATAGTCGAGGTCTGGCACACAGTTACACGAGTAAACTAGCGTGGAAATCTCAAACTGGTCGTTGCATTCCAACTCGAACAACCAATAGCAAAAATGGACATTGTGAAGAGTAGAAAAATTCATTTTCACTGGCGCAAAAAGTAACGCATATGAACAGGAAAAAATAGCGATAACTCAAATTGAATGCCAATAAAGTAACATATGCGGCCGTCCAACAAGCTCACACTCTCTCTCACACACACACACACACATACACATGGACAGAAATACATATGTATACGTAAAAGTAACTAGCAAGGCGTTGGCTGAAGGACATGCCATAAGCAACGTAACGCGCCCCGCCGGAAGTTGGCAACGCATCGCCAAAAAAAAAAAATACAAAAAAAAATACAAATAAAACGAAAAACTGAATCCAAACGCCGAGAGCAAAACTAACGAGCTTCGTTGTATTTAGTACAGGCATCTCCAATGGCCCCAAAAGTAATGCCAATCTAAAATAATACAATGTGTAGCATGTGTTAGCCTTGAGGGGGCGCCACGCCCCGTCAAAGCAAACTAGATGGGCGTATATGGCGATAACGAAGTGCCACAAAACAAATGTACGACATACAAAAAAAAAAATAAAAAAAATAAGAAAATCATAAAATAAAAAAAAAAACGAAAAACACAATCACTGTGAGTGAGTGGGTAGTACTTTTTTTCTTCTTTTTTTTTTTGGGAGGCATCAGCTTAGCAGATGGGGTCTGTCAACAACGTTTCGTTGACAACTATTGACACTAACATGATATTACTTATGCATAATGCCGTAAAGCATAGGCGTGCAGCATGAGTGATGATGTGATGAGCGAGGTTCGCGCGAAAAGTTTGAAAAGAGTTCTTTTTGGACTAACAAGAGCCATGACTTAATTGAGCTGCAGGCTAATTAAGATTATTTGCCAATTATTCAATTATTTCGATACAAGTTAAGAAATGGTCCTTGTTGTGGTTATGTTGAAAATTGATTTCGATTCCGCTTCAACAGGAATTATATTAGATTTTAGTGCGTACATATTGCAAGTGACTTTGAGTACAATAATCAAATCAGTTTGGTATGCCATCTACAACTTTTCACAACTTATTAGAACTCATAATTATAGCTTAGCCATAAAATAGATTAATATATTGAATGATACAAAGTACAAATCAAATGTATTCTTAAACAGAGAAATTACTTAATTCTTACGAACTTATGCAATTTAAAATAAATACTTTTTCTGCATTTGATTATAAGCTTTTCAATGCATAAAATTAATTTTCGCTCTGCTTGTTGGCAAGAGTTTATTGAATCGAATTTAGAGTATGTTCTTAAGCAAGTTTGCTTATGTGCGAGACACATACATAATTGAGGCTATTTCATACATTATCGCCTCGAACCAATCTCACCGTGCCACTGCACCACTCTGCCTTACACACATGGGATGTTTATGCCGTTGGCTTTGCTGTCTATTCGCCTTTTGTTATTTTTGCATACGTTATGTATATTTTTGCACAATTTTTCATTTTTCATTTTGTATTTTTTTGAAGAAATTGAAAATTTTGCAGGACTACTAAAAAAGCAAACGTTGCAATAGTTGTAGACAGCCCTGTTCTTTTGTTGCCCTGCCCTAAGGGCTGAGATTGCGAATGGGGCTAAGGTTTTATATTAGCACTTGGACATTTTGGGCATTATCATAAGCTTAGCATACCAAAGTGCGACATACATATGTGATGTATGCGATGGCTCTTTCAGCATTTATTGTTCGCTTCGCTTTTTGTTAGGACAATTTTTCTGAAAAGTTGTTGAAAATTCAATCACATATTTGAAATTTCGCTTCGATTGCATTTGTCTCTCACCTGCAGGCAATTCCAAATATGTATGTATTTTCTGGTTTTTCTGTATGCTTCATCAAATATTATATGTTTATTTTATGGCAAATGTCTGCTCTGCAAAAATCCTCATCAAATATTTTATGCCGTTTAAGTTATTCAAAAGATTGAATTCAACAATTTCATGATAATTTTGACCTAAAGTGTATATATGTGTTACAGAATGCATTTCAATTAAAAAATTTAAGTGTTTTATTTTTCACAAGAAATTTCTTGAATTTCAATGCAATAATATTGGAATATAATTCTTTATATTTTTCGGCAGTTGGAATAGAATTTATTTCCTCTTTTGCAATTTCTTTGTAATCATATTTTATGTTCACAATTAAGAAGCTAAACTTCATTGTTTTACAATACAGTTGTTCTGTTTTGCTCTGGGCATAAGCTCACTTTTCACCACAGTTATATTGTGCTTCAAATGTTGCCCTCACATTTCATTTTTATTTTAATTGTTTGTGATGTGCGCCGCTTGTAATATGTTTTTAATTTGTTTGTATTTATTGAGGCATGCGGCACACACAAACACCTCTTTGCAGCGCCCAACACCCATTTGCAACTTCATTAATATGCAATAATATTTAAGTACTGAGTCTGTTGAGTTTATACCAGTGCTGGAGTATTGAAGTCCATTTCCTGTACCAGACCCATTCAATTTAAGTACCATGACAGCAAAACATGATACAGAAATTGTGGCTTTCACTTTTGCTTCGGGGCGTAAACAAATATGCGACTGCCACGCGTCAGTCATTAAATTTCGAATCCTGGAACACTCTCAACCCCATCGTGTCTTTTGAACTTTACAAGAAGCGTGTATGTGTTTTGTTCCTTTTTTTTTATTTGGTGTTTTTTATTCGTTGAACTCGCATCTGTTGGAGAGTGGTGGTAAGCAACTTCAACTCCAACCATAGCTTTGGCAGTTAGATCAGCAACATTGCTAATGAGAAAAACGACTAATTAATATAAAATCTACACTCGTTTATTCCGGAAATTGGTAATTAAGCCGCAGAAATCTAGCTTAAAGTTACTTTGAAAGCGAATGCTTCTCTCGTTTTCATATTATTCATATCAGAGGCATACACCATACCCGGCTTCAGATGCTTCAGTTTGTGGTAGTTCCTAGCCGCAACAGACATGCATCTTGATTCGTCAGGTTTAAGTCCTACCAGATTAACAAAGAGCTTCGTTTGTTCATCGAATTCATTGGCTTGCTGTAATATGATCGAGAAATATATTAGATGCAAAGAATATATTTCGAAATAATTTAATAATTTTCTTTCTGGTATAAAGTTATAGCTACAAAATATAAATTTAATTGATACTTAAACTCCTTGATGTATTGACGTCATTTTGTAAATAATTCGGATTAACTGTTGACTGCACTAATTGCTAATATTTATATACTAATAGTTAAAAATGGTATGAAGATTTAACTGATTTAGCTGAGTTATTCTAGTCATTTCTACTACACTTATTTACACCTACAAAAATGCTAATCCTAATTCAACCAATTGAATTCCTTGTTCTCAAAAACCTTGAATTATATATACGTATATATATAATTAATAATATGTTATTGATAATAGTTCTTGAATATCCCGGCAGAGCAAGAGCAAATAGATGAAATAAGATTACTAACAAGTGTAGTTTTTAAAAATGAGATTATTTCGAACTTTTGTCAAGGTTGGAGGATGTAAGTTATTAAAAGCGAATAGAGTATTGCTTTAAGAGCACTACTTTCCTTTTAGTATTGTCTAACTTTAAACCTAGTTAATGATGAAATATTAATACTGTGCAATACTTATGTCGATGAAAGCGACATGTTGAAATATAATCTGCTGAAAATACATAATCTTTGAATGTAACTTACATGCACTTTTTGAGTAAACAGCAGCTTCTGTACACTTCTATGGTCTAGTAAATGTCCCGAAGGTAGATGCAACTCTATGTTGCTGCCTACGTAGTCTTCCAAATCAATATGATTGCGAGTCACACAAAACGTAATATTAAGCAGATCAGGCTTGGATACTCGGACAGATATTTGGTAACGTTTGTTTGGGGCGTTAACCTCTTCTGGCACGTATTGATAAGCGCAGCGTAGAAGTAGTTGACCTATGCCCTCCGCTTTTAAATTAATGATTGGGGTTTGTGTAGCGATCAACACTTCTTGCTGCAGCCAGCGATTTTTGTCATTGATCGAAATCTGCGTTTGGTTTTTTCTATTCTTTTTCCCCCAAATCGATACGGTTAATCTTGGTACATTAGTTACGTCGTTTTGCAGATATTCATAAAAAGCCTGCTTTGCCACAGAGCATTCATAGCATTCGATAATCTTCTCAACCTCAAAAAGTTGGACCGTGAGCCAATTAAAGATTTCAGGCTGTTGCTCGGCGTGTACTCTACCCATATTACTGGATAATATACGACCAGCGGTTTCCAGATTACGACGTTGCTCCATCCAGCTGACATTTGAATGATTCTCGGGTCGTTTCCATTTGATTGCTTCAAGTCCACGTTTGGCCAGCAAGTGGTAATCGCTTTTAGCATTCATCTGATCGTTCGTCCATTTCTGGGGCCCTTGCAGAGGCAGTATTCTTTTCGAATACTGCAACACCTTGAGCACCTCAATGTTCAATTCCAAAGTTTCGATCTTACGCCGACCAGGCGTCTCACAGCGCTCCTCAAAGTGTCCTGCGCTGACAATGCGGTTGATCAGAAATTTCTCTGCTTGCCTTTCCACACTGTCCTCAAAATTAATGGGCGTGTTTTTTAGCAACTGTATCAGCTGCAGGGCAAACGTAGTCAGCCATGTTGAACTGCAGAATGATTCGGATGTAACTGCATTATACGTAAATCCTCCGTTGCGTGCACGTAAACGCATTAAGGATTGAAAGCCATCGCTTAGCTGATCCTCGAGAAACTTTTTATATCGATTCGATAGCCATTTCTTATCATTCACATAGTTCCACAAATGGTAAATGGACATCAACTTGCTTATCAATTCTTCGCCATTGTCTGATAGCTTAACAAGATTTAAATTGTGCAGTTTACTGCTAATCACATGGCAACTCACAAAACACTTGACTCCATCGTCTGAAGGTTGATGTGGTAAATGCAGTTTGAATTTAGTTTTTGGATTGCGCATTGTGAGTTTTTGATAGGACACTACATGGCTTGTCGACAGTTGGGGGCTATTTAAGACTACAATTTCCCGACTTAGGATATCCCACTCAATATCAGATGTTGCGTTAAAAGTTAGATTCAACGTGCCCGCCCTTAAGGCGTGTAGATTAAAAATAACTGCATTCGTTCGATGGCTCATTATTTTCGTGTTTTGTTTAGCGAATTTCGAGGCAGGCAAAGGTATGCCATCATTGTTAAGCAGTTGATACCGATTAACATCTTGATTCAGTTTGATTTCGACTTCAACCTCCATATCGTGTTGATTTGAGCAGATTAAAAACAATTTTAGAACTTCACCTGACAGACAGAAGGAGAAAATCGTTATAATAGCAGACTGATCATTATGTGCAATGCCAACGAACCGACTTTAATGCTATAAGGCAAGTCAATGGACATAATGACGAGCTTGCTGCTCTTGATATCTATAAAGGGTTCGGGAGAGAGAAGTGTTAATCCCACTGCGGAATTGACGGAAAAGGCACTGAGTCGCCAATTGGTGATGGAATCGGGAACACGAGTCTTCCAATTTGTCCAGCCAGTTTTGGTACTGTAAGTGTAAAGCTAAGTTAATCATTTATATCGAAAATGCATTTTTAAATGTTTAATTGAACAAGTAATTTTGTTAAAATATTTGCAAAATTCACTTACTTCTTTATGCTGTCGTATATCCAAATATCATTGTACTGTTCTCTAACTTTTGGTAGTGTACAACAGATTGCATCCTGCCTTGACCTCACTTGCTTGCGTACATTAGTTGAATTATCAACAGAACGCCTATTACGCCGTAATTCTGACCATGTGGATCTCGACTGTGTTCCTTCTGTTATATCCAAAACATTAGTTGCACTGGACAATATAATTAAGCCGGAAGTTTGATGGGATGGGTTCTCATTATGTACGAAATCAGAAGCAGTTGCCCTCATCGAGTGCTTGAAATCATTAAAATAGTCTGGATTGAAGTCATTAACTGAATCGCCGGCGATGCGAACCAAGCGATTATCAATTGCTGTGAGTCCCACATATGAATCGATCAATGTCTTAATACGAAACTGTATCTCTTCACCAGGCTTTACCTGCGTCGGTGCCTCTATATAAATCTATTTGGGTACAGAACTTTATTAATTGGCTTTGCTTTTGCATAAGGTAGAAAACTTTTTGGATACTCACATGTTCGTGCTCAATTCGCGATACTGTAATTGTCTGACTAGCTACGATTAAAGCGTCTGAGTCCGCTTCCATGCTGTACAGAACTACATCCACAAATGGCCACATTTTCGTGGTAAATTGAATATGTATATCAAAATTATTGGTATTTTTTTCGGGAAAGACCTCTCCGGAGCCCACTATTCGACCAACATACAGTACGACGCATATGGCATTTGTAAGGGTATGGCTAAGCTCAAAACGTACATTTCTTGGGGTTTTTAATGGTGTACCAAATTTGATAATTTTTATTCTACATTTAAGATTTTGAACATGTTGTTGATTGGGAGAAGTTATATGTTTTGTCAGCAAATACTTACAAATTGACACGTTTAGCGGGTGCAGGCTGCAGTCTTACCACGGCGACATTTTGGGGTTTCAAAGATTCCTTTGAGTCAGCCCTTAGAGTCACAACTTTGGTGGCAGTTTCCTGTTTATCTGTGAATTTCTCCTGAACCAATACCCTTAATCTGACCCGAAGCGGCATTCGGAAGGGTATACTTGGTGTGAAATATGATAGTGGCAATAGGATCCTAGCTTGGCCATTTAAAAGCGAGGCCGACCGCCTGAGCAGCACAGGCTTATGTGATGTTTTTTTCTCCGTGAGGGTTCGAATGTAGAGGGTCAGGTTACCATCGATGGGTCTATTAATGGTGTATTTGGCCTCGATCTTTACCTCAAACGATTTCTCCGTTGACTTAACTTCAGCTGGCGCATCAATGCTAACTTCAAATGGAGATAGCTCATAATGCTCAACACTAAATTTAGCGCACTCCTCAACGGAAAAAATTCCGTTTTTGGAACAGATGCGCCAGTTTCCCAGATTGGGTTGTCGGCTCAGATGCAGTTCCGATTGAAATATACCTTTCGTAACCGCGAAGTTGCTGTAAACTCTGACACGATTTCCTTTGGAGTCCTCAATCCAGATGAGCGCACTGGTATGTGGGGTAACCCCTTGCATTGTCTCATTGTGGTAGAACACAGTGAACTGCATCAATTGTCCGGGTCGATAAAGCGTTTTAGGCGTTTGAAATTTAATGAAACTCACAAAATAACGCCACTTCAATTGCGTCGAGCTGTCAGCTTTCAAGCCATGCAGACTTTTCACTCGCAGACGATAGGTGCCATTTACTAGTTGCGGCATAGTAAATACATGCGAACTGTACGGATGCATTGGCGAAGTATTTAATTGCACACTTACACTGATGCTGGGCCCACTAATAGATACCTCAAAACTGGTCTTGATATTGAAGTTGAAAGTGGCCAAAATAACGCCATACGGACGGCCCGAATAGATTGTGCTTGCGGCAGATAGGGCATAGTAGCTATCCAAATGGAATATATTTGTTAATTTATGACTTCAGTTTCATTATAAATAACTAATAATAATAATTATTTTAAAACGGGCTTATATAGTCTGAAATTTACAAAATTTTAGTAATGTATTTTTTTTTTAAATAATAAAGAATATCTTTTGATATTGAATTTTGTTGATTGTTATATAAGTTAATTTCTATTGAATGTGTTTAAAATTATGTAGCTCTATGTGATATAGCGATTAATGAATATTTTAAAGAGAATTGTTAACGCTGCTTATTTTATACAAAATATGTATAGGATAAACATATGTAAACATATTGAGATGCTACATTATTCCTGGAGTAATAATCTAATTTGTTTTCTAAAATGATTTTAAATGTGTATCTTTAGTATATTTTTCTAGGTTGTGCTTATAAGCTACATTTATGTAGTTGAATAACTTGCCCCTTGACACTTTGTGCGTCTCGAGCAATTGCCACATTCACTTGCAGCAACAGAAGCAATAATTTGAACACAATAATATATCCGTAGTAGCCGCCTTTGGCTCTATACCAGTTCATGGCGAAGACTAAACTTATCGCCACTGATGAATGTAATGTAATTGGCATTGCATTTGACGTCAGTTGCAACCGTGTAATCTGCTACCAGCTGGCTAATGTAATTCCGATCTAGTTATAATTCAATTGGACGCAGCAACAGATAAAGTGCATAATTGAGGCAGCAGCTTGAATGTTCTGGGACAATCTCAAGTTCCGTTGGTGACTTTTGTTGCTGTCGCTGCTGTTTGGCTGTGTTTTATTTTTACTGTTTACTCGTTTGTTTTTGTGTTGTTTGTTGCCAACGTGCAATATCAAAGCACTCGATGGTGGTCGTTGTCCTTGTTGTCTCCTAGTTAATAAAGCAGCACTTTGCGTTTGATAGAGGAGAGCTAAGGCAAAAATAAAGGCAATGGTCGCTTCCAATGCCATTGCCGATGACCGAACGGTTACTTAAGTTCTGAGCGTACTTCTGTGTGTACTAGTGTGTGTGTGTGTGTGTGTGTGTCTGTGGCTGTGGCTGTGTGTGTGTGTATCTTTGTGTCGTGGATGTGATGCAGTTATGCGCATTTCTGCCTGAGTAGTTTCCATTCCTGACTTGCTTTGCTTACTCTTAAGTGCATATAGTACACATGCGTGTGCATACTTATGTGTGTATGTGTGTGTAGTTGTTTGTACATATGCGTAGATACATATGCGAGGGCTGAGCAAATAAGCAGCTTTATTCAGCTCTCATTGTTGTTTTTAGTAAAAGGGTCTTTCTGAAATTTACATTGTCCAGAGTAGATGTTGTATTATTTAAAAATAGTTTGGAATTTTAAAAAAAAAATGCATTTTTAAATACTTAAAAGTTGGTCTATGGAAATTATTTAAACTTAAATAAAAGTATCATCAGAAGTCAACAATTTTAACAATTAATTAATTAACTTCAAAAAATGTATTTTTAAATGATGACAAGAATTCGAACATCAGTTTTAGTTGAGCTATAGATTTGCAAAACTAGTAGATATTTGGTAGTTTCAAAATCAAGTAACTGTTTGAACATCCCACTTGTATTCATAATTGCCTGGACAGTAGTAAGAACAACAAAAACAACAGCAAGATCAAGACATATTCACAACTAGGCAAACACACACCCATACATCCACACCCACTCATACACTATTACCATGTCACTCATTCATTCAGTCAAACTGTCAGTGCGAGTTTCAATCTTTGTATTATACGCATTCGCCTGCAATTGGCAGACGGAGCAGCATTACATTTGCTTGATTGAACTTGTGCCCTATCGCCACTCGCACCGCACCATGCCCCTCCCATTCGCATAAGAGCTGTTTGTGGCTGTATGTGATTTTTTGAATTTGAATTTTTGGGATTGTAGCAGCTTCTCGACAGCAGCCAAAGAGTCTGGCAGCCGCCTGGATTTGGCCAAAAACCAAAAACCAGTGGCAAATCCACTAAGCTACCTAAGTGGAAGAGACACGTTGTTAAATGCATAGGGAAGCAACCCTGACACACATTCGAGGCCAGTCCGGACAGAAACTATACCCCTAAAACACTTCAGTTATACAGTATTTGTAGCATACTTTATGCCGCATACAATTTAAAGAGCACTTTTCATCAGCTGAAGCGGCAGACAGCGCAAACTAAACTAGAAAATATATGACTATTTTTTTTGTATGTTTATTTGCCGCTTCTCAACTCATCACTTCACCCGCCCGAAACAATGGAAGAGAAAAAGAGAGCGAGAGAGAGAGAGAGAGAGAGGAAGCACAGAGTGCGAACTTAGAGAAGACCAACTTTCTATACACTTGCAAAGTATAAGTTCATATCATTTGCTTTCTCAATTTGTACGTTAGCTTTATACAAGTTTATAAAGAACAAAGTTACAAAAATGGAATTATATTTCAAAGCTTACAAATAGGCTGATGGGATTTTGTAATTGATGATTTTAATTTAAGCTGTAAGTAAACTAGAAATTAAATTAAAATGCGTTTAATTATGATAATAAAACTACACTTCCAAAAACTGATTTTTAAATAAATAATGATATCTACGAAGAATAAAATAAAATTTTAAGATGTTTGTAACTTTTATTATGAAAATTTAATTTTAAAGAGTGTCTCAGGATTTGAGACTCAACTATTTGTGCTGTTTGTCTTTTGGCTCTTGCGATTTTCCGTTGCATTTATTTGGCCCATAGATCTCAATTTGTGCGACTTGTGAATTGGGTTACTCAATGGAGACGGTGTCTGTGCTAAGCAATATGTAGACTGGAACAGCGATAAAGAATGGCGGCTGAAGTGGCATTGGCGTTAAGGGGCGTGGCGGGGCATTGCAATGTTTGCTAAGCTCAAGTTTCAGTGACTGTCACTGGAGTCTGTTTTTCTTGCAAAGCATATCAATTAAGTTAGCACTGGCTTCCGGCAGTGGTAACTGTAGAGTCAGCTTATCATTTGCATGGAAATTACCCTATCCATACACAAAGAAACCACTCAATGCGATTCTTACTAGCGACCCCAAAAACGTCAACTTTATACAACCTTAAACAAAATCACAGCATTGCAAAAACAATGTGAAACTCACAAAAGCAGAAATGTTTCACCAAAGAGTTGCGGATTTTTTTTTTCCAGCGTTTTGTTGGAAAAACAAAAGTTTTGCTGTTTTAAATTCATTTAAACGCTTTTAGCGCTTTTCACACCAGCCAACCGGGATGTCTCCTGCTCGTCTGAAGTTTTATGGATGGCCCCGAGTTGACATCCTTGTCCCTTTGCCTCATGATTGCCAGCCATAGAGCAACAAAGTTTTGTTTCAATTTTGTAAAAAATGTCTGGCACTGTTGCTAAACAGGAAAAATGGCAAAGTTGTGTGACTTACGAAGTGAAACTATCGGAATAATACGAATGTACGAAATCAGGCTAACTAGCATAGAAATTTCTTACACAATGTGGGCGATAGGGCGCGTATTAAATCAGTTTTGTCCCTTTGTTGTGGTTAACAAAAATTAAAAGATTCATTTCGTTAACTTCTTACATAAACAAATGATTTATGCTCAATAATGAAAGTAAGACTAATTTTTCAAATTATTTAATAATAAATACATTTTTAAAGAGCTTTTGCCTTTTGGCATTTTATAGTTAAGTGCATGTGTAAATATTTGTTAATAGAATATAGTTTGTAAAGTAATTGGCAATTGATATCTATTGCGTGAATATGCTTAATTACGAAATATATTTAGAATCATTGCAAGGAGTTCTTTAACTTTTTAAAAGCAAAGTTTTCCTTAAAGCATTTTAATTAATTAAATGTAAGGTAACTTTTAAATAAAGTCTTTAAATTTTTGACCTGACCAGGTCTGCTGTCCCTTCCAAGCAAGTTGGTTCTTTGGCTTTATTGTTGAGCAAACTCTGTCTTTAAGTCCCAACAGCCCATTCATCCGCATGCGTAGCGCATGCCAATTGTGCAATTGTTGGAAAATTTCTTTAGCTAAAAACTTGTACGTTGCGACTTTTTCTATCATTTGTTTTGCTTTTTTTTTAGCTGTTTCTTTTTTTGGATTGGCCTTTTTCTACTTTTTTCGCCTGTGAACTTTGTTTGTTGCGGCTGCCAGTGCCTGTCGGAGCCTACTTGTGGGCTGTCTTCTTAATAGGTGTTGGCAATAATGAAGATTCTTGCGGTTGCAGGACGCGAATTGGGACAACAACTTGTAGGAAACAGAGGCGAACTTTTTAGTTCTATTGATTGTACTGTGTTTTTGTGTGTGTGTGTGTCTGTTTGGCCATTAGTCGCTTTGATCAAATATTTAAAGCTAATGAACAAAATGGGCTTGCTGCCAACTTCCAATAAATAAACGAAGAAAATTGAAATAAAAGAAGAACCTAAGCTGCAACTAAACTTGTTTGGCATTTGCAATGATTTAAAGCGGCAAAAAGGTATCCACAAATAAAACGGACTCTCATCAACTTGGCTGCCCAAAAACGAGTTCAATCAACCTGACAAATTTCAATCAGGTTGCGGTGAAATCTGCCTCACAGCTCTCAGTTAGATAGATAGAAAGCGTCCAGGTTCAACCAGGTACATCCCTAGTCACGCCATGGCACAATTAGGATGCCGTTGAAGTTTTGTCAATGAATGAAAAGCGTCTGCAACTTTTATTTAACTTGCGAGAGGGCCACAGTTACACACACAAACACACACACACACACACAGCGTACACACAGAGAGCAACCGTGCTTGGTCAACAATTGCCGCCTAGAACGTGCACTCACGTAGAGTCACACACAAACACACATAAACACACACACACAAAAACGCACACACACAGAACAGTATACAGTGTGCAGGGAATGGTAAAGTTAAATGGATATACCAATGTCTAGTAGGTAGTCGGTTTTTAGCCATTTGCAGCAGTTGGTGCTCGAGTCCCCACTAAGTCCTGATGACTTATACTTTTCGATGCAGCTTGGCAATTGCGGCAATAAAAAATTCTGTTTAGCTCTTTTACTTAAATAAATATATCAATATGCTTAAAGTTGCTGCACTTGCTTTGATTACAAGTAATTGAGGTTAAAGCATAAGCAAATAAGCATAAGCAAAGTTTATGTAAATAGCAATATATTTTTATAATTTGACGCTTTTTTTTATTGCTATTGAACGATTGTTTATTATTCCGATTAAGAAGCGTATTCAAGTCAATAAAATCTTTAGCTTACCTTTACTGTGCTCAATTGACTGAAAAATAAATGTTGAGAGGCTTAACATAAATTGGCTTTGGCTTGTTGGTTAGTCGCGTGCCGAAATGCGGCTGTGTTTCTGGCTGACCACAGCATTTCGCTCAGTGTAGATGCAGTCGTCGCCTTAGTGATAAGACTGTTCATTCAGCACCAGCTGTCGCTTGCAATCGACAAACCGACTGACCCGGCGCTGAACCACAGCACCGCCGCCGCCTCCTTTCTCTGTTCTCTCCCCGCTCCCCATTGTTATCAGACAGCTGTTACAAAAGCTGTTTACATTGTGAATGCACTGAAACTGACCCACGTTGAGTTCCGAGTTAGTTGGCAAACCAAAGTATTCGCGGGATGATGTTTAATATGCCGCTACTCTTTTGCTGTCCGTTGTTGTGGCTGGTGACTGCAGCTACAGTTCTTTCTGTGGAATCCCATCTAAACGGCAAGGATTATCAGCTGGATTTTTTGCACACCTTGGCCGAGTTTGCCGAGCAACGTGCCGAGCTGAGTCTTAACGACTACCTGCAACAATTGCAGCGCAATGCCAAATATGCCAATTATTCTGAACAATTGAACAATGCACGAACATCTCAGAAGCTGCAGCCGAAGGTTGTGCTGATTAAGCAGCTGCTGGATGCACAACAACACATCAAATTTGACATGGAGCACACATGCGTGCTGCGTAATCTACTGTTCATAAGTCGTCTCAAACAGCAGCTGCGTGCTGCCCGAGATGTCAGCAGCCAGGAGATACGTCAGCTGCGAGTGCATCGCCTTTGTCAGCAATTCGAGCGACCTCGTCCGACTAACGAACATCGCCTGATCAATGATCAAACTGTGGGCGCAGCACTGGAGCAGTTAAATCTCACGCACAGTGCCACAAATGAAACCCGTCTGGATTTGAGACAATTTGGAAAGCAGCTATACGAGCGTGTTAAACTCTCCGGTGCCGAGATTATCGATAGCTATGTGCACATATTGCGAGGATTACTGCAGGACATTCTCGATGGCGAGCATGCCGATCTATCGATCAAAACCACACAATTGGAGCGGCTGCTGCAACAGCTGGACGAAATGCTGACGATACCTGACTTTTTTGACAAGCGGCAGAGAATTTATGCCTTTTTGGAACGACATCTCAGCCCAAGGCTCGAGCAAGTGATCCAAGGTGACAACATCGAGCAACATTTTTCCGAACAGCTAATGGAGCAATTAAAGACCAAGGGCTTGGATCTGTTTGTCATCTTTCTGTTTAGCAACTTTGAGTTCCTGGAGCAAGTGCACGAGCAATGGTTGCAGTTGCTGCCACAGTCGCCCAGTTTGCTGTACGACGAGACTAGCCGGCAGCTGTATGACATACAACAGCTCTACGAACGCTTCAAACTGGACACAGAGAGCGCGGCCAAATATGAGGCATACACTGCGGCATTGCGGCGCTTGCACGAGCGCACTGTCGATGAGGGTCAGGAGAATCATCATATCTTCGAGATGGTCATCAATGCGGCACAGAATGTGGGAAGCGTTACATTCAATATGATTAAGGCCAAGTGCAAGGATCTTCTCTAGGGATACTTTAAAATATAAATCGATAAATACGAAATTAATTGAGTTTGCCTTGAGCATTTAATATTATTATTGCAGATATTATGTTATACATTGTATTATAATGGTTGACTAGTGTATGCCGATGAGTCTGTTTGTGCTTATTGATAATGAAGTCCAACTTATTGCGCTTCATGCGCTGACTGCAACCACTAAGCAGACAATACATTGTATGACCGAATGTATCGATGTCGATCAGATATCGATACTTCACTGATATCATTACAAACTCGATTACCTGCTCTCAATAGTATCGGGACAATGGTAACAAGGTTGCCAGATAGCTTTGACCGCTTCTTGTTTGTTTATCTTCCATACGAAATCCGACATTATTAGGCTCTACTTAAACCCCATAATTCCATTCATAAAAACCGATTCAAATCAACTTTAATAAAATTTTTGGATTTCAAATGCTTGCATAATCTTTTACAGTAAATAAAAGATTGCATTAAATAAACATAATTATTTAAATATATATGTACAAATATACTAATATAGTTTGAGAATTCTTTTTCATTGCATATAAAATATGAGACACTTTGTCATGTTTATACAACTATTCAAGTTAAATTTGTTAGCGGCTACATAGAATTGACCCAGTTTCCAAGGATACACGTATTTTCGGGAATGAGAGACTTAATACCATTTTAAGCCCCAAAGATGAGTTCCGTTTCGAATATTATGAGGCTCAGTATTCAAAGGCCAAAGGTGAGCCTAAGGAGCATTGCTTTTGAGCGATGTTAAATGGAAGCACAGCTTAATTATATTTTGTATTGCAATGTTGCTGTTTTTGTTGTTGCTATACTTTGTAATATCCGTCACGGTTTGCCTGGCTGCATCGGATGTCGCTTTAATAGCACTCGGGGCACTCGCAACTCAGCCCTTCTCTCGCTGGCTCTGGTCGCATGCAACCATCCTGGTTGTGCTTTGCCGCATTATGCTGATGCTGATGTGGTTGTTTATCTGATGCTGCCATCAGGTTAGTCCAGGTTGCTTCTAGTTGGCTGCTTGGGGCAGACAGGTCGCCAAACTAATGACTGTTGCTGCCGTTGTCGTTAACCCAAGCCAGCTAATTAATTGCCGCAGTTTCACGTAATTAGAACTTAAATGAGTTGCAGCAGCGGTGGTCAGCCCATCATCAGTGTACCTAAAACTAACGCTAAGCGATCCTAAAATGTAACCATAAGGTTTGCAAAATACGTACTGTGGTCGACACAGTTTGTCTGCATGGCTGTGTCCAAAATGACATTTGTGGCTAGTAATCCAATATGTTTGAGTTGTTGTCTTTTGACTGTATCACATTTTGGCAAACATCATTGAGCTCAGTGTATCTATTGCTCAAATACTGTAAACGCATTGGACAACGACATGATAATATTTACATAATCGACATTTCAATCTTCCTTATTTGTCCGTCTTTCGTTTTAATATTCTCTTACACCATTTATGCAAACTTTAAAATTTAACAATATAGAAGTTTTTGACAACAGATAAATGTGGGAAATTCTTCAAGCTTGTATATGTTGATTAGTTTTCACAGCAGCATTGCAACAAACTGTGTATATATGTAACTGTGAATATAATTCTGAACAATTTTATTTAGTAATATATATGTATATATAAATAAATAATAGAGTTTTATTTTAATCTTTATTTAAGTTGTATTTTAAATGAATATAATTGCATATAACTTTATTTTAAAATATTTAAATATGAACTAAGTTTTGATTTGATATTATTTGTAGCTTGACACAGAAGTGAGACTTATATAAAAATGTTTGTCGAATTATTTCGAAATATCTAATATATGTATGCTAATACGATTAACATAAAACTGCAGAATAAGCTCGATTTCAGTATTGACTTAATTCTTCACGTGGTACATGTAAGAAAGGAGTTTATTCAAATAAATAATATTGATACGTCATAATATTGTTGATAAAACGGAGAGCATTAAAACGATTACATAAAGTGCAAATAAGCAAATCGCACAACTGAGTTGTTTGCCCAAAAACCTTTACACAGAGAATAAAACTATTGATTCAGCCCTAAGCAACCCAAAGCCACCATGCCGAGCTGCCAAACTGCCAAACGTTTACACAACATTTATCACCTTAAATGCAGCAACAGAACTAGCAACAACAGCGCAACTCGCTTGGGTGTGGTTGGTTGGTGGGGGCATGTTGTCGGCTTGCTGATGGGGCCTGCTGGCAAGGCAAAGGCTATAACAAGTAGCCTTTACAGTGACAACAGTAACAACAACAAAGACGTGGGTAGTGATGGGGGAGGGGGGTAACACACAAATGCCACGAAATGCAATTTCACAGTAGGCTAAACTGCAGCAGTGGTTCGCAATTCGCCCGACACTCGGTTTTGAGTTTCATAGCATTGGCGATCAAAAGGCGCATGGCGTGAAATTCAATTATGAATTATGGTTTTACTAGCCTAATCTATTGTGTGCAAAGAACTGTGTGTTTGTATTGGATTCGGCTGGCGCCGCAAATCAACCCTTTCAAATTTTATGAGCTAGAATTGCCTAATGCATATTTTATTGACAGATTTATTTTGTTTTCTTTCTTTTTTCTGTCAAAACTTTTGATAGCTGAGCCATTAATGGGCTAATCTCTTTGGCTTGCGTCTTTACAGCTATTAATATTTTGAAATGCCTTCATAAAACTGTCTGCCTCCTTTAACGAAAATTAACGACAGCCCAGCTTATTAAAGATAGATCAACTCTACGTATATGGAAATATGAAAAGTAACTATAATTTTATCTGTCGCTAGGGGAAATTCATTTGAGCTGCTGCCTTAATTAGTTATGTCACAATAACGTGTGTTCTATTTCATTGCAGTCATACAGGAGGATCCCGAATTCACGGACGTCATTGATAACATAACAGTTCCAGCGGGACGCAACGTCAAATTGGCCTGTTCGGTCAAAAATCTCGGCTCGTATAAGGTAAGGTGAACACACCAAAACCATTTTACAATAAAATACCATTTGTAAACAAAAGCTAGCGAATGATAGTGTCAAATGTACTTGTAAATACTCTGTACATTTGTATGAATTCATTTTACAACTCTTTTAACAACTCTCTTCTTGCTAACGCACAGAATTTAATCTGCGGCATAGAGTCAACTTTATTTGAATGCAAATTAACTTTAACCAACTTGAAGTTAACTCAGCTTTCTAGACTTTGTGAGTGTGTTTAACAGACAGACACGGGAGCCGGCAGGGAACTAACATGCCGCTGTCTTAGGCAAACATGTCTATGGGGCATTCAACAACAACAAACCGAACCAAGTCAAGGTCCACAGAAACAAAACTAACAACAACAACAACAACAACAATAGATATAGCAACAGGCGCCCCCCGGCGACTGGACACGGAGGGCAACACATTGAACTTGTTGACTTGCTTGGCTCCGCTCCACACATGAGTTGTACTCATAGTTGTTGTTAGTTGTTTTTGTTTTTGTTTCTGTTTATGTGTAATATTGTACCAGTCATGTTTGCCTTTTGCTCAGAGCTTGACAGCTCTGCCAAACATTGTGGCACATTTGGCAAACTGTTCAGATAGCTGTGTCTTTAATTAAGTAATTTGTGTTCAAGTCTCCCCAGATGCAGTACTCAAATGGCCATGTCGAGGCACGTTAATCAGGTGTATGGTCTGTCCAATCCACTTGGAGAGATACCGTTCAATATTCATTGGGCGCTGCATACTTTTGGGCTGCACTTTATATGCATAGCTCTCGAACGCTTTGAGCTCCAATGGCTTTCTGTGTGTGCGTGAGTGTGTTTGTGTTGTGTGTGTATGAGTGCCCGGCAATTTAAATTTGCATCCAATTGAATTTCCATAATATTCGTCGTCCAAAACGTGCATAAATTCCATTTGACACGAGAGACATAACGAGATATTCGCTTCATCTTTTATCAGCGAGCGCATGTTATGTGCTCGTAATAATTTTTATGGCCCTTAAGTTTGGCATGCAATAGCAATCACCCTGCCAGCCCAACCGACCCAAACTAACAATGCGCAGAAGCCCAAGCGACCAGTTTCGCTGCCGCAGTTGCCGCAGGTATGCTCAAAAGTTAACCAGCAAAAAAAACAGCAAAGAGAGCAAGAACAACGCGTAGCTGCAATAAAACGTGACTTTGCATGCAAAATAGTTGCGTAGCCGGCAGCAGGCACAAGGCAGCAGGTTACATTGGAATTGATTTTTATATCCTGGCCCTGGGTACAAAAACTTTCTTATAAAGTTGGCCAAAGTGCATTTTCTAGTGACTTCTACATGGCCATAGAAGGTGTTTATGTTCATATATGGGCTATATGCAGTTGATCTCTTGAGTTATTTAACTTGTACATTTATAATATGTGACTTGATTTATATTTGAATAAATACTTGGAATTGTACATAAATACTTTGGTATATACATGTTAAAGCATAGTTTTAAGCAATTGATATTTAAATTCTGAACCAACGAATATAAGCTTGAATTTTTAATAAATATTGGTAATAATATTTTGGCAATTGTGTTTTCGGATCGTAGTCAAATGTTTTCTATATAGAAGGATGCCTCTTTAGACAACACCTTTGAGTTCAACTTGTTAGACAATTTTGGCTGAAATACTGATGAGATGATTGCTGATTTATTTTTCTTAATGGTTTAACAGATGGCTTAGTTGCGTCTGCCAGAGTATTTCAGCTTCGGTATGCCAATGGTTAATTTCGTCTCTTAATTCTTTTTAACTGCTGCTATTCTTGGCGTGCAAATATTTGAGTTGCGTGTAAATTAACTCGCGTAGTTCTTCGTCGCCCCCTTAACACGTTTACGCTTAAATTGTTAATATTTCGAGCGTTGCTCTGCCATTTACCATTAACCATTTGCCTGAGTTGGCGAGCAGTAGCTTGCTGCCAAAACTGTCGGCTCTTATGCTGTCATGTTCTTGTTTGTATTTCAATTTTCAACGCCTACGCAAACAACCAGACATAACAACAAGGCTAGCACGAGCATAAGTTTAGTTGTGTTGTTGTTGCCGATGCTGCCTGTACGCCAGAGCCAACCATAAACATTTTCAGGCATAATAAAGTGTGTTTATTTTTGTTCTGACTGAAAGTTTCTTGTAGTTTTTTTTACGTTTTTTTTCGGCTTGTAGTTTTTGTTTAAATTTTTATGACTTAATTTAGTATGTCGTGTATATGGTGTAGTCTCTGGCCAAGTGAGAACAAAAGACATCAAGTTATGCCATTACGCAAATTGCAAATTGGCCGTTCTCTGACTCGTCTATCGATTTTCGCCTTCAGCATATGCTTTAGTTCTGACAGCATCTATGTGATTCTGGAAAAATATGCATGGATTTAAAGCACACTAAACAAAAACGTTGAACTCCAGGAATGGTCTAATCAGACATGGAGCGGCAAGCTTAAAATTTCATTTCCAGTACCAGGAGCATATATTTTAGTTCATAGTTTTTCAGAAAAGCAGACAGAAAGTAATTCAAATATTAAGGCAATAAATATGCCGGTATTTTCTATTCGTTGCCTTTATTAATAATGAAAAATTAGATT
This sequence comes from Drosophila setosimentum, assembly GCA_035043505.1. Classification (NCBI taxonomy): domain Eukaryota; kingdom Metazoa; phylum Arthropoda; class Insecta; order Diptera; family Drosophilidae; genus Drosophila; species Drosophila setosimentum. The sequence continues at coordinate 1,642,465 of JAWNMY010000007.1, forward strand.
TCAGTTACACTTTAATTTTAATAAACTTTAATAAAGAGATTGTTTATTAGAATTCAAATTCTATATAGAAATAAATTAATCTATTTTTAACCTACTTAATTATGGAATTTATGCCAACATCATGCATATAATTGTTTTTGGCACTCTATTGACCATCTCCCATATTGTCTAGTGGTTAGGATATCCGGCTCTCACCCGGAAGGCCCGGGTTCAATTCCCGGTATGGGAAATAATATCGACATTAGAGTGCGTTTTTTGCATTTTAAATTATAATTTTCAAACATATAATTTTTACATATTATTATTACTCTTTGCTTTCGTACTTATGTTTTTTGTTTGGTCTAAACAAAGTAGAATGATTTATATATTTTTGTTAGTATGATAATTATAAACCATTTGTCATAAAAAGATGTGTGAAATCACCTTAACAGATTTATTCACATAAAGACCCTTTAAATTCATACCAATTGGATACAGAGTATCCATAAGTCGTAACTTTACACTGTGGGTATATAAGTAGAGATATTTGCATTTGACATCTCTAATCAGCTTGAACGTAATTGAAAAATACCTTTATATAACGAGCTGCGGTTGTCGATGATATAAAAGGGGCTAATTATGGAGCACACTCTTCAGTCGAGCTTTGCAAAATCCAAGGTAACATAAATATGGTCGGGAAATGGAGTTTACTTGCAAGTCTTCTGTCGCTGTTGCCTATAATTATAGTCGGAGATGAAGGCGATCCGGGGAATGTAGCAAGTACTCAAGATAATCAAAATGTTGACGTTACTACACCAACTACAACAACAGAAGTAAAATAATGATTTATTTTACTACTTAGAGTAATTATAACCAAAGGTTAATTTACAGAGCATTATCAAAGGTCTAGATAATCAGTTAACTGAGAAGCTCATAAGGCTAATCAATTCCAAAGAAGGATACTTTCGTGGCAATGAAGAGTATGAAAATCACATCGACGATGTGATTCGGGTCAGCAAATTGTCGGAACAATTTTATTCAGAGAAGTATTTCGTTTTTAAGACATTTGTATCGTATAACAAGCGACGATTAGAGCTTGAGGAAAAAATGAGTGAACGAATTGATGAGCTTTGGAATCTTTTAGAAAAAGAAAGTAAATGTTTCGATTTTTATAAAAAAGAGTTACTCGTCCTCAATAAATCCTTAACAAAATCAAATGCACAGAAAGCAGACATATTAATGGAAAATAAAGATACCTGCTCATCAGAAGACAATAAAGAAGATGAAACTGATTATTTAGATAACGATAATGACTATATGTACAATGATGAATTTTATGATTACTGGTAGTCATATATAATGGATTCAAATTTGTTATATGACATCACGAAAATAAAATAAAATAACGTATATACATATATATGTCTAAAATATGTATATTGATTTACCGACGCAGACCACGTGTCAAATTAAAAACTGTGAAAGTTTATTAATGTGTTGCAACTTTAGGTACCCATTTCTCCGAAACTTTACAAGTAATTTAAGTTAAGATATGCACGACAACTATTTCAATTTACGTTCATATTTTTAGATACCTTTTATCTCTGTTTACGTTTGTGCTTACTGACAAAATATCTGTAAGAATTAATTGCACATTGATAGAATCCACTCACACTACTGGATTATTGTTTTTTGCGATCTTTCGCGTCTACGTTTTATACATTCTGTTTGCATTTATATTTCAGTCATGTCCATTTGCTATATACATTTTGAATTTTAAAAACCAACAAATTATATTTGACGACTGTCAATTGATAGATAAAAATTACCCCCGCTTTTCTGATATTTCTGCGTGTTTATATATTATACATTTCGTGTCAATTTAAATTGGTTTGAGCGTAATAGAAATATGAAATGTGTTAGAAATACTGGAAATTTATAACCGTTTTGCAACGTACTAAAATTAACTATAGAGCTGAAAAGGTGGAATATTCTTAAGATTGCGATGATTGTTGTTATTACAAACGATGTGAGTAATTTTAAGAGTGCATTTCATATATCAAAATTAAGTTTTTCTGATTCGTTAGCAGTACACAAAACAACATAAAAGCTTATTAAGAAGAAATGATCAAAAGTTAATAGCTGCATTACGTATTATTTTTGCGTTTTGCCAAAATAATGAAGGGCATATGGTTACTGCATTAAATATTACTATTTTCCAGCCAAATGTCATGACAAGCCTTATTGCAGAAAGCACTTTCTATTCATTAGTTAAACATGAACTTCAAGAAACGTTTGCTTTCGCCGCGTTCTGTCCACTTAGCAAACGAGCAATTTGTATCCACAACTGTGTGCCCATGTAGTCCATTGGCATAAGGTAAATTAAGCAGAGTCTAAATTGAGATTCATACAAGCTGTGCCAGCAGAGTCGTCCGCGAGACGAGCTTAAATGTCAGTCGCAATGTGGAGATCTCATCAGTTACGTTTAGCCCGGCTGCCTATAATCCTTGGAAAGGACGTTGCAACTGTAAATGGGCTTAAATATGCGTAAAATTTTAATGGCAGATGGAAAGCCTATTAAAAAGTCACAGCCTCCCACAGCGGAGTCAACTTTGCCTTGACTTTCGCTGACATTTTCCAACCGAATATTATTAAGCCAAATATCACACACTCAAACCGCCGGCAACGTTTTCATGTCCCAAAATTTGCACAGCATTTTTGACTCTGCAATAGGCGGTGGTGTGGATTGGGTGTAGGGGAGCTAGTGTCCATTTTGTTTGGCTTTTCAACTTTTTCGCTGGCGTTACATGAGCCTAATTAATTTCATTTAAATGACCTCAAAAACTAACAAAATGTGAAATGCAAATGCTGCGAATTTCACCAAATTTTGTGCGCAACACTTTAAAATGTCGGACCATCTATGTTTGAGTGAGTATGTATGTATGTGTGTCTGAATGCATTTTTGGCATCTGACGCTTTTAAAGCCTTGAGCGCTAATGCAGTTTTATTGATTTTGCATATGGCTTCTCCTGGTTGCCACTTGGAGCTCTTTACCCTCCCTCGGTTGATAAACGTAGCTTCATTAATATTTGAGTTTTTTGTTAGTCAAGGGAGGATGGAGGCGTTAGCTGAGAACTACTTAAGCAAACTATAGATGCTTGATTTTTATTCAAGTCGGAATGCCAAAGAGTCAGACAACGAACCAATGTAAATAGACGACAAGGAGGTCCTTCTATTTTGTTAGCTTGTCGCACGTTTTCATTGCAGACATTGAAAAATTAACCGATATCTGTCTACGCTGCCTGACACTATGCCGGCAATGCTATAAGCAGCTCCCCCTGGATCAGTTACGCCTCGCTCCGCATTCCACAACCAAATCGAAGGGCGCTCCACAACAGAGGTGGCCGCGAAGAGGAGCATAGCGAAAGCAGACACTAGGTGAAAGCGTGTAGTGAAAGTTTCTGCCATTCCAAAATGGACTGAGAGCTATCAAGTTAAGTGCAGTCTGATGTCGACGGGGCCCCTTGTGAGTGATAGCCGCGGCATATCAATCATAGCGCTTAATACGTAGTCTATGACCAAATAAATAATTAGAAATGTTTTTTGCTTTCCGCTGCTTTAAGGGTAACCCATATTATACTCTCCTCTTGAAGCAGTTCGTGTTCATTTTGGTTTTGCAATTTATTGCTTAGCTAAAAGATCAGATGAAAATTTGATAATAATAAACACATATTTATACAATAAAGAGATGATTAATATGCAAGCATTATTTAATATTATGTCTTGCAAGAAAACAGTTTGAAAATATATATGTTCATATTGTTGCTAACCAGACATCTCTAGAAACGTTCTGAATATTATATATATAAAATTGAATGACTATAAAAGAAATGTACAAAACATAAATTACTTCTGCTCTATATTTAGTTGAAAAATCCTTTAATATTTTTTATATTTGTTATTATTTACATTATATAACTATTAAGTATATGTTATAGTTGTAATTAACTAATTCTGACAGTGTACAATTCAAACAAATGCCCTTGTTTTTCAGCTTCGTTTTGTTTCTTAAAAACTAAATATAATTATGGAAAAAGTGAAGTTTACCTGGTCAAGTATTGAATTTCTAGTTATATTTTGTAATAAAGCAAATTACAAAATATACTCTGCACCTTTTCCGACGCCTCTGCTATGAGCGCAGAGCCAACATTAGCGCCTCCTACTCGCCATCTTGATCGGCACTACCCCCTTTATTTACTTCTTTTGATTGTTGTTGTTTTTGCTGTTGCTGTTAAGTTGCCACTGCTGTCGCTTTTGTGTGTGCTCGAATTTATCATTGAAATGGCATCGACGCGATGGAAGAGTAGGCAATGGTGGGTTGCTTGTATTTTTTATTTTTACATTTAGCACGTCTTACCAAGGTTCCCTGTTCGCTTAAATTTGCATAAATTGCTGGTTGTTCTGTGTAAAACTATTGCATAAGCGACAGAAATGGAGCGGTTGCTGTCGTCCAGGATGCGCATCCTGATGACGCACGAAGGCAGTAAAGTTTGCGACAGCAGCTGTTGTCACATGTGACGCGAACTTTGGCAATTTGACCAACGGACCCGGACGACATCGTTTGTCGTTAATCCTTCATAAAAATTGATGATGATGGCAGAAGAAGTTTGCCAATAACGAATGCTGACATTTTTGTCAGCTGCTTATAAATTAACATTTGATACTTTTGGCGTGATAAACGGCCTTAAGCATAACTTAAAATTAGATTTATAAAAGTCAACATTGTTTCTGTTGCAGGTGGCGTGGATGCACTTCGAACAGTCGGCCATTTTGACGGTGCACAATCATGTGATAACGCGTAATCCGAGGATTAGCGTGACGCACGATAAGCACGACAAACATCGCACCTGGTTTCTGCACATCAACAACGTGCAGGAGGAGGACATGGGACGCTACATGTGCCAAATCAACACGGTGACGGCCAAAACTCAATATGGCTTTGTCAAAGTTGTCGGTAAGTGAGATCGTGTGTATCTCCCTATGCGTGTGCTTGTGTGTGTGTGTGTGTGTGTGTGAGTACACTATGTCAGCATGGCTGACATTGAATTATTTGTTCTGGCGTACGCCTCTAGTTACATGAACAACTCGTCGCAACTTGGACACATGTCCCTTGCATATTTCATTTCATTTGCCAGACAAACTATTGCCAGGTATTAGTTAACGTACAACTTCCCGCCCCTACTCATCCCAGGAACACGCAATCCGAACCAAATCAGCTTAGGCCTTGTTTTAGTCAAGTAAAACAAGCCAACATACATTAAATTCCATATAAAGCACTTTATTAAAGCACACAAACATTGGACTTTCACTCAGGTATGTGTTCTGTGTCCACTCTGCTCATAGAAGTATGCTTTAAAAATTGCAATTGTAATGCTGCTGCTCATATTCACACCTCTGACGACCACAGACAAACAAATACACATACTCAAAGACATGTGACATTTTAGAATGAACTATTGCATTTGTGTGCGTGTTTGTGCCCCATGGACTGTCTGCAACACATGCCTGGCCAACTGGGAAATGTACGACAATGCAATAGTCATTGGCTCTCTCCTGGAATTTCTGTCAGCGATATGTGGCAAGCACAATCTTTGTGACAAGTCCAGGCAGCAGATAGTAGATAAATATTATCACATATCCGCATGAGAATGAACGTCAAACGATAGAAAATATTCTTTGATTGCGGATTTTGCAATTTAAACAGTTTACTTTTTGTATTTTCACATAAATGTAAAGATTTCGTTTGACTTTTTAAAGTGTGTTTTTCCTTTTCTTTTGACACTTAGACTTTAGATATGAAATTTCGTTAATGTTATAACAAAGAATCTCATCTTGTAGTGTTAAGATGTCGGCATCTCATAAATATTTAACTATGTCGAATTAATTGGCAACGAGAACATATATAATTTATATTCTCTTAGAAAGTATTAATTGTTTTTATAGTGAAGTGTTATTTTGAGTTGAACTTGAAAATGTGTTGACTAAAACCTAATAAAAACTGTGGCAAAGTATATTCTAGCCATTTACATAATTGGCCCAGGTGTTTCTTGTTTCATATGTAGTAGCTATAGTCTCCATTGCATATCATAGTATAAACTTAAGTGCATATATATGTAAAGCAATGCGTTTCAAGTTTACGCAGCGTTGCAATATGCCTGACTACACATTCTTATGTATATACATTTCTTTCGTATTTTTTGCTAACATTTTTTTGTTTGTGTTTCGCTTCCTGATAGCACTTTCAAAAAGCCGTTAAGCACGCTTTAGTGTTGTAAAATGCTCAAATAACACGCCCCACACGCACCACATGCGTGTTCGGGCAATTCGATGTGGCGTGACCAAAACGGCGGCAGCAGCTTCACAAAATTTTCTGCAATCTCTGTCTGATTTTCATGTGTGCATTTTTTTTTCGCACACAAACATACTGACGATGGTTACTCTTATCTTCTATACATATATATACACAGACATACACACACACATACACATGCTGATGTGGCAAAAGTCGTGTTGAGGCAAATTTACCGGAAAAAAAATAGGAAAACTTTGGTCGCTGGTCAGCTGGCAAAAGAGCAAAATCACAAAAAAAAAAAAAAATCAAGGAAAAAAAATGTTTAAATATGCCACAGGCATATCTATACTCGCACTCATGCTAGCTGGTAGGGGTATTTTAGCTGTTTTTTTAATAGCAATTTTGAAACACGCAGAGAAAATAAACAAAAACTCAAAACATAATAAGATAGCTAGTAAAATAAACAAATTCAATATATTACTGCTTATCCGTTGAATAAAATGAGAGCTTGTGACAAGCCAATCGACTAATATTCAAATAAATATTTTTTAAAGCCATTTCCTTGGGATTTCTGTTGTGACAAGTCTAAACTGAAATGCTGCCACGTACAGCATATGTCTCTTGAGCGTATGTTGTCGCACATTTGCATGTGTACGACACAGACCCCTCTCTGTCCCAGTAGATGTCCGTGCCACTGGTCCATGTCCAAACTGTTGCATGGTGCAGTTTTCAGTTTTGCAGCCGACTCCGCTTGGATGCCATTTGTTTGCGCTCATATTTTTTAAGTTTTGCCACAAAAACTGATTTATGGGACTGCCGCAAAACGTCTGTTCCCTACATCCACATCTACATCTACACCCACGCACTGTTGTCCAGTGTGCTCTATGTTTGTCCACCGGATGATGTTGATTTGTCAACTTGAAAAGCGGATCTCGTGCGAAATTCTTGCATTTCCCACGACATTGAAACTGGCTTGCATTTTTATTAGATTTATAGGCCAACTTTCCGATTGCCACAAAGCCAGGGGCTCCGTTGAAAACGGCGTTGTGAAAGAAACAAACTATGAATAGGCAAACTATTAACAATGCATACCAAAAATGTGCCTCAACTTTAGTATCGCTCAATTGCTGCAGTTAAACATTCCATTTATTGTGTTGTTATTGGATGTGGCAACTTTATTTACCGCAAGCCCGGTGCGTCATTTAATCGTTTTCATTTTTATTTTCGGATTTATTAAAATACAACTGCTTCAGTCATCTGCATCTGTCTGTTGCATTTGTCGTTATGCTTAAAATATTTCAATTAAAAACAAAAATATAGTTTAAAAATATTTGGTAATAATTAAATCTCTGAAACTTATGGAAAACTGACTTTGGTTCAGAATTTCAAATTTTTGTTCATTTGAAAACTTGTTGTGTAAATAAGTTAAGCCATTTGAAAAATCAAATGCGGGCTTGTATTTTATATATACATGCGGGCATTAACAATAAATAACTTGGTTCGATTGGTAGATACCCTTTAGTCAAAACTTAACTACTCTAAGAACATAATTTTGGTATAGACCTAGTATACATCCTTTGTGCACTAAGGCCCTAGGGGAAAGGAGAAAAATAGAGACAAAAATTACTTTGACTCTGCTTAAGGATATAAGTACAGTTTATAGTATTAAATGAAATTTGATACTCCATTAAATAGGATATAAATTAACAACCGACTATAATCGCAAATTTAAAATTGATAAACGTAGCAATACAATGAAATGTATTTAATTTACATAGCAAATCCAATTAAAGGCAACAACAATTAAATGACTCGCATTGTATAACAAAACATTTAACACAAAAAAAAAAAACAAGTAAGAGTGCTGTAGTCGAGTGAACTCGACTGCGATATACCCTGAACCCAGTTATTAAATATATTCTATTATTATAGGAAAATTCCCCTTTAAAAAGATTTGCACTAAAATGCGAGCAGGTCTGCAAGCGCCATCTGCCGACAAACACGTGAAACATGCAATCGTAGGTAGCTGGGTTCTGCAGAATACACACAAAAACATATTGACGCTTGCGTCGATTATCATGCCATCTCTTTCTCACACATGCGTTGGCATATTTATATTTTTTGCATACAGAAAATGCTGGCGGCTGCTGATAGAAATGAGATCAATATGAGACTATATTTTCGACTTTAACTTGGGTGTTGATCAACAGTATGCATGATATCTATTAATTAGAAGATTCTGCCTTTTAAATTGTGACATTTATTGGTATCGGAAATGAAATCTATCGATATTCGATAAACGAAGACAGTTATCGATAAAATAACGCAAACTTGATCTGCGCCTAGTATACGAGAACCTATATTCCAAGTCTCTAGCTCCTATAGTCTCTGAGATCTGCGTGTTCATACAGACATACGGACAGACGGTCATGGCTATATCGACTCGGCTGTTGACCTTGATCAAGAATCGGAGATGCTTCCTTCTGCCTGTTACATACATTTGCACAAAACCATTATACCCATTTTACCCATTTTTAATGGGTATAGGGTATAAGGCATAAATAGACTAAACGATTGTTGGGCAGAGTTTTACGAAAAGCCCCTTAGAAGGACACTCAATTTAACAATTTAAGTGGTAAAATAAATTATAATTATATTGTGCAGCAAATGTAATGAAATTAAATCGTTGCATTTGCCGTCTAAATAGAGATTGGAAAAAAGCAACATATTTTGGATGTTGTGGGCCACGCGAGTAAATAAATAAATACATTTCGGAGTAACATTTGTGTATTTAATTTGCAGAGCCAAACAGAAAATTCCAAATTTGAAACGAGGCAAACGAAATAAAATATACACGAGCCCAAAAAGCACGAAATATTAAATGGCGGGACGGTAAAAACAAACATTAAATGCGTTTGAATTTATGAGCCCGGCACACAAAATGCATTTAAATGCGGCTCCAACTGGCAACAGCAGTTGTGTTGCATGCTTTGCGGCGCCCCTGGGAATGGAGCGTGCGCAATTGGGGGGAAATCCCCAACTCAAAAGTCGGCCAAATGACCGCACAAAATGCAAAACAAATGCAACAACATGCAACATCAACCAACAACAATAACGAGCTCTGCACAATGTTGACTCTGTTGGCGCATAATTTTTAATTTCTACTCACATAATGAGGCAATTTATTAAATTCAATTACAACGTTGACATTCCCAAGGCAAGGGGCGAACAGTAGTGCGTCTGAGTTATGTGAGACCCAACTTAAAATTCGCTCATATGCTCGTAAATGGATTACTTTTGTATGTTAAGCTCTAAATGATCAAAAGACTGCAGAATTTGCAGCTAAACTCAGACGAAGAACATTTTGGCTTGAACAAAGGATTTTCATTTTATTAATCTCACGTGTTATCTGTAGACTACGTTACCATATGGATAGTAAGTCTTGAATACAGGATATTAATCTCGACAATGTTAAAATAATATGAAGTATAGTTCTGATTATGGTATATCAAAAGACAGACTAATTATACATATTAAGGCTAATTACAAGAGCGTGCAAAAAGCGCATTTCAAATTCACATTTACTAAATAACTTACAAAATTGTTGGTCAACAAAACTGTATGCATTGCATGTTAAACTCGCCTAGTCTACTTATATGTGTGTCTGTGCGTTAAGGATAGGAAGACTAATTGCAGCTCGTTAAATAGTTAGGCGGCTAGGTGGTCACGTTGTTATCAGGACACTGTTAAACTTTGGAGGCGGAGACGGCAATTAAATAATTTGGCACATTGTGTTGGCTCGGTTAATACTCTTTGTGAACTGTAAACTGAAATTATAAATTGCATAAACGCTGTTTGGCTAGCTTATGAGGCACATAAGTAGTGACAAGCCTCAAAATCAAACTTTGAACATCGGATTTAGTTTGGCTAATTAAATTTCCAGCTTGTATGTGAAAAGTTTACCAAGAAAAACAATATACGAGTCACCACGTCTGTGGCAAAGAAAAGTTTTCTAGCTTTTCTTATGTCGCCAGCTGCTAAATATCAATAAAGAAACTAATATGTCAAATACGGAGGGCAACAGCTGCCAAAGGAGCAATTCGCTGCGCTTATGTCCAGCTCGGCGATTAGCACATCAAGCGTTTATTAATAGCACAGCAAACGCTTCGAGCTAACTTTTTTATTCTCTTACTTTTGGCTCATAAAGGTCCTGGCCATTATGGGGCAGGCGAGGAGCTAAAAGACAAAAGTTTACAGCTCATAGAAAAAGTTCAAGTAATTGGAACTTTTAATTACAGTTTGGTTTTATGCGCCATGTCCCCAATGGCTATGTGACCGAAAGGTAAAGATTTAACCAACTTAAATGCGCCTAAAGTAGCCTTAGGCGGAGCTGCACAAAATTTTTCCAAAATGTAATTGAGATTTAACTGAAACCCATTTCAAGTGATTTTATCGATTCTTATTTGGTTCTCTTGCAAAAAAAATTAAGAACAATTAATTTAAATGAAAATATGAGATTCTGTAAATTTAAATACGCTTCTTTGTTATGTATTTTGAAGTATCAGCGATGCTAAGATACGCTTAAGCTTACTCGCTGTATTTCGCGCTTGAGTATTGAAGGCAACGAGATATCAGCAAAGGCGTCAAACGTCAGACGACAACTAAACGCGTTGGGGACGTGACTCACAGGCCGGTCCAGGCCTTAACCCAAATGAAAAAAATTGCATGCGATATCTTTTGATTACAGGCGCCGTTCGGAATATGAAATGAGACAAACTGCAGCGCCTGTCAGCAGCAACGACAGCTCAGGTCCATATGTCCAGCTAGCCATCTGTCTGTCTGTCTGTCTGCCTGTCCGTCCGTTTACGTCTGTCCGCTCGTCTGACTCTGGGTTTGGTCCAAATCCATGGTCTCTGGCTTTGTGCGCTTTGATTTGCATAGATTTTTCATTACAGATTTTCAACCTAAAAGCACAGGATGGTCAAAAAGAAATTTAAGAAAAAAAGGGTTTGACAGAAACGTTTCAGCCAGCAATTGAAAGCCAGAGCGCAACGGTGTCCCCCAAGGCTGATGACAATTTGATGAAGGTTGCTGCATCGATTTTTAAATTAACAGACTCGCCCAAAAAGTTAGCCAGGCCAAAGTCTTGTCGCAAAGCTAATTAGGCTTAAACTAAAATATCTCTTGGGACAAAGTTGAATCAGCGCGTCAAAGTCAACAATGCGTGAAATGCTTTTTTCTACACTTCCCAAAAGTCCAACCGAACTTTGTCGTATTGTTTGTTTTGATTGTTGTGTTACTTTACTTAGCTGCTTATTCGTTTGCGAATTGTTTTTAATAGAGAATAGCATTGAGAATCCCAAAACATGTTGCATATTTGCAGTGAATTGCTTTCAAAGTTGATATAAAATAAGCATTAAAAAGTTCATTTGTTCAATACTTGTATAGAGAAAAGCCCACAATTTGTTTCTTCAAGTTACACAAAAGCGTAATTTTTATGTTGAGTAAATTAAATCCTAGCTCTATAAGAGCTTTGTAGATGAATATATTATATATTAGTAACCAAATTAGTGAATGCCTTATTCACGATGTAATTTAAACACATTTCAAAACCATAAAATTGCTTTCCGAACATTTTTAATTTATTTTTCAGTTTTTCAATAAAACAAATTTATATCGACAGGTTATATAGACTCGAAAGTGTATATTTGATTCGCTGCGTGCCTTGTTTGACTTCTTCAGCTTTAGCTGTCTCCACTTTCTTGGCAACGCTATTTGCCAAAATGCAAAAGTTTTTGCATTTAAATCAAGCACTGCTCGCTTTGAGTTTATGTTTAGCCTTGCAGAAATAGCAATACCAATTTCTTTACCCCACAACCGTTTTTGTTGTTTTCATTTTTTGTTTTTACAGTGCCACCAAACATTGACGATGCGCTGACCTCCAGTGATGTCATTGTGCGCGAGGGCGATAATGTCACCCTCCGTTGCAAGGCGAAAGGCAGCCCAGAGCCGTCCATCAAATGGAAACGAGATGACAACCATAAAATTGTCATCAACAAGACGCTGGAAGGTGAGTCCAACTGCGATTCGCATTAAATATTAGACTCCATTGCATTGCTGATTGTTGCAGTGAATGATCTGGAAACAGACTCATTGGAACTCGAGCGCATCTCTCGCCTGCACATGGGTGCTTATCTCTGTATTGCGTCAAATGGTGTGCCGCCCAGCGTCTCCAAGCGCATCAAAGTCAGCGTTGACTGTAAGTTGGGAAATGATTCAATCGATACCTAATAACATAATCTAATGCTCCAAATTGGATTATAGTTTCGCCAATGGTCTGGATACCACATCAGCTGGTTGGCATTCCGATGGGCTTTAATGTCACGCTAGAATGCTTCATCGAGGCAAATCCCACATCGCTCAATTATTGGACGCGCGAGAATGAACAAATGATAACCGAGTCATCAAAGTACAAGTAAGTTATATTATACATATATGTATGTGCGGTTATACGTATATTTAGGTAAATACGGTTGACGTTGCCAGCTAGCAATTGTAAATATGTTAAATTCCTCCCATTTTTAATTTGTGGGATTTCCATGTGCTCGCTCATTGTATAAGCATTGATAATATTATGTTTTTATGCGTGCATTAAAATATTTTCTTGACTTATACTTGATTAAAGAAAGAGAAGATAAGTGAGACAAAGAAGGAGAGAGAGACCATCCGACAGAGAGAGAGAGAGAGAGAGAGAGGAATGGACTGCGAAAGAGAAGGAGAGAGATATTGAGAAATTCCCAACAACCAAAACTATGCCAGGCTTTTTAATAATTTGCAATGTAAATATACATAATTAAGATAGTGATACAGAGAGTGAGAGCAACAATAAAAGGTTGAGAACGACAGGGTCGTACACGCAAGAAGAGCCCAAAATATTTTAATATAACATTTAAATCAGCTGCCTGGTGAGGAGGACAAAAAGTTATACACTTTATCTGTTGCATGTGAAAGTTGAAGTCCCTGTAGTTTCGCTCGTATTGTTATAATTATCATTTTCAATAATACTCTTAATTATTTTGTGTACTTTAAAAGTAACATTATTCTTATTGCGAAAAATCAATCAACCATTATTGAAATTACTAGAGCACAATTTGAATGTGAAAATGTGAAAATACTTTTTATATTCGATTTTACTTTCACTACAATAGCCTAAGAAACTTGTTTAGTGATTTGTAGATCTATATTTTTTATATTTCATCGAAGATTGTTTGATTTACTTAAAAGATCACATTTATTAATATTTGTATGGAAATGGTAATCAATGAGATAAGACTAATATTACATTAAAAAGCAATTCTGTCACCGTTTCTCAGAATAGCCATTTTGCACGACTTTTGACCTATATTTTTTGGTGCTTATCTGTTAATTTACCTTATGGGGCTTACTAATTAAACACCCTATTTCTGTTGTTCTGCTTTCTCTACGAATATAAACTGAGACAATCTTTATTACATACTATGTATACATATTTGCTGATTATAGATCAACTGCTAAGCTCAAATCGAAAAAACAGACGAGAGGAGCAGACAGTTCGTTGATGACAATGTCGACATCAACATCAAGTTGTTGCAATTTTCGAATTTTGTTAATAATATTATTGTGTCTGTCAGGTGGTAGTCAGGCCAAAGATCCTCACACACCTAATCCCAGTACTAAGCTACTGAATCAGATACTTAGGTATGTGAACGAGAGTGTCCCAGTGTGCGATGACTACTATAAATTCGCGTGTGGCAAGTGGGGAGATGTGCATGATAATGATAACTTTATGGAGATAACTGGCCTTATTGATCACAAGGTCAATGACATTCTGGTTACTCTTATGACTGAACTGCAACAGCAGCAGCAGAATCATTCATTCCCACCAAACAGTGTGGAGGCCAAGGTCTTGGGTTTCTATCAGACCTGTCGCCAGGCAGAGCAGTCAACGCGCTCAAGCAAACATTACCTGGAGCTGGTGGCACCAAATGAGAGAATACCCTGGCCGCAGTTCAAGCGCCGATCGGATGTCTGGGGCAGCAGCAAATTCCATTGGATGGAAACATTGGCACGTTTGCAACGCTACGGACTGAAGAATGTGCTCTTCCAGCTGGATGTGCGGCCCGATCTGTACAATAGCAGCAAATACTCAATATACATTGATATGCCCTACTTCGAGCAGAGGTCACAGCGACTGATGACATTGGTCTCCTGGGCTACGCTACGCGTGGTGGGCGTTCACAACAGTAGAGCATGGTCTCTGGCGAAACAAGTCAAGCAGTTGGAGTTCGCTGTGCGTGAGTTGGCCGAAATGGATTACCAGTTAGAACCGAATTTGTATGAGCAGCTGAGTCTGCGGCAGCTGGAGCAACGGTCTGGCGGACAATGGCGAAAATATTTGCAAATCTTGCTTGGTCGCAGCGTACACGCCGATCTTATATTGCATGTGGAAACTACGGAATATTTATTGAAGTTAAGTCAGATTGTCGCCAATTTTGATCGTGAAGTATTAGCTAGCTATATTATGTTGCGCTTTGTGTCGCATCTGCAAGCGGAGACCATGGGTAGCAATGAGTCCATTGCATGCGTTCAGGATGTGCGACGCAACATGGAGCTAGCGACGAATTTGATCTACGAGGAGCGTTTAATGGGCTCTGACAAGACCCGACAGCATCAAGCGGATGTCTCGGAGATCTTTGAGCTGCTGCGCAAACAGTTCCTTAAGAAGTTAGATGTGAATCATCTGCGCCTGGACCACGCTCAGCTGTCACATCTGCGAGCTAAGATGCGAAACATGACCATCAACATTGGCAATATGCCAATGAACGCAAATCATTCCAGCTTTGTTAAGCGCTTCTATGCAGACTTGCAGTTGGTTGAAGATCGTGACTATGCTTTGAATCATTTGCGTTTGCTGGAGTTCCGCACTCGCCGTTGGCTAGAGCAGCTGGACAGTCCGCTTAATGCGAGCACTTACTTTTTCATATCGGACTCGGACACTGGCATGAGCTCGGCACCGTACTATATGGTCCGCCAGAATACCATTATTGTGCCCTTTGGCATGCTCCAGGAGCCTGTTTTCCAGCACGACGCACACGATATATTCAAGATTAGTTTATTGGGTTTCATTATCGGCCACGAGCTTATACATGGTTTCGAATCTGTGGGAATAGTTATGGATGCCGACGGCAACTTCGATGAGCGGGGTGAGCAGATCACATATACAAGTCGGTATAAGGCGGGATTGCGGTGCCTCAATCAAAACAAAACCGATTATCTGAATGAACGCGAGGCGGACATTGCTGGCATCCGTCTTGCCTATGATGTTTACTTTGATCCTGACTCAAAATTCAGCCAAACACAGCCCACTTTCACAAATCTGACACTGAAGGAGCTCTTCTTCCTGAACGCAGCACAATTCTTTTGTGGCAATGCTGCGCCAATTGATTTTCAGGATCACGATCCGGATGAGATGCGTCTGAAGCAGCTGCTGATCAACTTCTCAGCCTTTGCGGAGACACATGGTTGCCGCCAAGGTCTCGACAATATGCATCCGATTCGAAAGTGTCGCTTGTGGTAAAAGTACTACACAAATTTAAGAAACAAACAAGTTAAATGCATTTTGACGAGTCTAATGGAAAATATTTTACTAATATATACTAATGTTATACACATTTTATATTTCTTCAGCTGGCATTGTTAAATATATATTATTTGAACCAAAGCAAAATACGAATGTGAGATATCTCTTATATGAGAAAAGGAACCATTTTTTTGTAAAATACATTATTTTGAAAAATATTTCATAATTTCTTAACATTGTTGATAATATTATCTTTGTCTCACCGTAGTTTTAGATAGGACATTTACTCACACACTCTTCTTAATTAAATACTAGATTAACTTCCATAATATGATCTTTTTCTTAGCTTAGTGCTTGGTCTGCCACTTTACCACACTTTGCATTTTTGTTTTGCTTGCATCTTGTTGCGTCTCTCGCATCCAAATTCTCGGGAGAACTCCTCAAAGTTGGCCAGGGTTTGCAGCACACGTAACTCATCGACAGCATGCTCCAGATGCTGGGCATGCAAGCTGAGACTCTGCAACTTGCCACAGAAGAACTGTGCAAAGCTGATGAAGAACCGCTGGCGTTGGCTGAACTGCGGCAGCAGAGGATCACGTGGTTCTCGCCGTTCAATTAGCATATCCTCGCCAAAGAATGTTTCATAAACCAGACGCAGTGCCTCATAGTCGGCCAGCTTCTCGTTGAGGGATCTGGAGCCGGTGGCCAGCTGCTGTTGCATGCAATTGAGGCCTTGAACAAAGCGTTCGTTAGCCGTTATCTCTTCGCTGGGACCCATAACATTACCAACGCTGTCATAGTCTATGCCCGTGTTATCGAATCCATGGATTAGCTCATGGGCCAATGCAAATCCCAGCGTTGCATGCTGCTGCAATTCGCTCATGTTGCGATGCCAAATGGGTAGCTGCAGGAGGCCATAGGGCACCAATACCAGATTCCTCGGCTTTACATAGAACGGTGATGAGCTGCTGCTCAACCAGTGCTCCATCAGGTAGCTCACATTATTCGCATCCGACTGGCCACCTTCAAGCAGTAGCTGATGATTCCGCTCGACGCGCTGTCGCAGCAACGCCAGCTGATTCCCATAGAAGCTGTGCGCATTTAACTGTATCCCCTCATAGTAATCCTCCACATAGCTGGAGTCATTCAGCTGGACGTAGCCCAATTGCAAACGCATTGCTTGCAACTTCTCGCGCAACACCTGCACAATGGGCTGCTGCAATTGCAGCCGATTCGCGCTGAGCAGCTCATCAAAGTGCTGCTTGAGTCGATTAAACAAATCATTCACCAGCGGCTCAAAGCTGGACTCGTGGAATCGCTGGCCAATTAGCCAACTGGCAGCGAGGGGCATGGCACGCCTCAAGCTGGCCATGCACTCCACACGGGAAATTTCCGCTGGACCCTGCTGTTTGAGAAAGGCAAGCAACTTGAGCATTATATAGTTGCAAATTGCTTCCGGTTTGTGGCGCTGCAGTAACTCATCCAAGGCGCGCATATAGGGTAAGTTTTGGATGATGAGCGTGGAGAGAAGATCCAGTTCGTTGCCGTTTGTTGCTGTGGCATGCAATTGTTGCATGTATGGCAGCCATTGCAGTTGCGGCATAAATTCAGCCAAATAACCCAATTGCATCTCCTTGGGACCCTCATCATCATCCAGCTCATGCAGTCGATGCAACTGCCGCTCAAAGCTATCCACTTGCCGGGCCAGCTCGTTGGCCACCCGTTTCGTCTGTCCAATGTCTAGAAGTAGCTCTATCATGGCCCCTTCGCCCATTGGCGCCGTCTCCATTAGGCTGGGCTTATCCAGGTAAAGGCTATAGCTACTGGAGTCATCCCATCGTGGCAGCACCTGCTCTTTGAGCAGCACCCCATTGAGACCGTACAAGCGCAAGCGTCCAATTGTCGCCAACCAGTTGAACTTCTCCGGCTGCCAACTGCGACTGAGCAGTGGCCAGTTTGTCCCGTTACCCGGTTGCAGCAGTTGCAAATACTTTTTCAGATTGTACGGCTTCAGGCGCTTGCAGGCGCGATAATAGTTACGCATTTGCTCCTGAACCGCCAGCTGAGGCTGCTGCTGCTGCTGCTGCTCCTCCGCACTGCTCTCATTGCTGCCCGTACGTCGCAGCAGTTGCTCCAGCTGACGATTCAGTGCATAGTCCAGCACAGCCAATGTATCGCTTGGCTGTATCTGCTCATGTTGTTCCCTCTGCTGCTGTTGCTGTCGTTGTTGGTGTTGCTGCTGTTGTTGTTGATCTTGTTGTTGTTGCTGCTGCTGTAAATGTGGTGTGTGTTGTGTATGCTCCTCCTGCTGCAACTGCCAATTACCGCAGGCATACTGATAAAAATTCTCGCACGGACGCGCCTTGGTGTCCATGTAGCTCTGCAGCTGATTAGCCAGCAGTTCCTGTATGCTGGGCGGTGTTCGCGTCTGACGGCAGCTGGTGGGCGTAGTCCGCCATGTTAGCGAGCACAGCAGCCAGGCAATCAGGCTGAGCTTCAGCATGTTGCTACGTTCAACTATAACTGGCTCGAGCAAAAGCCGACACGCTGGCTCTGGCTGCCTAGACGGCAGCGAGCAGCGCTGACTGCCTGTCAGTCTTCATCGCAACGCAAGCCACACTGTTCCGGAAGTGCGAAAACTAAAACAAAAAATTCTACAACGTTTTGTGTTTTGGCAGGTTGCACGCCAGAGTTGAAAAAACTTCCTTAATTTGTGCAATTCAATTATCCTATGTTTATGATCATTTGGTTCCAAACATAATGTAGTTTATAATACTATTACTATCTACCTGACTATTTATAAAATTTATTTTAATAATTATGGTTAAAATAATAACGAAGTGTAATCTGTTGGAATTGTGTTAACGAACAAATGCAGATCACCCTGTTTTGTTATCGCTTTGTTACCACTGTGCGCATGGTGCCGGGTCGCATTCTGATTAGACCTAATTGGTCACAGACAACGCTTATCAGTTTCACCTTGGCCTTGATTCCTCTGATTGACTCTCATTGAATCTACGCCACTCGCCACTGACCTATTGCGAGGCACGGCGCAATTGCTGTCATTGAACTTGCTCAAATTATGCTACTGTTGCAACCGATTTGTGTACACAACAATCTATTGTATATATTTATGTTATTACTACAATGCTTTTTGTTGTTGTTTGATTCACTGTAGAACCGAAACGATTCCGGGCCATCCATCGTACAAGGCGACAATGCGGCTGACGATTACCAATGTGGAGAGCAGCGATTATGGCAACTACAAATGTGTCGCCAAAAATCCTCGTGGCGACATGGATGGCAACATAAAACTCTACAGTAAGTGCCCGCAATGTGTTATTTATACTTTTTAATATTGGTCCATAATGCGTGAACAGGGAGGCACGGCGCAGACGCACATAAGTGCAATAAATAACTAGTGTTGGCCCAAATGTGTGTGGACTTGTTGTTGTTGTTGTTATTTTATTTTTATTTTTTTCTCACACGACTAAATTCAAAAGTTCACCATTTGTGGCTTTAATTATGGCGCACAATTATGTACACTTGATTGCACGGCGTCTGACAGGAACACCCAATGTTGGTGTGTGCCTGTGTGAGTGTGTGTGTGTGTGTGCCAGATAATGGGGTCATTTGTTTTAGTTGGGCAACAGGCAATAGCCAGTTGCACATAGCTTAATATTCGGCATAGCAATGCAGCTAGATTAAATAAACATTGGTTTGTTTAAGTGATATATGTATGGAGTATAAAATAGATATTAATATATATATATATATATGCATTTCACATATAAGATATATTAAACATATCATCTAATGAGCATAAAAGATTCGAATCATAAGTGACAATAAGTATGCAGAATATTTAGTTCCGTAGGGCTTTTACATTTTCATTATAGATTTTCAAAATACTTTTGATCCATACAGATATTTAGCTCAAATACTTTTGTATCTTACAAATGCATTTGTATTTTTAAGATCTTTTACGTTCAGATGCTTTTGTTTTACTTTAGAATTTAATGAAATATATATTCAAGTCTTTTTAAATTATTTGTACCTCACAGTTACTTTTCTATCTTCTAGATACTTTTGTGCATGTTGTACATAATAGAAACTACAAACTTTTATTTAGTTTTGCACAAAATTTTGAGGTAGACATTAATTGTAGCCTTAAATGCATACATTTGGATGTCCATAGTGCCACATATGAAACCTGATTGTACATCGATATGACACTTTGTCAAATAATACAATGTGATATAGGCAGCTAACACTGCGTATACGCGACAATTAAACTGCTTCCATTGTTGTGTTGGGCATTTGGCCAATAAAATGCCAATAATCTGTCAATTTGCTAAATCAGTCCCAGTTGGTGGCCCATTAAAGCAGCTGGCTGCAAAATATATATACATGTATGTAAGTATCAGCAAGTACGTAACTCGAATTCCGGTCACAAAAGTTCATAAAACAATATAAAATATCCATTCGTTCGTTTCGTTCATTGCGCCACAATAAAAAGAGGGCGCCGCCAAAAGGCCATGGCCAATAGCGGCCAGAAATTGTCAATGTGAAAATGCGACAAGTTAATTTATTTTTGGGCGCGCAGCCGATAAAAACGCAGCCAGCATCGAGGTTGACGCGACGCCAGCAGCAACAACAATACAGTGAATTGAGCTGCTG
Source organism: Drosophila setosimentum (assembly GCA_035043505.1). NCBI lineage: Eukaryota > Metazoa > Arthropoda > Insecta > Diptera > Drosophilidae > Drosophila > Drosophila setosimentum. The sequence goes on from JAWNMY010000007.1 coordinate 1,663,095, forward strand.
CTCTGTCATTGAGAGTGTAGGTGGGAAGAGGGTGGTAACGATCTACCAATTAAAGGTAACAAAGAGCAGCCACAGCAACTGATAATAAGAGGGCGGCAATAATGGCACCACACAATACAATGAGAACAATGAACCTGTGACAATGTTATTAAGTGGTCAGCATTGCTAGAGAAGTTTGCAGCATCCTTTGGCATTGCTTCCGATAAGGAGTCATGGCATGACAAGGCCAAGCGCCAAGCGCCCAGCCTCATAAATTTACCCAACAAATTGCCGTCAATAATGATATGGCACCAGAGAACATCCACAGGAAAAGAAATTGAAAACGAAGGGCAAACCAATATCGAAAAATTTACGAGGGATACAATTGGATAAATGAAAGACTTAAAGAAGTGTAAATATACTCGAAATTGCATTGAGCTAGAAATGAAATAATAGACTACGAGTATTTTAACTGATTGCTCTTATGATAATATGTTTATACTATTTACTTAAGCTATTTTCTTTATATGTGCATTATCTTAATCATGCACAAATCTGTTTAGAGAAAGATGACAATATCTGCTTAAGTCCTACAGAAGCTCGCTTTAAATACTCCTGTTCTCATAATAATAAACTTTCTCATATTAAAGTTAATTTACCAATTTGGTCATTCCATAATATGAATGCCGCACTCGTTGATAAATAAGTTAGCAATTTATTGAAAGAACTCAATAGTAATTTAAGATTAATCATTAAAGTTTGAAAGTCTACTAACTGATTTGCTTGGCATTGAAATGTGATTTCTAATCGGAAACCCACAAATATGTTTTCCCTTGTTTACAGTGTCCAGTCCACCAACCACACAACCACCGCCCACAACCACAACACTGCGCACCACAACAATAACAATGAACTTGCCGTATGACTCGAATACGCCCTTTAATGGCTTCGGCGGGGACGTGCCCACGAACTCGGTGATTGTGATTGACAAATGTAAGTTGCTAAAAGCATTCGACAGTCTGTTTTGTTACATTTATTGTTTGTTCTTCACTGATATTTACTAACAGTGGGCATTAAGTACCAATCGAATTTAAATGAGATCGGCAAATCCGAACAGAAACTTATGGGTAGCAATCCGGAAGGCTATGACTGGTCCAAAGGCAAAAGTGGCGCTGGAAAATCACCGGGCTTTGTCTGTTTGCTGTTAACGTTTCTCTCGCTGTTGGCAACGTATTCGCATCATTAAAAAATAAGAGGAAACTGTATTAATAAAGTGCCATTACAAAATAAAAATAAAAAAAAACAACTAATAATTGACACAAAAAAAAAGAAATAAAGATAAAAACAAAAACATCGCAAGCAAGACAACAAAACATAGCAAATTAAAAAGCCAAAAACAAGCAACACACGTTACAAAAAAAAAAAAAAAAAATACAACAATCACTTAATTGAGCAATTTGCCAATTGTATCGCGATGAATTTTTAGTTCAGATTTTTACTCCATCCACATTAAAAGGGAAACAAAATCAACAGTTTTGGGCAAACAAGCCATAGCAAATTTGGCAACTCCACGAGAAGAGAGTAGAGCCGACAAGAACAGACTCTTACTCATATTCCTATTAAGAAAAAAAAATATATATATATTTAAATTTTGAGCTGGTTTGGTCATGTTTATGTAACACTTGCATCTTAAATATTATATTGTAAACAATGAATTGACATTTAATACAATATATAAGTTTACATGTATTTAATTTCGAAAATTTCAACAGTGTATACCGGTTTTAACTTTCTATAACTATTCCGTGAACTATTTTCTCAATTATGTATTCATTTTCACTATCAGAAATTTATTTCTTCAGTATCTTACAGTTTGTAAAGAGACCTTGCCTTGCAGGAAGAGCACATATATTCAGTTTTCCATTTGATAAATGAATATATTGAAATTTAAATGAATGCAAATGAGCAAGCAAATAATTATATATATACGCATTTAGCATATTGTTGCCAAATTGTTAAGCGAAAAAATCACACAGCATCAAAAAAGAAATGCAGTCAAACATACATATGTAAATAATTAGACACACATAAACAATTGTAAATTATGTACTCGTTATAAGCATTACAATAAATTGTATGAAATTAGGCAACACTCTATTTACGAAGCCAAATAATTACTCTTACATCTCTTTGGAGAGGCGTTAATCAAATCGAAATGAAAAATTCAAGTTTCTTTTTATACATAGCAATTAAACTATTAATTAACGAACAACTCTATTCAAATGACATGATATACATATTTAAATATCCTGATCTATGCTCACATACATAAATGGCAGCCTAATTAAGGACTAAATTACATATATACATTCATAAATATATCATAGGCCTTAGTTTGTGTTTCTAACTGATAAGAGTGATAATGTACATTTAATGAAATTAATCCCCCAAAAACAACAGGAGGTAGCGAAATAAACAACATTATAAGATTGCTTCGTATGCAAAAAATAAATAAATAAAAAATACAAATAATTTGCTTTTAAAATTCATGTACTGAATATAGGATATACCTTGGTAAGTATGAGAAGGTCATTGAAATATCAGATTGTGTTAATCGAAGGTGAACGAAGGTGGATGAGCTGAATATAACGATCTTTTGGCTCTATTTGTATACTTATTGGTACTTTAGTTTAGATGCAGTCGAAGATTCTTACAGACTTTTTAAAATGGGAACGTAGATTTTAAGTCCCCTTCTGCTATCAAGCTAAAAAAAAAACTAACACACGCTATAGATACATTTAATTACAAATAAATAAAAGTCATGACAGCAACCCACACACACTCACACATAAAGCACACACATGTTCACGCTCATGTGTGCGCCGGTGAACCCGACATGTCAGCCCAGTTCCAGGCTTGGGGCATATGCAACAGTTCACATGACCCGGCCAACAAATCTAGAGGACTACTGTTTTGTACTTTTCACTTGTGTATCTCTGCGCATTTTAATAATCGGTTTATTATATGTGCGTGTATGTGTGTGTGTGAGTATGTGTGTAAGTGAGTATGTGTGTGTGCGCCTCAAGAAGCTACTTAAAACATTCTTAAAAAGATACTTAATTATAATACATTTTCATTAGATTTGTAGTAAGGGTTCAAACGCATATAGACTATTTATGTATTTATTTAAATAACTAAGCTGCTTACTATATGCCATATATACAGTTATAAAATGTATTTAAAATTGTTAACGAAATATAAGAAGAATAAGATTAGTCTGCAACCTATCTTATATTGGCCTCTATCTTAAAATTTATAGTGTATATATTTGATACATATGCTATAAGCTAAATAAAAACCTTTGGCAGCATATAATTTTGGATGATCACTTCCTAGAGTGTTGCTTCTAGAATTTACAGGAAACAAAAATAGATAATACCCATTATAATCTTATATTTTCTGAACTTCATATTTACTTATGTTTGATTTGGCTCTGACTGACTTAGTTGTCCTGTACATGGCTATGGGCCATCGCATAAATCAGTTTTTGCCAAAACTGAGGGCCATCTCGTTGTAGGTATGTATTTAGTTTTAAGAAGGTCTTCAGTTCAGAATCCAAGTCACTGAAATCTGTGACATCCGGATAAACAATTATAATCACGCGTTTCCTTGGGTCGATGGATGTAGCCCTAATGGCCACACGGAACTCGATGCGCCCCCAGGATGACTGCATGAAGTTTTTGGTCATCAGAAGAATGATTCTCTTAGATTCGTCAATCGTTCTTAATATGCAGGCTGGAATGGGTTCGCCAATTAACCAATCCCGTTGATAGAAGCATAGTCGAAATCCATTCTCCAACTTCTCTACGAACTCCGCAACGAGCTTCGAGTCCAAGTGTGAATAAGCAAGAAATGCATCAATACTTAGGGCTTTCATATTTTCGGGTTCCGGACGGGAAATGCAACTAAGACAAAGATTGCGTTGATAAAGCCATAATACAATAGACTCTTTTAAATACATAAATGCCAGTATTATAACACCGATTCCAACAAGGGATCCAAGAATTATTATAGCGTATGTCTTATATGATACACAAATATCTGTTTTAAAAGCAAATTCTATCAGTCCAAGGTTTTCCTCATTGCATTTGATACTTTCACGATCCTCAATCAGATGAGATGAGTTGGCAACATACAAAATGAAAGCTTCCGTTTCGCAATTGCAAATCCATGGATTCCCTGAAAGTCTAAGTCGTAAAATATTTGATCTCTCAGCTAGAAATGCCAACACTTGCTTATCAAGAGTTTTTATGTCGTTATTCCTTATGTCCAAATATGTTATATTGGGTGGTAATTGAATTAAATTTAAATGAGTTAATTTATTATTGCTCACAGTCAGTTCTCGTAGATTAGAGTATCCGTATAAGGTCGAATTTGGTAATTCGGTGATGTTTGTGTTGTTCAATTGAAGTGATGCGATTCCTATTATTGGGATCGGAATCATTGGAAATTCTTTCAATTCATCAATGATACATTTAATTATAAATCGCTTTTCTTTTCGATCCAAATTGCACACACAGCCATTGGGGCATGGCTTATTATTTATGTCTAGACCGAAGCTACATATACTCTCTGAATTAACGCAAATAAAGGCTTTTGTTTTATTTTTCTTTATCCAGCCAATATGTCCGGTTCCTGAGTAAACAGTAATAATGGCTAGTTTTGTATAAAAGTTTATATATTCCATTAAAGTATGATCTATAAAAGTGTCAGTAATAATTAAATGTTCCAAATGATTTTGTAAGGTTTTAGAACTGAAACGAAAAAAAGAAACGGAATATAAATCGATACTGGATACATCGATAGATGTACGAGTGTGGAGCTGTAACGGTTGATATATGAGAGTGAAAGTCATTCGATCGATAAAAGATATGTGTCGGGCGGGAAATCAAAATAATTATTTGCGGCAAAATTTAAGTTCATAATCGCTATTGCGCAGTTATTATATTCATTAAAATAAGTACTAGGTATTAAAAATGTATAAAATATCTACAGTTATTCCCAATAAACCGTTTGTACTTTAAACCTACATAATTATAAGAATTGTATTTAAATTAACCCACCTCATCCACTCAATATTATTTGTCCATGTGCTTCCAAGTTGCAATGTTTTCAAATTTGTTAAATTGCGAAAATGCTCTGAATAGAGTTTCAGAATGTTACAGTTCTGAAATAGGATTTCCGATAAATTTACCAGGCCATAAAAACTTTCATTATGAATCTCAAACTTGATAGACTCTTTAAGATCACTACCATTCAATGCAAAGCTTTCCAAGTTTGTTGCACCGCTCAAAAGTGCTTTATCGAGAATAAATTTCTTTTTGGTATTCTTTGGCGAAATAACAAATATTTCTAGTTTTCTTAGCTGTGTAACATTAGTGAAATTGAAATTATTGCACAAAGTATCACCCACATCAACAGTTAGATACAATCTTTGTAAATGTTTAAGGTTTTGCACAATCTCATTTATATCTAGGCATTTTTTCCGCATCTCCCAATGTAATTCCTCCAAATAGAGTAAATTTTTTGCCAGTGACTTGATATTAATAATATCGGTTGTATTTGTAGTTTTGATATTAATTATGCGCACAATCAAATTTTTACATTTCTTGAATACATTTTTCAAACAATATCCGTCTTGCTGCACACAACTATAGTTTTGTATGTCTTGTCCTTGCTTTTGCGATAGATTTGTAAACATATTTACACCGTCGTTATCCAATTCACAATTTCCATCAAATCGATTAATGCCAAGTTTTAACTGGCTGATTAAAATCAGCATTTCTTGATTGGAGTAAGAACACTGAAATCTAAAGTTGTCACCAGTTAAAGACAGTTCACAGTCACCAACTTCGCTGTTAAATGCACTGTCTATGTTGAAAATCAATTTAAAAACATCACGATCAATTTTACCACTTATGTAGTTTGAACAATTGCAAACTATGGATATTGCAAAGATTAATGAAATTATTTGAAGTAATTTAATCAACATTTTCCTATTTATGTGGGCAACGTCTCAATGCTTCAAAAGTTGAATAAGAACTGAGCAGCGATTGGCAAGCTCGCTAAGAAGAAATCTCCGATTTATGGGATTATGGCTCCTTAGGGAATAAGCAGTTGCAGATTAAGTTAAGTTTTGTAAGCACATTTTTATACCCTGAACCGATTAAAAATGGGTAAAACGGGTATAATGGTTTTGTGTATGTAACAGGCAGAAGGAAGCATCTCCGACCCCACAAAGTATATATATTCTTGATCAGGATCAATAGTCGAGTCGATATAGCCATGTCCGTCCGTCCGTCCGTCAGTCCGTCTGTCCGTCTGTATGAACACGCAGATCTCAGAGACTGTAAGAGAGAATTTGGAATATAGGTTCTCGTATACCAGGCGCAGATCAAGTTTTCGTTATTTGACCGATAACTGTCTTCGTTTATCGAATATCGATGAATTAAATTTCCGATAGCAATAAATGCCACAATTTGAAAGGCAGAATCTAATTCTAATTAATACATAATATGCATATGCATAGAACTGCCCAAGTTATAGTCGAAAATATATTCCCATATTGATCTCTGTTCTATCAGCAGCCGCAAGCATTTTCTGTATGAATAAATATGCGAGCGTCAATATGTTTTGTCGGCAGAGGGCGCTTCCAGAGCTGCTCGCATTTTAGTGCAAATCTGTTAAAAGGGGAATTTGCCAATAATAATAGAATATATTCAATAACTGGGTTCAGGGTATATCGTAGTCGAGTTCACTCGACTACAACACTCTTACTTGTTATTTTATTGTTATTGTCCACAGACTGCGTGCAGTTTGAACAGTATTTTGTGTAGAAAATGTACTGGGCTTATCAGTTTATTTATTATATAATTCAAGCATTGTAATTATATTCGTAGGAAACGTGAAACTACACTCAATTTCTGTTTCCTAAAGTTAAGCACATTTAATTTCTGAAACATTTATATATGAGAAAACTACAATAAATACTTATTAGGTTCTGCCATTGATGCCGATGTCTTCTTCTACCGATGCATATATTTTACCCTCGATATTTGAAAACTAATTCAGATCCGATCGGACGAGAAACCCCCAATGTAGTTTTTTTTTTGTCAGAATGTCGTCATGATAGTCACTATCGGAATAAATTAAGTATCGTAGATATGGACTATATATTGATAACTAATCAGTTAAATTCTAAAGAAATGCTTAGTGAAGTTTGTATACCAAATTTTCGGCAATCTAATCAATTTTTCCGTCAAGGATCTAAAACCCCCTTTTACTCATAGATTTACAACATCTGCGCTTATCAGCATGTTGCTCCTATCAACACTTTAAATTCATATATAAATGGTAGACTCGTCTTCAGACAACACAACAGTTTTCAATCGGCTACCGAACAGTTTAAACAATGTATTCTCCCGTGAAACTTACGGCTCTTGTGCTAACTTTTGCCCAGTTGTTAGGCGCAATACATTGTGGAGTGTACGATAATACAGATAATTGGATCATATCCGACAAGACGAAGCTTTTCCCCGAAAACCCTGTTCTCGGCGGCGTTGATCCGGATGGTTATAGAAGTTTCGTGGGACGTGTCTTGTATGTCACCTCTGTACTGCCAGCACGTATTAGAGCCGAAACTGGATATGCCACATTTAACACCGAATCAGTCGCCAGTTCAGCTACCTCCTACCAAGTACTGGTTTCCAATGAAACCGTCAGCTATCACTGGGTGCGCAGTTTTGATGGATATCTGGAAAATAATGCCGTCTCTGTTGGAACGAGCTCTGCCGACGAACGCGTTTATATCTGCCGAGCGAAAACTGATGGTGGAGTGTTCATTGGCACATTGTATCTAGCGCAAAGGACATGCATCATCCGTTACGAGGCTTTGCCTCTGAGAAAGATCGAAAAATACGAGGTGCTGGTTCGAAAACATAAGTCAGCAGAGTGGATACCATACGATATTCAAATCAATTCATAAGATTGCGATATTAAATGCTTGAATGAGCTTCAATGAACATTAATCAACAAGTTGTTTAGCTCAAATTGTCTTAAATCGATCATAAATTGTCTTACATCGGTATAAAAATATAAATACAGATAATTTAAGTAATGGAGTAAATAAATATAATCAAAATAATACTAAGGTTGATGATTTATTTGATTTATTAATTTTTTTTTTTATGTGGCTTTTATATTTTAATCATTAATCAACCTACTGAAAGGCTATAAAACATTGATTTGTAAAGGTACGAATAATAGCAGTGAATTGAAAATCTATAACGTAATCATAGAACTGGTTTTAGCATATAATACATAAAAATAAATATTACATATATAGCTCATTAACTTAACGCCCAACAGTCCAAAGGCACTTCAACCTTCTGCGTGTTGTATTTGACCCAAGTGTGCAAGCCAAAGGGTTGACTTGGTTATGCAACCAGTCATTGTAACGACTGATTTCTTCCATAATTGTTGGAAGGCCGAAGTCATTGTGCAGCGTCCTATTGCTGACATAAGGTGGAGCCCCAGAGATGTCTTTGAGCATCTTGTTTTGCAAAACTTGAATTTGGTTAATGCAAGATTTTGCAGCTGTGCCACAAAATGGAATCCCGTATGTCCATGTGGGCACGATGATACTCCTGAACACCAGCAGCTTGTTGCTCATGCTGAGTTTGCTAGATGGCTTCAGCATCCAGTTGAGTTTTGCCCTTTTGGATCTACACACTGCCGCCGTGATCTGAATGTGTTTGCGCCAAGTAAGTTTCCTGTCCAGGTACAATCCCAGGTAGCGAACATGGTTCTCATGAGCTATGACCATGTTGTTGAGTCGGACAGCTTGACAGTTACCATTCTTGAGCGCAAAAGTGCAGTGCTGAGAGTTGCTCCCATTGACGCAGATGTTCCACCGATTGGCCCAAGAGATCTCATTTCTATCAGCAGCCGCAAGCATTTTCTCTATGCATAAATATGCGAGCGCATGTGTGAGAAAGAGATGGCATGATAATCGATGCGAGCCACAATATGTTTTTATGTGTATTCTGCAGAGCCCCGCTACCAGCGATTGCGTGTTTCACGTGTTTGTCGGCAGAGGGCGCTCCCAGAGCTAATCGCATTTTAGTGCAAATCTTTTTAAACGGAATTTGCTAATAATAATAGAATATATTTAATATCTGGGTTCAGGGTATATCGTAGTCGAGTTCACTCGACAACAGCACTCTTACTTGTTTATGTAATGTATGGCTCAATTTATCACACTTCCGTCAAAACGGGTGTTTTGACTACAGCTAAAACTTAAAACCTTAGACTATATATATATCTGTCGAATTTATACTTTGGTTTTTATGTCAGTTGACGACTCCAGTATAAAGCGATTTCTTCATATTCAATATGACGCATGTACAGACCAGTAAAGTTACAAGTTTCAAGGCTCTAGCTTTAATCATTGTGGAACAGTTTTCGTATTTAAAACATTATTAAAATCTCTTCAAAAATATTTCTTAATTATTTTTCCCGTTTCATACAATTGTTTAATTCAGGATAGCCATTTATGCATTACTAAAAAGATTACATATTGTTATATATGCGGGTAACTTCCATTTTCTCAATAAGAAAGTTCTCAAAACTGTATAACAACATAAATGCGGGCCAGAAAAACGTATTTAGTTATTTGAAAAACATAATTTTGTTCGGATATTTTTAGCTATTCAGCACGAGCGTGGTCCCTGCAACCCAAAGCTGCATTCGCAATTGCATCATCATCATCATCATGCGGCGGCTGCAGCGGCAGCTCATCATGCGGCCGCTGCCCACGCCCACCATCACCATCATCATCATCATCACGCGCATGCGGCGGCGGCACATCATGCCGCTGCCGCTGCAGCTGCTGCCGCTGGACTGCATCATCATCAAGGCGGACATTTGCCGGGGTCACTGATTACCAATGTGACCGCCTCGTTTAACTATACACAGCACATTTCGACGCATGCACCGCCGACTGGTTTTCATCTGGCCCCAACTGGCGCTCAACCTGCAACACATCCGCACGAGGCGGCACATCCGTCTGCACCTGCCTTCCATCATACGGCACATGGGCACCATTTGGCATCACATAGCAATGGCAGTAGTGCAGGGACTACTGGTGCCATTGGTGCTGCTGGTACTCCTGGTGGCTCTTCAGCCGTTTCCATGACCTTTCCACCCCGCTTGCTACATTACAATCTCATTGCGGAGGCGGCCAGCAAGTTGCCAGGAATTACGGCGGCAACGTCATCGGCTACAGCAACAGCAGTCGCCGCTGTCGTCTCCACATCGCCATATGCCCAAGCCACATCTGCAGCAATGGGTGGAAACAATAACAACAATTACTCATCGCCATCACCCAGCAACTCAATTCAGTCCATATCGAGGATTGGTTCACGCAGTGCTGGAGGAAGAGCAAGCAGCTTCCAGCACGTCACCCCATCCGCCACAGAATTCGACGCACTGCCTCAGTGAAGCCTCGCATCGGACCAACAACAATGCCACAACGCCACCAAACAATACAACGCTTCTCATGCACAGCATTCACGCTGCAGCAACAGCTGCTGGACTCGCGTCTGCTCTTCATGGCCCTGCGGTGGGTCAAGTGTCTGATGCCGTTCCAGACACTTGACCCACCGCCAAAATTATCAACATTTATTACTACAGGTGCGCACTGGATTGTAGCTCGTCAACTAATAAATAATTTATTAAACTTATCAACAACAAACAAGTAAGAGTTCTGTAGTCGAGTGATCTCGACTACGATATACCCTGAACCCAGTTATTAAATATATTCTATTATTATTAGCAAATTCCCTTTAAAAAGATTTGCACTAAAATGCGATTAGCTCTGGAAGCGCCCTCTGCCGACAAACACGTGAAACACGCAATCGCTGGTAGCGGGGCTCTGCAGAATACACATACAAACATATTGATTATCATGCCATCTCTTTCTCACACATGCGCTCGCATATTTATGCATAGAGAAAATGCTTGCGGCTGCTGATAGAAATGAGATCAATATGAGAATATATGAGAATACAGACGGACGGACAGACGGACATGGCTATATCGACTCGACTATTGATCTTGATCAAGAATATATATACTTTGTGGGGTCGAAGATGCTTCCTTCTGCCTGTCACATACATTTGCATAAAACCATTATACCCTTTTTACCCATTTTTAATGGGTTCAGGGTATAATAATATATATATGTATGTAACTCTCATCAGAAGATAATTTTCTTTTTAATGCGATAGTTTTAAGAGTCACCACCAGTCCGGAATAGATGCCAAAATTTATTAATTGCAATTCAATAATCAATCAATAAATTATCGAAGCGAGCATTGCGTTTATTCTCTGAAAAATCTTCTGTGTGACTGTGTGGCAGATATGGCGTTCAATTTATCCAACCTTGTTCATATTTTTCCCATTTCCGAAAGAAAGTGAAATCGCCGACAGCTCGGGAAGCAATCACAGGCCACCTTACTCCGGCTAAATTAAAACTATATTGAACTGGAAGGGTGACAGGCCGGTGACATGAGCAGTATAAATGTCATGTGCCTGTCTCTGTATAGTGGGCAGGACGAGGGAAAATGGACCAAAGTGCTGGTGGCATTGGTATCTACGAGCTATCTAATAATATCTACCGATCCTAAACTACACAGTCCAGATGTGTTGTCATCAAAATTGGTCTGTGTGTATTTGTTGACAATTTCATACAGCTTATTCAACAATTTTTTTAATCTGTACATTTTAAGAAAAATTAAAACATTTTACAGAAGTTACTTTTAAAAAAATGCATACTAGCTCTGTTGCCAACGAGCATAAGTTCACCCTCACCGTCATCTACTTGATTTCACAGTTATATAGACACCGAAATTATTATTTTGTAATTGCTGGCTCATCTTATGCACACAATTTATACACTATTCTACATATAAAAGAATCTTTATATGCCGTTGGAATGGATCAACTGCACATTAGGACCGAAAATATCCAGACGAATCTCTCATATCTCGAATTCTGTTTTGACTGCTTGTAATTGCTGGGTACTCAGATTATTATTGAATTCCGTCTGAGTCTATTTCTCAAAATATACATAATGTAATGGATTTCGCAGAATAAATTGAAAATGAAATATCACAGGGGTTGATAAGAATAATTATAATTATTGACCTATTGCAATCGTATTTACTTAAATATGATGTATACAGTAAAATAAGCACAGTATAATGCATAGTACATATTTATACAATTACATATTTTTATAATTGAAAATATGAGAGATTTATCAGTATCTATGTTGAAAGTATGTATTACTAAAATCATTCAATCCTTAAATAACAGATATAGCATTAAGCAAATTACATAATAGAATTTATACAACATATATGCTTGCATGTCTAGCAACTAACGATCGATAATAAAATCACAATATAGCATTAACATAATAAAACCGAAAATGTGACCGAAATATACTGGTGAAATAAAGGAGTATAGATATATTCAAATAAGTTTGTATTTGATATCGATTTAACAAATTATGCATAATAATAATACATATTATTAACACTCGAATTTTCTACAGCGACAAGGAGATTGACCAAAATACCGCCCATGAGAGATTTTATTTGATTTCGGGTTTGCTCAGCACTTTGAGTACTAGGACGTGAAATTGTTATTGATTCCGGGGGCGTTACCCACTTGGCTGCCAACTGACATTGCACATTGCACATCGGTAACTGTTTACGGCAAGTAGGAGATTTTGTTGCTGCATAGCTAAGACCTTCACATGACTTGTTTGTTGGCCACAAAAACTCAAGGCAAATATTTTGCAAAGCGACGGCAAGAGCAACGTGACGCTACTTGTCATACGTGGCGTATGCGCAATGTAAACACAAAGAAGGCGTCCTCCAACCGCAGGGGGATCGAATGTGCAAAAGATGCTGAGAATGCATTCAACATCCTACTTGTCATCTTAAGCTGAATGGGTCAATTCCACAGCAGTTTGTAGCTTTTTCACTGGCCACACTTTAGCTGGCCAGCCAATCCGACAAAAAGGTTTTGATTGCAAAAAATGGGAAAAGAATTTAATTTAATATAAATGTTATGGGTCAATATTATTTGTGTTGTAAGATTTAATAGTTTTATTTTATTTTAAATACTGTTTTTTGATGTCCACGAATTTAATTTATTATCTATTAACACTAGGATCTATATAGCACAAGCCGCATATATTTTTGTATTTAAAAATAATAATAAAAAAAATTCATCTATAAAAAAAATTATAGTTATTATAGAGAGAATAAAAAATAATAATAAAGAGATATTTTCGGGAAAATATATGAATTGCAAGACACGATTCTAAATTTGTGGGATCTACATAACTGGGGAATTCGAGATTTTGTGTATCCACAGCATTTTTACTAAATTCATACAAATTTGTTTTTTTATGGATTTAAATTTAGTTTACAAGCTATATATATTTGAACTTTAAGCCACTATTTTATGTTAAAAAATAATGTAAATTAATCAAGCCTTACTTTTTTAAATGATTTTTATTATTGAAGTATTTATAACATTATATGTTAGTGGCTACAATATACTATTTATACTGATATTAAAAAGTGGTTATTGGCAATTCTTCGAATTAAACGACCACTGAGCGTCGGTCCAGAAGCGTGTCGACAATCTGCTCAATGTGTTCACTGCAGCTGCCCAGACAAATGTCCGCATACTCGATAAGGAACTGCATGTAGCTCTCCAGCTCCTCCATGGAGCAAGCGCGAAATCCACTGCTACGTGCAATATTGTCAATGGCACGCAGCTTGTTGGCAAATTCCGGCCTTGTGCGGCACTGCTTCAACATAGCCTCGTTCAGGTTAGAAGGCAACTCGTAATTTCGAATACGCTGCTCCACGCTCTTTAGTTTATTATGCTGCTGTTGAAGGGTGCGTAGCATTTGGGGCATGCTCATCGGCTTTGAGCGGATAACGGGTAGTGTTTTATCAAAGAGCTCATCCAGCGGCACCGCCTCATATTCCAGGCTAAAGAGATCCGGCGAAAAGGAATGTCGACCGCTATTGTTGCTAAAGCTGTCCGACTCGAATTCGGTTTGGTCTAGATCGCTGGTCTTGACCGCATTGCTGCAGCTATTGTTGTGAGTGTTGTTGGGCCAGGCATACTTGCTCCGTCCCTCAAGCCCATTGCTATTACCCGTCTGCAGGCCAACCAGCATGCTGTAGCTGCTCTCAATGGAGAACTTGGGCGATGTATGCCAGAACTCTGGCGCACTGCTAAATTCAAAATGATCGACGCCAAAACGCAGTTCTTGAGCTACATCAGTGCTTAGCTCTGCATCAAGGAACTGAAACAGACGCTCAATCTTCTCGCTGGGCATGTGCTTGCCACTGAAGGGCACAGCCAGATCACCGCTGGCAAACCAATAGTGTGAGAATCCTTTCACACTCGGCGGTCGCTCGGGCAGACCACCTTTTGCCTCCTGGACGCCAGCTGTGGATTGGCAAAACTTGTGTCCATCGATGCCAAAGGTCAGCTCACGAGTTTCCCACGTCTTTTGCGTAAAAATCTCGTACAGCAAACGCAAACAGTCCGGGGTATTGTACATAATTTCCAATGCGACTGTAAAATCGCCGGCACTAATCCAAAACTTCGACTGCGGCTTGCTTGGCGGCAGCTCTTCCAGCTGCGAAGAGCTCATTTCCACAGTTGGTGCATTGGCGAAGAATTCGCGCTCACTGCACGTAGGTGTTGTTGGTGTATCCGATGTGTTGTCCAAGTCCAACGGGTGATCCTCCCGTATTACTTGCATGGCCAACGAGCTGCGACGTGACTTGTCCACTTGTCCGGCTGCACCTATGGGACTGAAGAGCTGCTGCTGTGCAACACTGCCACAATGACGTCCCTTGACCGGCGTGGAGAAGCCTGAGGGCTTCGATTGGCCCACGCCCAGCGAGGTGCGACGCAACGGACTGTTGTCCATGTCATTGGAGCACGTCTCAAAGCCCTGATCAACGGAACTATCGCGCAGCTGCTGATCCAGCGACTGGCGCGGTGTCTGTGACGGTGACTGATCGCTGTCGGCATTCGGAGATGGCGAGGACATCACTGTCAACGTATACGCAGACTTGATCTTTCTGGGCGAGTTCACCTGACGCATCAGCGACTTGTCCAGCTCAATGTAGCTTTGCTCCGGCAATGGCAGTGGCTGCGCTGCAATTGCCGCTGCCGTTGGACTAGTTGTACTAGTTGGCTTTTTCTTTGTTGGCTTGTAATCGGATTCAGAGTCGGTGCTGGTCACAGCATTGGCAGTGGCCTCCACAATGGAGTTCTCCTTTTTCCAGGTTAGCGTGCGACGCATTTTCTTTTTACGCGGCGGTCGCACTGGTTTCGCAAAATCGAAATCGGTAGCTTCATTTGGTGTTGCAGGCATTTCAGGCTGAGATTCATCACTGGTTATCTGCGGGAAATAGAAGAAACATTGTATTAATATGTTGTGCTAAAGTAATATTAAAAAACTGCACTTCATTTTTGAAAATTCTGATCTTAAACATTTTAATAGGCCGTTGGAAACCTCTGATATTTGTAAATGTGCAGTTACCTTAGGTAATGTAGACAAGCCGGATTCACTTTCGTCAGCATCAGATTGTTTGCAACTCGAAGAGCTACTCGATGGATGCCCCAGACTTGGACGTGGAGCAGGAACTGGCGGCGCTGGTCGTTTGATTTTACGTGGCGTGGGCGTAACTGGCGTGACTGGTGCAATAATTGACGTTTGGATTAACGTTGTTGCCGTATCCACATCCTTTTCCTCTACATAGCTGGACTCCTTAAATTTGCTCTCCAGCTCCAGTTTGGCAATGGCCTCCTCGAGCAGTCGCTCAACGGCAGATTGTTGGCTCATATCGCCCATGGAGCTGACTGTGTTCTGAGCGGGCTTCTCATCCTCATCCTCACCACTGGCTATTTCAATGGTCTGCTCGCTGTTCGAAGTACTGGTTATGTCAAAGAGCACACCATTCTCAGTGCTTAACCAGCTGTAGAAGAGACTCTCCAACGGTTCGTTTTGAAAAAAAAGGTGACTCTCGTTGCCAGCATTGCGCTCCTGTTGAGTGCGTCGTATCTTCTTGGGTGGCGCATACGGCTCTGTCGGCAGCACTCGCCGTATAGCTGACAAATTGCGCTTCTGCGATGGCATCAGACGATCGCTGGAGGTTCGCAGTTCAATTACATTCCGCTCTGGACTCGGCTTCAGCACCACAGTCAGTGTGCTTACATGAAGAGATGGTGTTGATAATTTTGCTGACATTGCTGTTGTTGCTCCTGTTGTTGTTTTCGTTGGTCGTGGCGGTGTTGATTGCAGCACACACTTGGCCTCTAATTCTTGGGCGAGATGTTTGACACTGGCCTGCTGCTCGGCAATAACTTCACCGCGCGCCATTTTCTTTGTGGCCTGCGCTTTAAGATCGGCAGCATGCTCATTAAATTTGGGATGCTTTGCAGCAATATCGCTGACAAACTTATTGAACAGCAACACCTTATCCCTGACACTCAGCTCACGAAAGACGTCTTCGGCCACCAGACAGGGTCCCTGAACTGAGGACAGCTCTGCTTGTCCCTGTCTTGGCTGTGGCTTAACCGGCTCTGGTGATAGTGATAGATCATTGTGCAGCGTGGCATATTGTGGCTGCTCGACTCGCCCTATTACCTTATTGAACTTTGAGTTGAACAGCTGTGCCATCTCCTTGACCTTCATGGGCAGCTTGCCGCTTGCCGACTTAGGCGCAGGGGCGCCACGAGCTGCTTGGGGAGTTGCCAGCTGACACAGATGATCCGATTGTTCGTATTTTTGTTTCAACTCAGTAATCTTTAGCTTGCCACTGTCGACCTTAGACTTGGACAACGTCACTGACACTGGCTGGCTGGCCAATTTGGCAATGACGCTGGCCACTTTACCCGTGCAGTTAACAGCAGCAGCAGCAGCAGCAGTTGCTGTAGTGTGCTTGCTGGGTGTAACGGGGACCTCTTCATCAAAGTACTTCATTAGATTCTCAATGCTGGACAGATCCAGATCGGTGATTTGTACGTGCGACGGGCCTACATATGAGTTTTGATGCTCCAAGGCTGTCAGGAAACGATCATCATCCAGTGAGGAGACCTCAAAGAGCTCCTCCCGCGTCATCGTTGCTCGGAGCAATCCCCGAGAATCGCTATTGCCATCGCAGTGGGTGTGTCGAGAGCGTCTCTCCTCAATTTCCGCATTCAATTGCAGAAGCTCACTGAGATCGGCGCTGTTCATTGCCGCCGTGTCGACGACAAGTTCGTTTTGCTTTTGATTATTGGGTGTGGAATTGCTTAGCACCATATTGAAATCTTGTTTTGGCGTTGTTCACGTTAGACGTTGCAGTTTGTAACTGTGATCGGTAACGGTTGTGCAGCTCCTTTTTAAACGCCACAGGTAAATGCTATGCAAATTTTATGACACCCGCTAATCTGTCTAACATAAGGTCAGGTAATCGTAATCGAAACACAGCTGCAATTCTGGGTTTTCACAGCATTTAAATAGCAGTCCAGCGTACCTTCCAGGAAGCCTCCAATTAAATGACCTGCGCAAACAAAAAAGGGCAACAGGTAAGTGAAAAGTCTCCAAATTTTCATTGGTAATGCGCCGCTAATAAAGTTAACATATTGCGCTCGTTGACTTTACATATGAAAACTGGATTTTGGGCAACATTGAAACGTTGGTAATAAAACTTGACAGTAGCTTAGGATGAACAAAAGTGTTGGTGATTTCTGATGATTTCAGGCAATGGATTAAGACAAACACAAAAGGACATCAGGATTATCAAGCAAGAACATTACTGTATATACCAAAATTAAGAACAGTTGTACATATATTATGAAAGAAATCAACTAAAAAGTTAATTAATAATATAAAATTTTTCAAGGATAAAACTACAGTTAACCATATTAAATATATTTATAAGCTTCTATATTATATACATAATAAATTTATTTTAATATTAAGAGATTTACAGGGGTAATTCCACATAATTACAGCAGATTCATTAATAACAAAAAACGAAGAATTCCAGATAATGTGATACCGGAATTTTTATCATATTATCAAAATTTAAAATCACTCGTAACTGGTTAAGTTATCAAATATAAAGAGTTTCGACTAAAATTAATCAGAAGTACATAAACTTACAGCATTTTTGAAAGCACCAACATACAATTTCCAGTTCGTTGAATCCGGTGTGAAAATGTTTAAATGAAAATACTCATAGAAAAACCTATTAAGTGTTTTAACAGCAAAGTATGCAATAAAATGCTTGATGCTAGTACCAAAGAGCTTACAAAAAGATGGCAGAGTAACCACAAAATCCGAGTACTAACTAGACCCCTGGGGTTGAGTGTGCCACAATAAAAATCACACACGAAAATTTCACCTTGTCGTTTGGTATGTGCTTTGATTTCATTGGATTTGAGACAGCTGGCAGCTCGTCGCCAGAGCTGAAACTTTTTTGCCATCGCAACTTGGTGCCTTATGCAAATCAACGCCAAATCTATAAGCGAGAGGTATTCGCCAGCCAGGTGCTAAGCTGTAATTGATGCTGAATGCTGATGATGACATTTGTGAGTAAGGTAGCGAATTTTATTGCATTATTATCAACATCATCGACGACAGAGCTTGAGCCCTATCGACCATTTCAATTTGCTAATAGTCACGTGGCATATTTCCACGCATGGAATTTTCCATCCAGTGAATCTAGTCTAGACAACAAATTTACCAAACAAAACCAAATGGGTAAAAGGTTTTTCACATTTCGACTTTTACCGATGTACAGTTGTTTGTCTGACTGTTTGTTTGTTTGCTGTTCGCTTTCAATAACTTTAATATCATTTCTATAGCTCACAGACGCCGGAAATTGAATTACTTGAGTAACTTGAGAGCAACCGAGGAAAAAGTAAAATAAAAACTTGAAAATAGAAAGGGATATTTATGTATGAGCGCATCTAACCATTGACTTTAAGATGCAGAGCCAACCGCAAGTATTTAGTGCACTTCTCTTAGAGAAAATCGCAAAAGTGCAAGGAGGTCGCAGCATGCTATCGGTCGGCAAAAAGCAGAGGGGTAACAATGCTTCCGGCATGTTCAGAGCATGCGTAAGTGAGCATTAAACAAGGCAAAGAGTTTGCTCAACCCGATTACGGTTTACTTTTCCTTTTTATGCGCTTCTCAAAGAAATGCTCAACGAAACCTTGTATACTCTTTACGATGCGCAGCATTGGCGGAATTTGGCTTACAATGCCTAAACCAAAATCTCGTTGAAATTTATAATTATAATACTAATACTACCTTTGAAGGTAATTATAATAATAAATGAAATAAGATTTGTTTTAAAGGTATTCATAGTATTATTGAAAAAAATAATGATAGTAACAATTTTTTTTTACAAAAGTGAATACACTAGAAGTTGTAAATGTTGTTAATAATATACATTCAGACAAATAGATTAAAATAAAGTGCAAGACCTGTTAAAATTTCATTATAAAGAGAGATCCACCAGGACGACCAAACAAAAATTTAAATCATTGCCAAGTGACTTCACTGCCCCTGCAAAATCTGTGGTCGCCCTAGTGTGTACATATATATATATATATATATATGGATAGATCTACCCACCCTGGAAGTTTTAGCCCATATTTTTTTTACTTTCAATACAAAGAAATGTAAAGTGCAGATCTTTCTTAAAAATAATTTTCTTTATTATCCGACTTGCTGGATATGACAGGCAACGATTGCAATTCTGAAAGAGCATACGGACGGGGCTGTCTGGTTGCGCTTCACCATAATTTTCGTGACTTGCCAGGCGTAATTGAATTATGAAATTCATGCCTCGACAAGGCGGCGATGCCAATGCATTGATGCAGGCAACTCACCAAGGATATGGGCAGGGACATGGCATCGAGAGGGTTGGGCAATTGTTGCCATTGTTGCCATTGAACCGTTAACGGCAACAACTTTCAACATGCTTGCACTTTCTGTGCGGACACACACACACAAACACACACACAAAATTGCGCGAGATATGGGCGATGCGAGCAGATTAATTTTCGCGCTTTTCTCACGTTAATAAATAAAATAATGAAAAGGAAATTTTGCTTTATGGCTATCAAAATCACTTTGCTCTGTGCTTTAATGAAATATATAACGAAAAAGTTAAAAATTTTAATATAAATAACTTTCGAAAAGCTTTCACTTTGTGATTTGGTACCTAGCGTACAGATGTAGTTTTATATATATATATAAATTACACCCAACTCCCATCCTTTCTGCAGCTTATCAAATATTTTTAAAGTAGTTAAAAATATTTTGCGTATTTGAGGAATTATCTGCCTTTGACAATGAAAATATGCGCGTTTCAAGTTCGTGCTTAAAAAATAATTATTAATTCATGTGTTGTCAATTCTGCTGACTTTGCAAATGAATCTGTGGGTATGTTTGCTTGTGTGTGAAAGCCACAAATTGCTATTTAATTAAAATTCAATCAATTAAAATCAAATGAAGCTTTCGCTTTATTGATTCCGTTTTAAATAGGTTCGCAAAATACAGAAAACCAACTATTAAAATGTTCGCGTGGTAATTTGATAGCTTGTTTACCATGTAATATCCGTTCTTAATATTTTTTGAGATTATATTTATAATTGTTATACTAATAATATTAGCTTTGTGATAATTGATTAAAATGCTACTGTGACCGGTGTCATGAATCGTTATAATTCGGAAAAGTGTGCTATAAGTTTCCAACTTATTTTTTGTAGCGTAGTAGTATAGCTCCAAATTGTATTTTAGCTACGAATGGAAACCTTAAGTGAATAAATACAAGCATTGAACAATCAGTCAATGGCAAATTGTGCTATATGGGAGCACTTATGTACGTCACAGACAGCGCCGGCGGCGCAATGGAAACGGTTGCGATTAAACACATGCCCCTGGTTCTCTCTCCACGCTCGTCTTGTGACCTTTCGCAGCTGTCGGTCGGGAGTCAAAAGTCCAATGCACGGTCAGGCTAGGCCAAGCCTCCTCTCCACGACCAAAAGAATCGAGTTGAATTGATGCATAAGCGATGGCCAAGCATCGGCCAAGCAGCGGTAGCCGCTCTCTGATACCAGAGTCAACCTCTCGTGCTTAATGTTACTCATTAATTGCACCGCCAAATTGCGTCATTCGTTAATTCAGTGCCTTATCAGGAGAACAGTCGAACGAGATGGCGACGCAGATGATAATTAATAACTAAAACATGAATTGAAACAATTTTCTTTTCATACCCTCGCAGAGGGTCGGCTTCGACCCTATATAATTGGTCTTTGTCACTAGCCGAGACGATATAGCCATATCTGTCTTTTTTTATACAAGCCAGTCAGTCAGGTTTTAAAGCAGACACTAAACATGTAGAAGTTGGTCGGATTTTATCACTATACCACAAAAGTGCTCTAGATACAATCAGCCGAAAGATGATATAAGAATTCCTGTTTGATAAGGTCATCATCATCCTAAAAGTTAGACAATAAAATTATCAACATCCTACAATTATGACTTTTAAGAGATCAATCGGCCGGTTTAATAATCAATAGTCAAATGTAGAAGTCGGCAGATTAACTACAGTCTACAAGGGTATGTATCCGCCGGTGTGCCTAATATGGCAGTTCTTTCTTGTTGTAATGTAAGCTGAGTTTAGTTTCACTGACCGAAATTAAACGTAATAAATTTGACCTGATAATTTAACTGAAAATCGTTGCAAATATTTAGAAATAAATATGTGTTTTATATATCATTTTATTTATAATAAGCGAAATTTTTTTGAATTCAAAGTTCGATTTGAACAAATCCTAAAAAGGAAATTGAATCCAAAAAAATTTAATTACAATAATGATTGTATCATTATCATAAAATAATATACGTTTTTAAGTTACGCGAAAGATATAAGGTTCGAGGCAATTATTCACATGTTTCATTACAAATAATAGAAATATTATTTAATAATCCATTTAACGTGCTGTCGGCGTATATGTGTGAATTGTTTTCAGTGTATCAAAGATAAGCCCGCCGCACACGAACTAAAAGAAAAGACGTATTTAAAAGGTTGATAAGCAAGCCAAGCAAAAAAGAAATAAATGTAAAAAGCGCGCTGCAAGAATTTAACACAAGTGAACAGTAGCGCGAGTACACACACACACTCACGCACATACACACACACACGCACACACACACAAACAAACACATGTTAATACATAAATGTGTATTTGTCGAATGAATTGAATACGAATACATAAAAATTAAAATCGCGTGAAACGAGTTTTAGTTGATTTTTAGCAAGCGGCGAACGCGCAACAAAAACCTTCTGCAAATCAAAGCGGCAATAAAAAAATATAATACATAAATTAAAATATATTTGTGAAAATCGCTAGTTGACATGAGTGCGCCCGAAAGAAACCAACAAAAACAACAACAGCCATTACCGCACCAAACTGCAGGATAAAATAAAGAAAATAAATATAAGAAATTCAATTTTGTAAGAAAACAAAAATTAATTGAAAGTATTGAAAGGATGGCAAATCAGCAAGTCTTAACAATGCGACGCCTTTGGGCGATTTGTTTGCTGCTGGCTAGCGCCAAAGCTTTGTTCACCAATCAACTGAATCAAAGTTGCCGCCTCACAACAGGTTGCAGCTCGGCGATCAACTTGCGGCACATCCAACGGCTGGAGCGTTACATGCGACCAGAGCTGTCTCCGTGCGAGGATTTTCACGCGTATGCCTGCGGCAATTGGCGTACTGTGCATGAGACCGGCATATCTGCAATGTCGCTAAGCGGGGCACGCCTCGATCAACGCTACTTGGACCTCTTCGAGAGGCTGTTGAGGGAGCCACACGCCTCGGAGCATCGGCTGCCCATGCATGCGAAACTGTTGCGCTACTATCAGAGCTGTCGGGCATTGGGTAAACCACGATTGCGTCGCTATTTGGAGCAGCTGCCACAAGCAGCTAGCAATCATTGGACGGAACTGTTGGCGCTACTCGGTCGCTATGGCTATCACGAGCACTATGTCAAGATCGAAGTGAGCCAACACAATGCCACAAGCCATATGGTGGTTGTACAGCCGCACAACTACATTCACAGTTTGAATCTCACCACGGCCATCTACGGTGCCCTGCGGCGGCACACACACGCCCAACTACCACATTTGGGGCAGTTGCGTTCACAATTCGGAGAACTTGAAGCAATGCTGCAGCAGCTGTCAAGGCCAACAAACGGCAGTAGCGAAGAGGAGACGCTGCATTTTTACACTCTGGGGCAGCTGCAGCGAGAGCTGCCGGATCTGAATTGGACACACGTATTGCAGCTGCAATTGGGTGCCACATATACAAGTGGGCATCAGCTGTTGGTGGATGGGCCTCCGGTTCTGAGACAGTTGATAACATATCTCAATCAGGCGGATGCACGTCTGTTGCAGTTGTACAGCTGGGCTCGGTTCCTGCAGCATCTACAAAAGTTACCCCACAATCCACTGAGCCACAATCAGTTTTCAGCCAGCGCCAGTTCATCAATTGGTTGTGTGCAACATATGCGAAAAACGCTTTATCTGCCAATGAATTATGTCTACGAGGTCAACTATTATGGGAAGCAGCGTGAGGCAGATGAGCGTGTCATATTTGGTGTCTTTGAGGAACTGAAGTCACAGTTTGCCCAGCAGCTGCGACGCAATGAGTTTGGCTTGGATGCAACGCTGTTGCAAGCGCTGCTGAATAAAGTCTACGGTTTGCGACTCAACTTGGGCAACATGCCACGCAATGCGAGCGAACAGTTTTTTGTGGACTGCGCCCAGCATTGGCGTGTCGGCAGTGATTTTTATGAGAATCACATGGAGAGCCTGTTGCATTATTATACACATCTAGCGGAGCTGGAGAGGAGTGTGGATGCCAGCATGCGACAACTGTGGTACAGCTTCAATCATCATGGACCCGAACTGCTGGATAACATTGATGCAACGCCATATTTTTACTGTCTGGGCAGCATCATCATAATTCCCTACGCCTATGCTCAGTTGCCGTTCTACAATGCTGAGTTTTGGCCAGCGTTACTTTATGGCGATTTGGCAAACACTTTGGGGCACGAGATGTTGCACGCCTTTGACACCTATTTTGTGGACTATGATGCACAGGGTGCGATGCGCGAATACAGCGAGCAGCTGCTGCTTAATACCCACTATGTGAATGGAGTGAATTGTCTCAATGACAGCCAAGTCATCATGTTGAATGAACGCGCTGCAGATATCAGTGGCACACGGCTGGCCCTGCAAACCTATATGCAACAGCCGACGGAGAAGCGCAACAACGGTCGCTTGTATTTTCTGCAATTTGCGCAATTCTTTTGTGGCGAGGAGGCGGACATATACCATGACACGGGCAGCAAGCGCTTAAATTATGCCTTAGCCCAGATGCCCGAATTCGCTGAGGTATTTCAGTGTGATCCGGGTATGCCAATGAATCCCGCTAAGCGCTGCGGATTTTGGTAGTATAAATGGCTTTGTATACTATCGCAGCTGGTGAATAGCTTTAACTAGTTAAGTCAAGAAGTATTGTAAATAAAAGTATATTTAAGTGACTGCTCTCTCACTTTATTCCTCTCTATCTCTGTCTCTCTCTCTCTCTGAATCTTTCTTCTCTGTCTCATCAATATGCGGCACGCAATATGCCCACAGAAACCATTGACAGCCTAGCAGCAAAGCTCAAGCACCGGGCGAGAGGAAAAGGTAACTAGCAGCTAGCGAGACAAGTTAATTTTCAATTACGTGCACAACGTGCGAGACGGCCAAAAGTCGAATGCCAGAAGCATTCGCGACTCCGTATACAAATGGAGCCAACACAAAACACTAGGCTACATGAATTTGCAAACGTACTGCACCCATGCCGACTGGTGAGTCACATTTTGTGGCTGCAAAGAAAATTCCAGTTGTATTTAAATAGGGATGCGGATTCCATTTTCGGAGCTCTGTTCCGCACTTTGATAGTTTTAAAGAATTATTAAGTAAATATTTTTTCTTATTATTCAACACAATTAAATAAATAGCTTGAAGCATAGATATTAGAGGTTGGAAATGCATGCTGCTGTTAAAAATGAATTTCCGAAAATAAAGATATGTGTTATTTCCTTGACTGTTTCATCAGAGTTCATAGTATTTAGATGTGTTATTCTGCACGAGAAAATTTAATTTTAATGAGATTTGCGCACTTTTAAATGTGTATGTATAATTATAATATGTCATGGCCTAATAGATTAATTAAAATGGAGTTTTATTAATTACCCGATTACATTTTAATAATGTAATGCAATTTATTTAAATGAGTTATCAAAAATAAATTGAAACGTTGCTTATTGACAATACAAAATAATCGTATATTATGCAACACATTATGCAACACAATGTGTATGGACACTAACTTAACTTAACATGCAGCGCATTCGAAAAACTACAAATGGGAAATCTGAAATGCAGAGGCAGCATAAAGAAATTTCTCGTTGGCATCGTCATGCATTGAAATCAGCAGCTTGTGGCACGGCAACAGCAGCAGCAGCAGAAGCGATACTCAAATAGAGGCACAGATACAGCAACCAATGTCATACATATAAATACACATCTGTATATCAACACCCATACACACGCTCTTACACATAAATTCACATACATACACATACATACACATACATACATATGCGCACTGTGATTGTCTTGTTTGCCGGCACGCTCTTTTTTTTCGATTTATTTGCTAATTAACGCGCTTCCTGTGCAACCCAAGTAATAGCTGAACGGCAGCAGCAGCCGTCGTCGATTTTCACTTGACAACTTGTTGAAGGTCGCCCTGGCATATTACTCATACGCAGCATAGATCCCAGCCACCTGGCAACCGCAATTGGTGGCCATATTAATGGACCATTAACAAAGCACCAGTACCAGAATCCTTGCACGTGATCAGCATGTCAAATGTCCGAATGTGTCACTAACCTATGCAACACATGCTCTTTGTGTATACAAAATAGAGAAATTAATATTATGGTATAGAATACCAAAAGTATATAGTATGTTTGTTAATATCGCCATATCAATATTATTTACTTTTTAGCTATGGTAACTTAATTAACGAACCCTCAATTTTTAAGTGGTTGGAGATATATTTTGTTATTTAAGCGTATTTTAGGAATGATGAAATTCGGGTGTGTTATTTAAGCAGATGAAACATGCTTGAATTCGAATTCGAAAAAGTTAATTTAAATAATCCAATGTCCAATAGAACTTTAAACACCGAATTCAATTTAGCAAAGAACGCAAATAATTAAACTGTTTCGAAATCAGTCTAAATATATTTCACTTATTCTTTGTTATCAGTAATGTTATCAACCCATCAATTATATGTAGTTTTACTGTATACCAATAATTAATAATAAAAAATGACAACGCAAAGATATGTATATTGATAATGTAGCCTATATTTTAAATATATTTTTGTATAACAAGAAATAAGAAAAATGATAATATTAAAAGTAATAATAATTCTTTGCATATTAAAATCATTGGAATCTTAATAAACTTTCAATTTCAATAATTTGGATGCATCCCAAAGTACATTATATAATGGATATACCCACGTCTATATGGTATCGCTTGTCTTATGCGCACTTATGCGATTGTCTCACATTGTCTGGCTGACAACTTTTACATGCATATAAATATATATATATATATATGAGTGTACATACATATGTGTGCTTATTCGGCAGTTTGTACGGTCCCCGGTTCGAATACTCAGCGTGCTGAACTTGCGGTTTCCTGAACTTGCCGCCGACTCGCGCGACCACACAAATTGATATTCAATGTGCGGCTTGCCCGCTGCCCCCGGGTGTGGTTGTGTGTGGCTGTGCTGCTGTGTTTGTGTTTGTGCTTCCGTTTGTATTTGTGCGACTTATCAGTGAGAAATTTCATTCATTCATGTAAGTCAAATTAGTTTCGTTGCGGTTTCGAATCGTTTAATAATTAAGTTTAATTTTAAACTGCTTAGCTCGCATTTCACATGTTCGAGTGACGCAATAATAGCAACAATTGCATATAGACATGTTGTAATTCAATGGGTACTGCCCAGTAGCAGCCGCTGATCCATTTGCTCAAAATGCAGTGAACACATTCCTTCAACTGTACAGCTCGTCACGTGTGGCTGTTCCTGTTACTGTCCGGACCCCAATCGGTTTGTTTGGCCAGCGATGCACGTGTTCCATTATAGTTTTGCTTTGCAATAACTCGATTTATTGATTGGCTTAACTGAGAGGAGAACAAATATATATCTACATGTCTGCATGAATATTGCAAAAAAAAAAAACTTATCAAATGACTTTTATACAGTCTGTCCAGTCATATTCGATTGTTATTCCCCAGTCTGAAGAGAATAAATATTCTGTGATCTGTTTTCTGCATCATTTCATTGTATTTAATCATATTATGTGCCGACTAATTCTGAAAAATATATATTTACTGTTTCATGAAGATAGTTTTAAGACTGTGCCACTATTCTGCATAGAAGAAGACCGACTGAGGCGAATCAGAAATATAAACACTTGAAGACAATATTATAATAAAAGGTTATAGAAATGTTCTCTAGAAGTTTAAATATTCGAATAATCTCTTATGAATATTTTCTACAAATATATTTGTGTCTCTCTTATCTGTGCATTTAGTCAAATTGATTTAATTATTTTTTAAATCACTCCACTAAATTCCAGCATATGTCGTCCTATCATTTACACATTAAATCACCAATTAAACCATTAAATCACCGGCAACAGTAGTAAAAACAACATTAGTAACAAGAAAACAGAATATGCGGCTAAATTCGCACGTTCCGAGTGCCTGTGGCATCAACGGCATTGTCCGCTGTCCGAGTGTTTGAGACTGTTGGCCTATTTGCCACAGCGTTGCCGCCAACCATCTGCAGCTGCAGCTCCAAATAGGAGCAGATTGCGTGTTTATTAAATGGCACTTTCGCAATTGCCAGAACTACGGCACAGCCAGAATGTCAAAAGTAACAACAAATTTTGTGGTTTGCCACAGTGTTTGTAAATGTTTTGGTGTTTGCAGCGATTGTAACTGTTGTTGTTTTTTTTTTGTTGTTGATTTGTTTACCCAACTGACAGCAGCTGTCCGAGTGCTTATATGTTATTGTTAGCGACTTCATTGTTATGGCATTAAAAGAAGGACCTTTCTCACACACACACACACACAAATTCTCGAATGTACATATGTATACATATTTGTTTAGATTCCCGTAGACAAACAGAAAAACCAAAACACGTGTCAAATTTCCCAGGCCACTTGTAAAGTTATTTTGTGAATAAACATAAAGTGAACGTATTAAATTTAGCACACATATGATAAACAACATACATAAATACATGTATTTTATATTTATAATTACTGAGCATCACGGAATTTTCAAAATAATATTTTTGTATTTATGTATGTATATCTGTATATGTATAAAAATCGCGTGACTTAATTAATGTCAGCTGACCTGCTTAGATGAAAGATCAGCAAAAAAATACAATCTTTATTTCGGCGGTTCTAAATTAAATAATTACACTAGATGACAAATATTTTAAAATCTTAACTCAACTTTAATAGTAAATCTATATGTAATAGTATAGTAATATTAATAGTAAATCTATATATAATATAAAAACAATTTAACCCTTAAGCCAGTAATTACATATAAACATATATATATATATAAAAAGGTACACAAAAAGACAAGTGTACAACAAACACACAAACAACGTCAGCAAACATTTAAGAATATACAATATGTTATTGAAGTTTGCAGTACTCAAGCGGGAGCGTCTGGTTCATCAATAGTGAAATGAGCAACAGCATGGATGTGTGTGTGTATGTGTGTGTGTGTGGATGTGATTGGATGGGTTTGCAATTAAATAAGAGTCAGAGGACAGGTCATATATATATATATATATGCAGTTTGGATGTTGTTATTGTTGCCAATGTTGTCAAATTGTGGAACACATATCAATGTGCATATGTATATGCTCATAGATGTGTGTGTGTGTGTGTGTGTGTGTGTGTGTACGTGCATGTGTCTGACTGTGTTGACATAATTGCAGCATATGAGCAAACAACGGCCACACGCAATAAGTAACGAGGTTTTGAAGCCCGAAACGTGCCCGAGTGCATAAGTTGAAATGCTTTCTGTGCCTTCTTTAAGTGCAATTTGCAAACGGCGCCCAAAAGCAGGCAACATTTTTTTTAGCTTCGCACATTAACAGTGGCCCGAAAAAAATATTTCCCGCCATACAATTTTAATTAGTTTTTGAGAATACGCCATTCCACATTAAGGCATCGAATTGAAAATCTGACAGCATAACGTCAAGTCACGAAAACGGATTGGGCATGATGATGATAATGAAATGATGTCGTCATCTGATTTTTAAGTCAATTTAAGACAACAACGTTCAAGAATAAATATGTGCGCGGATATAACATAGAGTATATCAGTGATGACCGCTCATGTTGACAAGCACATAAAATGCGATATAGCGACATCAGAGTCGGCGTTGATTATTGTCAAACAGACAACGATGAAAGCAGCTGGCGGACCAAAGAGAAATAGCTGTTATTATTGTTGTTGCCACTGCTGTTGCAGTCGCTTACAATAACAACGATCGTTGAGTGGAAGCAAAAATGAAGTGAGTCAAGTACAATACCAGCAAACCTATTTCCCTGGACAGTAGTCGACCTTCTAATGTTCTAGTTTTATTTTAATAAATTTAATACGCATTATCATGATTTTAATTCAAATAATCTTTAGGTTTTCCATCCTACAATATATAATATTCTCCAATAATCTTCAGTTCCGAAGATTTTGTCCATTCATTTTCCTAGCTAGCTAGTCAAGTTTTCAACTTTTTGAAATAACGGCATTTTTTAAGTTAATAATTTTTGGTTATTCAATGAAAGAAAAAAACATTAGAAGCTAGCTTATGCTTAAATCTAGTATTAGCCGAAAATTCCCAAGGGATACAGGGTGTGAACAGGGAGGCAGACAGACAAGATGGCCAGGACTTATCCACTAAGTTCGGCTCGTAAAGTCAAACGATGCGAAGAAGCTGCTCGACAAGCACACATCCGTTCACACAGAAAGACACACACACACATACACAAACACACACACACACACACACACACACACACACACAGAGAGAGAAACATATTCACACCTACACATGTGGCTTTATGTGACTGTCAGTTAAGCAGGCATTCGCCAACCAACTGCTGCTCGACTGCCATGCTGCCCTTTGCAAACAACTGGGCGCAATCTACAAAATTTTATCGCCAAAGCTCTCACTGCGGCTTTTATTTGTCAAACAAAGTATTTTTATTGGCTTTTTTAGCAGCTCGACTGGCTGACAGTGGAACCGGGACAGGGAAGAGCTTGGCGCGTGTTTCTTGTCTGCTAAATACTCGACACTTGGTATGTGATTGAAATAATGCCAGGCGATAATCCGTGTCTTATTAAAACGACTCCGGCAAGCGCGTCAGCCCAATGCGGATTTGGGTCTGGCAGGTGCGCCCCTTAAGCATATGGCACAACTCACATATCCACATAATATTCATATGTACATATGTGTATACATGTACATGTGCTCCAAATTGACCCAAAACCAAATGAAAATCACTTGCTGTGACATTTTGACAGCAGTTTGAATCCCTTGCTGCAGTTGCCCTTTTTCAGATTGTTAATTGAACAGACTATTTTTGATGTATACTAGAAGATATAAGCATACAGCAACATTCCAACATATCGAATTTTCAACACGCTTATCATTTTTAAAAACTCTACTATTTTTGTATTTTAAAAATGCCAACTATTTTCTTCATAATTTTAATCGAAATAACCCATCAAACTCGTACGCTTTCTTTGATCAACATAGTTTATATGTGCTCACTGTGATTAAAGATGGCAAGTTCAAAAAATTTCATATTTTTTTTTATATCCACTGCATGACATGAAATAATAATAACATACGAATTTTTTGTTATTGTTTTTGAGTTGTATTGGAAATTATACAATTTGTGTACAATTATTGCTTAAAATACCAGAAGCGTTAGTGATTGGTTAGCTCTTATCTAGAATTCAGTAAGATTCACAAGTTTGATTAAACGTGTACTATGCTTGATTGTTATACGCTTGCCAAGATTATAGGTGACTCAAATGTTGATAAGGGTCACTGAATAAGCCTATTGAACTACTAAACTCCGCTATCAATGCACACAACTGACCGTTAAATGTACATGGAAAACGTTGATAAGCCAGCGAGCTATCTGCCAAATCCCATCACCATTCCCAGCCATGACAACCTAACACCACAAATCGCAATTTTGGCTGGCAGGGAAGCAAACAAAAAAAATTTAATATAATGATACGCAAACAAGTTGAAAGCGTCAAAGGAGCATCATTAACAAATGTGAAGCGACTGATGCGGTGTCTCCCATAAAATGCATAATGAAAACTTGCGTACTCAAAGCGCAGAAGAAGGGGCAGGCAAACACAGAAGCCGAGAGTATTTGATATTTAGCTGTGTTAACATACTGAAAGACGCATTCGATTAAATCGCATGTTTTGCGTGAGAGTCGCAGAAGCAAACTCGGAAATCCAATCAGCTCTATCGGCGGCAGCCAACAACAAAGTGGATGTGGGCGTAACGCCCGAAATTAGGTAAATTACCGCATGTGTCGGTTACCGGCTGCGGGCAGACGCCGTCTACACCAGCTTTCATCCAAATTCTCGCACCCCTCATACCCGATTTTTTACCCGGCGTGTGTGTGTGCCAAAAACAGGGCCAGCAATATTGGGAGAGACCACAAATTTCGACGGCGCCGACAACCCGATGGGGGCGTCTGAGTAATGTGACCCATTTTGGTCCTGTGCAAACATTGCGGGCGTGGCATTAAAATTTCGATTATCTAACACAAAATGGCTGCACAATTTAATGACTGATTTGTATATTGTTTTTGCGGCTATCAATTCTAAAAAGAATGCTTTAAATTTGGACATTTTTCGTGTTCATTTTGTTGAGAAACAACAGAAAAAACAAACAAAACAATTTCGACGTCAAGTTTACTTTTCATTTCGGTGTTTGCAAGTCTATACATATATATATATATACAAATATATATATGCTGGCGGCTATAAACTTAATTTGCTGATTACAAAGTAACCTCATCATCATAATTTATGAACCAAGGTGATAAGGGGCAAAAGGTTAGTTGACCAGAACATAACGTTCACGCAATGCTCTAACAAAAGTAATGCGAGCCATGAAACAAGATTATGAATTCACTATAAGTTCACGAAAGTACAATTCATATAGAAACGTTGAATAGAAAATTAATATATTCGTAACTTCAAATAACATTTTGAATACCAATGCACAACAATCTATATGATCATACATCAAGTATCCCTACTTTGGGATATGCATATATTTTTTAGTATTCTTTTGTCGTATGTACATTATATTGAACATTGAACATTATAATAACATAGTTACATATTGAATTGCATATATCCGGCAAACGTTACGCTCCAGCCGAAATATCCAATTTTTAAATGCTTACCTATATAAACAATAAAAATTATAATAAAAAAAACCTAGAGAATTCGGGGATCTGACTGCCACATACTCTACTCTGTTACCAGTGCATTTACAAATCAAAGCAGAAAGAAAGAGCTTTGTTAAACAAAAAGGAGTATTCGTTGCAACAAAAATTGTATTCGTGAATATCGTCTGGGCTGATAATCTGCTTTAGTTGAATTCTCCTTCATGGCAAATTGTGGCAGTTATCTGCAAACAATTTTATGTTAAATGAACGGTGATCAGATAATCAATATAAAATATAATTTAGAGCATCTAGACAATCGCATATTCAAACGATATCACTATTACCACTTTCAGCCCGTCTAATAATTAAGGGGTATAGAAAAAATGAAAACGACAACGGCAACCCGAGCAGCTCTGCGCCATTGTCTTTAGCTGTGGGGCATGTGGCGGCAAAGGACAACAGAGACATCTAATTACCCCGAAACGGGGCGCAGCTTTTCTGTTTAGATATTGTGAAGTCAACAGAGCATTACACGCACACATGGGCCACCAAAATAAAAAATAAAAAAACCATACAGCACACATGACTGGACGCTATGCATTTTAAACTACCAAATTAGCAAGGCGCCCAAATATGACACATGAGTGTGCGTATGCATGTAAAGTGTTTGTGTATATATGGATGTAGTCTTACGTGTATTCACGATACTATTTATATGCTGTGCTTTAACGTGCGACCCATTACAGTTTTCAATTAAAAAAGCCAACGCAATTTTGAAAAAGCGCACGCGCCATTTGTATTCTTATGCCCTTTGTCAGGGCATATAAACTGTGTGGCATTGCTTGCAATCCTGGATGCTCAATATTGCATATGAATTGGGATGGTAATTACCTCTTCAAATTTATTTTAATAACTTAATTTTTAGTTTAGAGCGGAATAAACATTCTATTTTGTTAAATATATAGAGTACACACGCATATTGGAAATTATTATAATTAATACTATATAATTCTTTCCATTTCATGAATTCTTTGCCCAAATCTAAAAATGCTTTTAGAAAAATTTTTAATTTTCTTTTAAAATCACATAAATTTTAATAAATGAAGTGTCATCATTGTAATTATTACAAATCTATTTTATTAATCATAAGTAACTCTAGCTACATACATATATATATATTTCTCATATCTCTCGTCTTCTCTTTAAGAAATATTTTGATAAGTGTATGTCCGAATCGACGCTTTTATATTAGTTTTGGTTCTTTGTTTTGGTTTTTGTTTATTTACGCTAGATCCCAGGCGACCGTTGGCTTCACCTGAACCTACCCATAACCCCAGCTGGCGTTGCGTTTTTATTTTAGATAAAAACGTAGGACTTGCCAACAGGGACAACAACAACTGCCACTAAACTGCTAAAAAATGCAAGTACAAATATTTGTTTCTTGCTTTGTTTGTTTGCTTGTTTGTAAAACTAATGAAATTTTTGCAATATTATCCAACCGGCTGCTGACCCCGAAAGACAACAAGAAACCAAAGAGAAGTTGACCCCGCAATGCCAACAACAGCAAAAATTAAAAGAAAATACAACAAGAGGCAGCGAGAAAAATTAACGCCACCTAACCTAAAAGGAAAAAAATGTATATATGTACATATATATGTATATATTATGTGTGCCTGTACAGGAGCAGCAAGTGCTGAAGCCAAAAGACAAAGCCAGCGGCTGCACTCAGAGAGCCAGTCAGAGATTATTATTATGTCAAGTCACGTTTATGAGCGTAATTTCGGCAAGACGCCCAACCACAAAGCAGCTGTAGCTGTATGTGTATATATTGAAGTATGTATATGTGTATGTGTATCTTTGTATGGAACACCCAGGCAGGACAGCAGAATCCACGTAACTGTGCCCGGATGCTGTTTGTTAGGACGACATTGCAGCAGTTAAGTCACAGCCCGCGGCCAGTCAATAAACCGTTAAAAAACAACTTGAGCGACAGTAAGGATTTCCATGTATATTTGGACAGCCATCGCTAATCGACTACACAGTATATTTGGCATTAACTGTGTATGACGACCAGTATATATATCAGTAACAGTCTAAGTTTATGTACCCACGCGTCTTTTTATATATATATATTACATAAAAAAATTGTTATCTTAAACTATTCGAATTTTACAAAATCTCACACTATTCTGTTTCTGCGCTCTGCATCTTAAGAAATAAATTTATTGTTTATTACTTAATCGATGACACATTAGTAAGGTCATAAATCGCCATTCAAATGAAAATCTAACTAAATCCAACTATGTCTCTTGAAAAGGCATTTGGTTTCCATTTTAGAGCGACTAACGACAGTTATGTAAGAGCCAAGTATTTTTAATCTGCGTGTGATCTACGCGTTATCTATTTCATATAGCTGCAAAGGACAAAATAGACAACTTATTACTTCGAAACGGTTCGCTACTTTTATGTTTAGACATTGTGAAGTCAAGCAAGAATTTCGTGCAAACATGGGTCAAAAAACATAAATAAATAAAACCGCACATATATGCGTAATGAATGTGCTTTAATATTTGAAATATTCATGGTTACATTCAAGCAATGAGCCACTTATTAGTTTTGTGCTAGCCTCCGAGCTAAGACCACTCGGCTTATCAGGCTGTTATCTTATCGAAATAATATAAAAGGCTGAATTCAGCAGAGAACACTCTGTACTCTCGAAATGAAGCAACAGATTCGGAAGTTATTAAGAAAATCATTCAATTGCATCACTCATCCTCCGTTTATTTATACAGACCGACCGACAGACAGATAGATACACTGACATGGATTGATCCTGATCAAAAATATATATATGCTTTATGGAGACGGAGTTACTTCCTTTTAAAATATTGTTATCCATTTTTACTGGGTTCAGGATATAAGAAGAACCAATTCAACAATCTGAGCAACAACAATTACTACTCAACAAAGCAAAAATGCAAGCACAAATATTTCTTTGTTGCTTTGTGCGTTTGACTGTTCGTAAAAGCAATTAAATTTGTTTAATGTATGCCAAACAGCTTTTAACTCAAGACAAGAACAAGGAAACTTAAAAAGCAGCTTGAATTGCCAAAATTTTGATGCATGTGTTTAGACTAGTACCTCAACATTGCCTCATTAGTTTTGCACCGGTAGATATAAATGCGTTCGTGATAGGTTCTGGGTAAGAAAATGTGAATTCAACTACGAGTGATAAGACAGCAAACTAGAATTTTCACAACATTTACTACAGCACTTTGAAACCATAAAAGCAATCGCACAAGCATTTAATGAATAATGTTTTTGTTAGTTTTCTTAAGATTTTGCAAAGTCGCCAATGGAAAACCATTTGATTTGGGAGCAATTTGTCGAAATCTGAATGTTTTCTATGGTGCACCTCTCTGTGCCTAAAATTGGAATATTCCATATGGCATTGGATATGTATATATGCATCAAGCATGTGTCAGATATATGCCAGTACATTCCATTATCAGCATTCAGAAAACTACTCTTTGTGCTATAATTATTAAGTTCGCAGCATTTAGCGGTCAGTAGAGTAACTAAGGCATAGAAATTTGACTGCTTTAGTTGAATCCAAATTCTATGTTTATGCTATAATTGGAGATGCGCAGTATTCCGTGCTCAATGATTCTATATTCTATATTCTATATTAAGTGGTCTATATTAGATTTTCTATATCGCACGTACTATTTTCTATGTTTTAAAAGTTCGTTTTGTGTTTTGGAGCGCAGCAGTTTCATGTTCTATGTTGTTGCATTCGATGTAGCTTTGTCATTGCACTGCTTACAATGTGCACTGCTTGAATGGCCTTAGACGCTTAGAGCTTTTGAAGTGATTTTTTTAAGCTTGGAGAAAGCTTTTATGTTAATACTTGGTTTTCGAACCGCATTTTCAAAATATAACATTTTAAGCAAATTCAAATATCGCGCATCGAATAAGAAGTTAGAATTAAGGACATTTGCCAGCAAATGCTTAGCATATGCAAGCCAAGTCAAGCAACCATCATAAATAACATGCATTGTACAAGATCGCCAAAAGGCATTTTTATTGGATAGATTAACAAAATCAACTCGACAAATAATGTGAGCAGCAAAAGCGCGGCACGTCGACAAGAACAAAATAGCAGAGCTCGAGGAGACTAATAATGGAACATCCTAAACAGAGCTGGCAAATAGCGCCAAAAGAAACTGCAAGTAAGAGTTAAAGGTAAAGATTAATAATTATTCAACAATTGTTTAAATTATTAGTTACTAAAACATTTAAAAATTATAAACATTCTTCTTAAGAAAAAATGACTATTATCAACATGTCGTTGATAATAGATATCTGTTCTGTCAAAAGACAGACATAATTAATTTAGAACACATCATTTAAATAAAAATCGCAGGAAGGCCATATGCATTTTAAAAGTTTAACATAAAATATAGTCGAAACTATTAAATATAACATTTAATATCAGCGTAATCACCTACCAATCAAGTCCATCCAGCTATATATTAAGCTAGTCCTGTAGACAAGAATAATATTTTGCTTATAGTAGAAATTGAGCAAAATGGATCGGTTAGGTTTGCGCAAGGATCCATTGTCCACTTCCCATTGTCTACTTGAAACTTCATGTACATCGGTTATCATCGTGAGGGATTTACAGTTGTGCACGCAATCGCAAATGATGCCAGTTTCATTCTGGATTACATAGGACTGCTCGCCGGGCTGTCCCACATTTTGAAACAGATGATTATGTGCCGCCAGGCAAAGCACATCCTTCAATTGGCATGCGACATGATCGGAAGGTGGATAAAACAGATCCAAAGTGCAATTGCAATAGCGCAGCATGTAAAGCTGCTGACATTCGGCCTGGCAGTTCTCCATCATATACTTGTAGCCCTTTAACGTCTGGAAGTGATGACCTTCATTCTCGTAATCCAGCAGGCATTGACGTTGCTGGCTGTGCATCGAAAAGGTGTCCTTATCGTAGAAATGATAGACGGCTCTGAGGCCAATGTCCGTGTCCGTATAAGGCATCAAACTAATGGGGAAACTGAACCAAATACCTGGCTCCACAATATCGACCTAGATCATTTTATATAACACATGTTAATATATAATATACTTATGCAAATTTTTGACTGGTTTGCTGAATAATATTTTGTCAACACATAAACGTTTAAGTTTAGATATAAAATAGTATGAAATCTAATAAACCGCATTTTCTCACGAATTGCGCTGCTTTTTTGCTTAACTATTTTAATTTTGTAATACTAATCTTTATGTATTAATTCAATAATTTACAAGACTCACAAGTCCTTTAGTAATTCCCTCCCAGTTCTTGCAACTATTTGGTACAAAATATCAGAGTTATAATTTTAAATAATAGCTAAGTGGCTAATACACAAAGAAGTGCGAAAGCAATGGACTGCAAATTTTAGATTTCGCAGACCTTATGAATTATAGGTGATTTCTTTTTCAATAAGATTAAATATGAGACAAATTTATCCCACACTTGAACAAATCCAATCGAATTTTTAAAGGTGAGTTATTTGTCGCATGGAAAGATTTGAATATAATTTGTTTTGTTCTGCATATCGGTCAGGAATCAAGCGACTATTCGGACAATGTCGACTAGAAAATATTTGATCAATCCAGTCAGCCTGGTAAATGCATACTAGATGCAATACTTATACGCACCACAAAACCCTTGGTCTCTCGATTGCCAGGCGCATGCCGCTCCTCATTTAGCAATAGGCGAACACTTAGGCCCGTACCCCTTCCCGTCTCCGCACTGGCACGTTGCTCCACCTCGTTGAAGGCCAGACAGGGCCCTTGAGGCAGACGACGTGGGCGGAAGAGTTCACAACAATTACGATACTGCGTTTGCCAGCTGCAATCTCTGAGCAGTTCATCACAGCGCCAGCTCAACTCGCTTACAATCTGCGTAAAATTTAGATGATTGATGGTTTCCAGAGGCTGGTCATGCAGTGTCTCAAAGACATCGAAGCGTGTTGTGGTCAGAGCATCATAGGCGGTCAGCACGCGTTCAAACAGGGGTTGCTGTGCAGCACTTATGTTATAGCGTCGACTAATCTCGGGCAAACGAGACCAGTTTAAGCGGTTCTTGTTGCACACGATTAGCACTGGAAAGGCAATGTTCTGAATAGGCCAATGCGAGTCCGCAATTAGTGTGTGAAAATGCTTGCGTTGATATCGGTCACCGAGCAGATAGCTAATATATATGAGTACAGTGAAGGCAGAGAGTAACGCCAAAGTCCAGAGTAATCTGCAGGTCGGTTCATCAGATCAGTTCATAAATAAAACACCTTCTTACTCGTTTCACTCACCGCATACGACGTCTCATTTTCGGCCAGAACAGCTGATAGAAACCATGTATGTGCGATCCTTTGTAGGGCCGGAGCAACTGCATCAGGGCTGCTTCACTGCTCGGTTGTTGGTATTCCTTCCATACCCTGATTGGCAGTCGATTCCGTTTCACTTTTCTCACTTGACGAATGTGCATTTTGTGTTCACTCTTTTTGTAGGTCAAGCCTTTTATACCGTTCTGGATTATATCTACATACCCTTAACGAACGGGATGTTTGAAATAAAATGGTAAATACATTTTAGGACTCATTTCTTCTGAGAAATGTAGAAACAATTTCTCTATTGTTTCAAAGAGTTTGGAATAAATTTGCGAATAAAGCTGAGGGCTTATTTTGAAGAATTTAAAACCTACGTTTTACATAAATATTCTGCAGTGATTTCTTCAATACTGCTAAGCAATCGGATGCTAATCTTTTTGAGGAGCTTAATATGAAAGTAAAATAAAAATTCAATGAAATAATATTTTTTCTGACCTTAGCTTTCAGTTAAACTGGCATTTAAGCCAGACTGAAGTTTCTAATAAAGAGCATGCAGAAGCGCCTTTGATTTATGTTAAATTTGTTTAATTTCACTAATCTCTGTTTGCAAATCAATTGGCATTGAAAGCATTTTATTGAATTGACAAACATATTGTCCAATTAACTTGACATATATAGATACAAATAGTCGTATAGCGTACAAATCACAGAATGTAAATGTTGTCAAACTGTCCCCAGGGTAGACGTCAAGCGCTTTGTCGTCGATGGGGTCCAACTTGACCTTCGTGGCAATGGCGTGAAGCACGTTAGCGCCCAGGACATGGTTAAGTATCTAATTATCACACACAAAACATTCCACCACGCAGACCTCAAAAAAAAAAAACGCACCATATAAAAGACCGTAAATGAGCTTGCAACGGATTCAGTTGCTGACCAGCCATGACGCTGGCCTATTATCCGGCGGCACGTTCACTGCACATGCAGTCCCGTTCATTACCGCGTCGCTATGTCCTCCTGCGTCAGTTGGGTAAAGCCGCTTGGCAGCTGGCAGTTACCTTTGGCAAACGGACATCGATTCATGGCCTGGATAAGTTACTCGCAGTACGGGCCAGTCGCTGGGAACGCTTCGTCTGGCTGTGCACGTTTGTGTGCGCCTTTTTGGGCGCTGTCTATGTGTGTCTGATACTTTCGCAAAGGTTTAGCGACGGCAAATTCCAAACTGTGGTGGATAGCACTCGTTATCCGGTTTATCGCATACCATTTCCGGTCATCACCATTTGCAATAGCAATCGCCTCAACTGGCAGCGTTTAGACCAGGCCAAGAGCCGATTCATGGCCAATGTCAGCGATGCCGTGCAGCTAAAGTTGTTTGAACGCATTGTCAGCAGCTACGATAATATGTCCTTCGGTCATTTCGAATCCTTTGACCAGTTGCGCATGGAGCCAACACAGCAACTCAGCCACATAAATTTCAGTTTGGTCGTTGACTTTATGTCCTGGACCTGCGATGAGCTTCTCACCGATTGCAAGTGGCGACATTTTCCGTACAATTGCTGTGAGATCTTCTCGAAGCGACGCAGCAAGAATGGCTTATGCTGGGCTTTCAATTCTCTGGAAACCGTTGAGGGTAAACGCATGCAGCTGCTGGATCCATTGTGGCCTTGGCGCACTGGTTCCGCGGGCCCAATGAGTGCACTTTTCGTGCGAGTTCTCATACAGCCGGATAAACACTGGCCGGGACGGAGCAATGAGAAAGGTATCGATGTCATGGTCACGGAACCGCATGTCTGGCACAAGGATCCGTTTAGCATACCAGCTGACACAAAAACCACCATCGAGGTTGACCCCACAATTTACTTTTACGACAACGAAACACGCTCCGTGAGCTCTGATCAGCGTCAATGTGTGTTTGATGTTAGTTTTCTGTATTTTTTCCTTTTCGCTTTTGTAACTAAAGTCTGATTTCACTTTCAATCATAACTGCACTATTCCGATCAACAAAATTTCAAATGAATAATCAATATTTTACTCTGGCTTTATTGGTTTCTAATTCTCTGCTATTTTATTTGCATTACACCTGTTCGTGTTTTTGCACAGCTCGTTTTTCGAGATCCGAAAAATGTAAAAATACTCTTTTCTATATACTTTTACGCCTAGCTCTTTTACAAATTACAAAAATAATAAAAATAATAATTTAATTAACTATTCATTTAAATGCCAAGTGATAGCAAAAACTGTTTTTATATAATATTTCTACCAATAATTTCTGTGACAGTTATATGACACAGTAATACAATCCTTTGATTCTGACTATTAACTAGTTTAACTAGTTTTGAATAGAAACATACACAGAACTAATCATATTTATCAAAAATATGGCGTCATAACACACTTTATTATTTTCATTTTTATAATTTAATAATTATTTTTGGTACCCAGTTTTTGAACGAACATTTTTTCCATATCTTTCTTAATGCATGTCTGTACAGAACTTAACCAATTTTATTAAGATGCACTACTCAATTAAATATTCAGTAGAAGTTTACGGATGGTCAACTTGAAAATCAACTTACTTTTATTAAATTTTATAAGCTATTTCAATGCACACTTAATCTGTTTGCAGAACGAGCAAAATAGTCGCGACTTCAAATCACTGGTGGGTTACATTTACATGATTGAGAATTGCCAATCGGAGTGTCATCAGGAGTACTTGGTGCGCTACTGTAATTGCACAATGGACTTGCTTTTTCCGCCGGGTAAGCACGTTCCGCTAAACCGCAATACAAGACTTGAAACTCTGCCTTTGCACTTGCAGGCCAGTTTCGGTCGTGTCGCTCTCAGGACTTGTACTGCCTGGCACAACACAATGGTGCGTAATAGCAAACTGTGAATTACTATCATCCCAGTGGTCAGGTCGTCTTCTAAATTCACATATTCACAGATAGGTTGCTCTATTCCCATCAACCGGGCGAGGAGCTTTTAGTGCGCAACAATTATGAGGGTATGGAATGTAAATGCTTTCGCAACTGTTACTCCCTCAATTACATCAACGATGTGCGTCCATCTTTTCTGCCGCCGGAAGTGGTCGGCAATTCATCATATGTTGACTTGGATGTGCATTTCCGCTTTGAGACTATGATGGTCTATCGCACCAGTTTGGTCTTCGGCTGGGTCGATTTAATGGGTTAGTATTTGCCAATGAAAACAAGCAAAGTAAAAGCCAAAGTCAGTGATTGATTTAATCACTTTTTAATACTCTTTCACTGGCAGTCACTCACTATTCATTTTACAATTGTGCTGGCTATTTTGGATTAAATTATTTCTTGTGAAAATTTTAGTTACTTAAATTGTTCGCACATGAATTATCAATAGTTTATAGGAAACGCACTGATAGCAATGCTTATAAAAAATTATATAAAGGGCAATCTGGTTTCTGGATATATTCAACACCATATTTAATTCTCAAATTAATTTGTATTCTTATCAATTTCGATTTGAAATTATACTTTGTATAATTTACTTAGAACTTTCTAAATCTTTAAGTTCAGTTGATATTGTAAGCATTTAATATTCCCTTTAAGAGATGAATAATGTTTCCTTATATGTATAATTTAGAATATTAATTCAATTTATCAATTTATTTTGTAAAACTATTTAAGTTTTCATATTCATTTCGACATATGCAATTGACAATTAATTAATGACTGTCTAGTATACAATACTATTTTTTTTTTTAACAGTTAGTTTTGGTGGCATTGCCGGACTCTTCTTGGGCTGCTCGCTTATAAGCGGCATGGAGCTGGCCTATTTTGTGTGCATCGAAGTGCCAGTATTTGGCCTACTGGGTTTACGTAAGCGTTTTCTATCAAAGCGACGCATGGATGTGGGAGTAAACACGCCCACATTGAAACTGCGATCGGGTGTGCCCAACCAGCTGGAGCATTACATAATGCAGCTGAAGGCGGAGCAAGCACCACAGAAATCGACAGCCAAATTTCAAAACTGGCAACGCCATACGTTCGCCCGTAAACATGTTATTAGCAAATGAATAATGTGCA
This sequence comes from Drosophila setosimentum, assembly GCA_035043505.1. Classification (NCBI taxonomy): domain Eukaryota; kingdom Metazoa; phylum Arthropoda; class Insecta; order Diptera; family Drosophilidae; genus Drosophila; species Drosophila setosimentum. Next base: position 1,706,361 of record JAWNMY010000007.1, read on the forward strand.
CAAATAAAATAAGTATTTGCGTTAAATTGGTGCGAGCTTGAGGTCTAAACAAGTGGCTGCCAACCAGCAGCCGCAGCTGGCAAGCCAACAAACAAATTGTGCTCATTTTTCAGGCTCTCACAGCCAGAACAGCCCCCAAAGACGGCCTGGTCTAGGGGAGGTCTGAGAGGTGGGGTTGTGGGTTCGTTCATTCTGGCCGCACGTTGACAGCTTCATTGCCAGACATTGTTAATCAAAATTGAGGTTAAGTCGTTCTCCCAAGCGCAACTTTTCCAGTTTATTGAGACATGTACTTGACTTTCTGAGAGTCGAGCCGAACCGAACCAGGAGCCGGGGTGCCTCAGAACCCCTTTGCAATTAAGCATAGTTTGTTTGCTTGTGGCTGTTGTGCTTGTTGTCTGCGGTGTTTGCGGTAGGTCAGGCTGTCATGATAGCCGGGTCCCAATTGGGGCCCTCTGCAATACCCGCTTGGCTTTAAGTTCACATTACTTATTCTGTGCTATATCAGCGGAGGCGTATGAGTAATTTTATTTACACAAGAAAGGCAGCAGCGCGTACTTTAAATGCATAAGCCACGTGAATTGTGAGTTGCGCGACCAAAAAGGCACAGCAGGCAATAATTTTTCATTTCAATGTCGCGACAGCATTTTTATATGTGAAACGGGACGTTTTTAGATTGCATGTGGTGAATGTGTGTGTGAGTCATACCTGCAACAAAACGAGCACCAAACTGTTGACATGTAAATGTTTGATTAGGACTATTAGTTGCTTGAATGCGCTGCAAGAAAAGTACTTAATATAAAGCTGAAAGAGGGATGAATTCTATTAATTTCACTAAAAAACAAAACGTAAACTAAACAAAATACAAACATATATATATGTATATCGATATCAATTAAATGTAATCGGACAACTAATCTGTAAGTGACACAAGGCGATTGTTTAAACTCTTTGAAAAGTCTTTATGTATGTATTATATTAATAATTACCAAATTCTCCTTTGGATGCTACAATAATATGAACAGAAACTCATTGGTCGAAATTCAAAGTAATATTTTGCTTAGCACAATCATAAAAAGTATTATATATAAAAATAAATCTGTAAATAAATTAAATTTGCCAGCGCAATCACATTTATTTATCATCTATTATCATATTTACTTATTTATTACTATCCCGAGTATTGAAAGAGCGGAAATGTTATAGAGGCCACAAATACATACACTACACACGCATTGCCTCCAATCAAGCAAAAAATGCGACTTTTTGTAAAATGTAACCACATTGAACTTATTGAAATTCAATGTCTGGATGCAAGAAAATAACTGTAATTGATTACCAAATTAGTTGCACACGAGCAGTCATAAGTCAAGAACAAGTATGGCCAACGACTTTTGACTATGTGGTACTATAAAATATTATCACAATTGATTTATGTCAAGCGAGGAAAATGTACTCAATGCCAACAAAGGGAAAAAAGAATGTTGGCTGCCAGGCAGGTAAGCCACCACACATTCACTCTGTCATTCAGTCAGTTAGTGAGTTAGTGAGTTGGCGAGGTGAGTCGAAGTTGTTAAAATATTTGCGCTGTCAGTCGTTATTTGGCGTAGTTGCGCTCAACTTGTCAAATTGTGTTGGCTGCAATTGAAGGCAAACGCAACGCAGCAACACAAGAAGAAGTTAACCAAAGGAAGCCTAATAAATGTCAAAAGCGCCTTTCAAGTTGGCTCAACGCCAAACGGCGTCTGTCAAAATGGCGACCGCTTAACATATTCATGACATAATCTGACTTGGCGGCAACACATGGGTCACAAAACATGACACAGATGTCGGCTGCAGAAATTTTGACAGTTCACGCTTGACGAATGGGTTTTCATTTTATTAAAATGTTCGCTAATGTTAAGTAATTAGACAAATTAAAATATGAAATTTAACATGCAAATGATGTACAGTTGACGTGCCAGTCAAGAGTTGGTAAGTATGTAATTTATGCCAACTACAGTTGCCTCCAAGCAAATTTATGCCTAATTGATTTACGACTAACAGCCGCCAGAATGGGATCCACAGCTGTTATTCTGCACATGCGTTTAAATATGGCTGCTCTGGACTTGGCCGTCCATAATTGCAAGCACTTGTTAGTTAATTAAAAATGCAAATAAGACTGCAGCTTGTCCATTGAAACTTTGGCATCCACTGGCTCACATGTGTCCCTGTCGGAACGTTAATCGAGCGCGTCAGATTTCGCAATTTAAACTTTAGCCATTTGCCAGACAACATGAACATTTGAACCCGACCACCCAAAAACACAAACAAAACATCCCATTTGCTGTTGCATACAATCAGGCGTCAGTTCTGGGCACAATGGAGGACTTAAAGCTGTTATAAATTTTAGCCTTAAAAATTTGTGATTTTTATTTGCAATAAGAAGTTACAATTAAAGACTGATTGGAAATATTAATAAATGTGACAGAATCATAGAGAAACAATTACTATTACGAAGCAAAAAATAAAAAAAATAATTTTTCATTCATAATCATAACATGTGAAAATTAGTATTATAGGTACGGATAATATAAAAGAGTCCCCATTTAATATTTTTACAAGGTTTTAATAGATTAAGAGAAAGCATATATATTTAAACTACGTTTATTTTCAGTAGTGAAAACTTAAATTTTCAACGGGGTATACGAAAAAAATAATAAAAACTTTAAAACAAAGCACCAAATCTGCGCACCTGCAGTTCATTGTTGTTGGAGTCCAGAATAATTATAAATGGGTGGCTACCATGGTGACGCTATAAAATGGCTACCTAACGGTCCTTGGTTGGGCAGCACCCATTTTGGATAGTCGAAACTTGCCAACTGTTGGCCAAAAGTTGCCCGAAAAAGCGTTGACGTGCACCGGGTCGATGTTAATGGTGTGTGTTTTGTAGCAAATAAATGAGAGTTGATTACCTTGGTTAAATAAAGTAAAAGACTAAACTGACCAAAGAGTATATGCTTAAATTCATGCTGACTCACGGACACGCAACTTGTAATGCCCGAATTTTGTAAAATCTTTTGACAAAGTCATGTGCAAAAAAAAAACTTTTAATTAAAAATGTCCCCAAAAATATGTATGTTAGGTGTATGCGGAGAATCCCTTGAGGTAATGACAAGCCAAAATCAATAGCCTTAAAGCACACTAACAAGACGCAGTTGGCCCAAGCCATAGGCCTTCCGAATTGCGACTAACAAGCAAAAGACACAGAGCAAAGCGACAAGTATTTGACCTTATGATAACGTCGATAAGTTCCACTTCTTACCTGGGCAACATGGCCCAATTATTTTGCTTCAGTGGAGCTGAAAATACGACACACGCCCCGAAAAAGCCACAAGATTTAATAAGCTACCTGACACTAGACACTGGGGGTATCTTTGGCAACACACAAGTCGTGCGTCATGCCACGAGTGTCATGAATAATTATGCGACTAGAAAGATGTGATAAAAAAAAAAACCGAAATAGATATACCTTTCAGAGTAATTGACTGTATTTATTTACAACAGACCTTCAATACATAAATTTAATTGAACCTAAATTTATTTTTTAACTTTAAATTCTTGTCCGATATTTAGTATTTAATTTAAAGAAGTGCAGAAAATGTATAAAGTAACAGAAAAGTAAAACCGAATAGTGAAATCAAGTGTCATGCAACAGCTGATGTACCCGTTGGCAACAATATCATAACAAGCACACATGATTTATGACATGTAAGCTGGACGAAAACAACTTCGCTTATGCTTATGTACTTCTAGCCATCCATCAAAACGTCTCCAGCTGCTCGACAACCTGGGCGAGCACAGCGACATCAAAAGCAACCACCGACCGCAAAAGTAGAAACGATACAAAAATGTTCGCTTTGCTGTTTCTATTAAAATATTATTAAAAGCAGAAAGGAAGGGCGCTCTGTCGCGTTGACAATTCGGTTGTTCCATTATTATTGCATACTTTGTGGCATATTTGAGCTTATGAGCAGGCACTTTCGGCAACCTTATCGGCTTTGTGCTGGCGGATTTGGTTGATGAAGACCGGCTGCACTTTGATGTCGCACAAAAGAGAATTGCAGCCAAACCTAAAGCAGACGACTTTTGCCTTTGAAATATCGCAAGCACTGCTCCCGTCAAATGAAATATCAAGGACATCTGTTACAGTAAGAAAAGAGATGCTGGCGACCCAGCATCGTATGTGCGAGTGTGTGTGTCCCAGTGGACGCAAGATTAACTCTTATTTCATGCAGACACACTAAGAAGCACAGATGATAGAAGAGACTGCTTAGAGGATGGGGGGCAGAAGCAGCTAGGAAATTGCACAATAAGCCAAAGAGCGGAAAGTTGAAGTTGTAATGCCCGGCATTCAACAATAAAATGCAAATGTCACTTTGAATGTTTCCTATGGCAATAAATATAGGGTTGTCAATTTGATTGTGTGCCCAACAAACTTGAATCTGACTTTAAAGCTGAGTTTTATTTATATAGGTGCGAATTTAACTAGTTAAATAATAAATGCTTATATTATAAATCAGATTCTTCTAATTTTTATTTCACAACACTAACACTTACTACATCACGCGCAGCTATATCACCCTGTAAATTGTAAAACAAACTGAAAACTGTTCACCAGCAAGTTCCTGCAACAATTTTTCAGAACTTTTTTAGCCGGCCAACTATTAAAGGCTTAGAGCACTTCAAGCACGCCATAGCAAAATGATAAAATTCGAATACGATTGCCTTTGCATAAATCACACACCTACGTCAGGAAAAGTTTTTGCTACTGCTATGCGTAAACGGTGCCCTTGACATTTTTGCTAAATGATGATGATGTTGAAATTGCGAGTGTGAGTCGAAGACAGTCGCTGACATTCTGACATTCTGAGCGTGCCTGGCAGCCAGACAAACTTTGATCCACCCAGTAGTTGAAGGACCCGAATGCAACAGCTATTAATTTTGCATTGCTGCATTCGTGCGGATTTTGTGGCATTTGTGACTGCCATGCAATGAAATGAAGTTATGCCCTGGCCACCTGTTCCCCTATCTCCGTGATCCACTCCTGCCACCTTTCACTACAGTCTCAAATATCAGCTGAATGTGTGCTTTGTCTAGACAATGTCTGCGTGGCATTATCAACACATTTATATAAAATTTAATCTAATAAAATTGTCAAATATGCATGCACCGTTTTCCCTCTTGTTATTGTGCTTCCTTAAAGTGGTCTTCTTTATTGACCTTAAACTTACTCGCACCAAGGCTAAGCTTTTGAATAATTCACAAATATATTTCGCCAAATAAAAAATAATAATACTGTCGACGGCACCGCTAACGGCACCACCAACATTAATACATAATACAATTTATGATTTTTATAGCTGGCGCACTGAGATTTCGTCTGCCTCACTTCATCCCTTCTTCCCTTCCCCACATCACATCGGGCATGCCTGTCAACTTAACGCGTGTGTTGACAGTTTCTTCTTGGCTTTCCCTCCCTATTTCATTTTCCAGCCATTTTTTGTTTGCTTGTGGCACCTTAAAAGCAAAAACCGTAACCAAAACCAAAAACCAACGTTGCACGCTTTCAACTTTCAATGTGCTTTGCATTTCTAAATAGTTGTCGCCAGTCCAGGTAAAATGCCGAGAAAGGAATCAAATAAGATTCTTAAAGCTGGCACCACGCAACTACGTAATACTCTGTTCCTGCGGATGCGATATTTTTCAGTTATTCAAAAATGTATCAGTAGTAGTAAAAGCATCTGACTGAATGAACGCTGTGAATCTACTCCTGAAGTCGAATCACGACAGCATTCCAAATTTATCGGAGTATTTAAGAAAAACACACACACTTGACCCGTAACCAACAAAAAGCATATTTAAATTATAAAAAGTGGTCACAATTATTGACAAAAATGATGCTTTGTAATTTAATACAAATATTTTTATAAGAAATAAAAATAATAACATTAAATAATAGTGACGATTCTCTCATTGAACAGAGTATAACAAAAATATAAAAAAATAACTGTCCCTTAGTGTTGGTTTTTTGGTCTAGTTGGTGAGGGCTACAGAACAGGCAGGCACGTGGAGCACGACTGTCGCCGGAAAGTTAATTTCGCGCTGTATTTATTATTTATGTGCATTACTTGGGCGCTCTTAAAAGATTTTCACTTAGCGCCACCGGCTGTGGCAGCTTTTAGAGCAGCAAATGATTTATGGACGGTTTTGAATAGCTTTTAATACAAATATTACTTACCAGCAAATAGTATTCCTAATCAAAATTATCGTGCTGGCCTTATCAAAGCAAGGCATTAATTCTAAACTATATTATTTTACCATATTATAAAGTAATTAGTTTAAAATAAAGTTATAATTAAATTATCTATTCATCTGAAACAACATTTAACATTTATAATAATCCAAACTGGCTTGCCCTGTTATAACATTACTTCTAGTCTATTGATATAATAATGTTATTTAATATGTCATAATGATATAATGATATAATTATGTTAATAGCATTATAAAACTAAGATAAGAAGAAATACAAAATCCAATAACTTAATCACCTTTCTTGGTACTCGAGAATCTGTGTTCATGTGCTGCTAATACACAATTAAAATCAAATTGAATTAATGCTAGACGCAGGCACACTCGAATTTCAATTTGCCAATGTGCGGCTTAAAATTTTGTTTAACGTCTTTGCCTAATTGGATTTGCACCTTAAATGGGTTAATGATGGCTGCCAGGCGTTTGAATTTTCTGAAGCCTTCGAATCGATTGTCTGCTGCTTAAATCCGCATTAATTAACACTCATTTGGCTGCTGCTGAGCGAAGCGCTTTCCAATCAAAGACAATGGCAGGGGCAAAGCTTAAGCCAAAGTCTACGTAGGTCATACGCCCCATCGGATCGGATTGCGATCACGTTGTAAGCTTAATCATTTGGCAAATTTCGTGCGTCTGTCTTTGGGCGACCGGTCGGCAGTTGGACTTTGAGTACAAGGATGCTTGAATTTGCTTTAATTAGTGCTCAAGTTTGTGAAGGGGAGCCAGTGGGCACAGCTTGTGCTTCCATCTGTCTCGCTGGTTGGTGGGCGAACAATGCGTCAAAGTGTTGTATGCAAATAAGCAAACCAGCAACCAGCAATTGTGAGTGGCAACGTCGTCGTCTACTGCGTCTCAAGCAACAGTCCTTTACAGCTCCTAAAAGCTACGCACAGCGAATGTTGCAAAATGACGCTCTCTTGGCGGACATGTTTGATTGCGAGTGCATGTTGTGCATGCCACATGGCAAGTGACCGGCCACAAATGCAACTGGAGCTGGTTTTGTTGTTGGAGCTCCGAAGCTCCGGCCAGGCCTGTCAGAACATGCGCTGCATATTAAATGTACATATTCACAGATGAGTGATGGGCGATGGGTGGTAGCAAACGGCAAACGCAACTCAAAGTGCGGTCAGAATATGAAATGTTTGAGATTTGTTTAATACTTGCAAGATCTCGCATATGCTCCTCACATGGAATCTACAAGAACTGCTAATGCATTCACCAGTTAGCTAAGTTTATATTGATGATGCGATTGAAAAATGAATCTGTTGCACATATGTAGACATACATATACACGATCCGCATAGGAGCCACACAAATTCCTTTTAAGAAATGCAGGCAAAATATGTGTAAGATCCACAGTTTTGTTTTTTCTAAAAATAGACATAATTCACTATCCATAAGCGAATCACTTAAGTAAAAATATATATATTCTAAAACTTATTTATTCTTTAATTCCCATTGCTTCTACATGTGGCCCATATCTGTCTATCGATTATAACTTTGCTTTCAAAGCGATTTAAATTTATTAAAAATCTCAACGGCCATCTATATGTAGTGTGATTGCCGCATCTCTGTTTAAAAATAATACGATATAAATCTCTATACAAAGGACATTTATGCTAACACATTAGTAGCCTGACCTACCCCAAAGAGCAATTTTATTTAATGTCGTCCATTTACAATGACATCAAAGGCAAGTAAAAGTGTATAAAAACTGTAATTAAACTGCAATTTCACAGTGACGACTCCGTTGACATTTACGGAAATGAACTCCACAAAAGCGACAAGTAAGGTTTATGTTGATGTCTACGACGACCTTAAAAGCGGCAAAGTCACAAGAACAGAGAGTGAGTGCACCGAGGAGAAACTTCACTGAAGTTTGACAATTTTCAAAGAAAATTATTTAAAAACTAGCTGCGGATAAAAACTAATATTATTTTTAAACTTTACTCAAAATAAAAGTAACACACATCACACCGATTAAATGTTGTCATAGAGCTCGATTTCGATGCCATGAGACTTATCATATTCAGTCTTATGAAAATAACATAGAATCAACTAATAAGAAATTTGTATTAATACGATTAGGTAGTAAAATATTTCAAACATGGTTCGCATATCATGGCCAATGCTCACATCCTTAATAACAATTCGTATATATCTTGGGCGTATAGGGCATAGGAGACATAAGGCGAGCGCGTGCTCTTTTTTTTTTTCATTAAAATCAAAAGTATAATTAAATTCTTGGAACTCAGAAGAGCTGACCAAGCGAATGTCCGCCCCCGGGACCTGCTTCCACACACCGCACACATGCTGGGAATTTGTTTGTTATGACAGCACAAAAACTGTACATGGGATACGTTTTTCTCTGCACTGCATACATGTCAAGGGACATGGGAAAAGGACTGAGGGAAGCTCAGTGACTCTGACCATTAGACAAGTACTGCATGGCATATGTTTTTAATTTGTTGTTTTTGGTTTAAATAACTGCTAAATGTCATTTGCTTTAGTGCATGCTTTTAATTGTTGCTTTTAATGAAGTAATCTGTAAATATAACGGGCATCCGAGGTATACTTCCGCTTGTAGCAACGCGAATTTGGTTGTAGTTGAATTGTGGCGAAATTTCACAATAATCAATAATTTAACGAACTTCAGTAAAGCAGAAGAATATACAATATATGTACATATACAAAAGACATAAAGCGGCAGTCAGTCAACAGCAATCGTATAGATTTATGAGCCAAGTCAACAGCCGAAATGGCAACAACAACAAAAGCAGAATTTTGTTCAGTCAATAACATTGTCTAAACTTCACAAACGACATTATTTATCTGTTACACACAAACACATACATCCATGTGCGTATACATAAACTTTATATATACATATGTGTATACATATATTATTTCCATTATGTTGTTGATAATTTAAAGTGAGTAGCCAGCAATTACAGAAAGTTATATATTCATATAATATTATGCATGTTAAAATCATCATTCATAAAAATTAAAAAAAAAAAACAAAAGCTATAAATAAAAAAAGGAAATACATAACTTTATTGTTGATCAAATATAAATATATTATTTTTCAGAAATTTCAATAATTAGTTGACATGAAGTTGAATAAAATATAACAAATAACTCTTTATATACCAGAGAACCATTGCTTATCTGACTTGAATTGATAATTGTTTGTGTTTGCTCGTTTCTGCATCGCAATGTTTTATTTGTGCTTCAAATGTTGAAAAACGGACACACTTATTATTGCTTGCCCCCAACCAGTCTCTGTTGCACTTTACCAGCCGTTTAAGTTGAGTTGATGTCCTGGGCAGCTACAGCAACCACATGTCCTGCAGGGCAATTTCTGTTTCCATTGTATTGCATTTTCCTAACTGTATTGAGCTTATCTGTAGCCTTACACAAGCCCCAACCAAAATGGACAAGATTTATTTACTGTTTCCGAGCAGAACTACTATTAGAAAACAGCATGCCCATCTATTTAAACATATCATACACACATATACACACACACACACACAATATATATAGGAGATGCCAAAATAAAAGGCTTTAGAATGGGAGCTGCCAAAAAATGTATTTCACATTAAATTTGAATATATGGCCACAATAACCACAAATATTTCGCTCAAGCATTTAATTTCATTTCATTTCCATTGTCAGTTGTGTTTAGTTTAGTTCGATGCGATTTCAAACGCTGGGCAGCTATGGGGAATTGTAAATCTGAGCAGCGTAAATAAATCAGCTTTATTACTGAGCCCGCCATATTTACAGCTGAGCAGAGCAGTTCATTTGACTTATTGTTGACAAGCTTTTAAATAAATTGAATTTACTGACATCAACGTAGCAGCAAACCTGCCAGCAAGAACAGCCAACATTGCCTGCCTGGACAACTCGTGCTAGGACTGAACACTGAGCGCTCACATTTAGCAAACATTTGCCAAGGATTTACGACTGTGGCCAGCCCGACAGCCACTTCGCGCTAGCTGCTCCACTCACCTGGTCGTGTGTAATGCCAACAAACTGCAAATTGCTACAAAATCACTTAACTGTAAATTTTTATAGCATCTCTTACGCCATGTGAAAATCCAATAGAAAACAATGCCAGTGGGCATGTGGGAATAATAATGTTATCTGGGAAACGGTTTTTGCAATTTTTAAATAAGGGAATCAGTCTCAAAATGTATTTTGGTTTATACTTATATAAATGTCTTTGGCTTGGCCAATGTATGAATATTTTATAACAATTCAGAAATATTTATTTCTGGATATACTTCAAATACAAATTAACTTATGTTAAACATTTTAAACTGTTAGATAAAAATAAAAAAAACCTTTTTAATTTATAATACAATTTTTATTTAAGTTGCATTTTAGGTATTTAGTATAGTAATATTTACACAAGCATATTCTAAATAAGGGGGACAATCGACAAGCGGTTTTTATTGGTTTTTTTTAGACAGAGCTACATGTAGAAATAATATCTGGAATGTACTTGAACAAATATAACTTGCTCGTGGCGCATATCTACCCCTCTCTCTCCCACTTCTTTAAACGATTCACTCTGTAGGGCAAGCGGAAACAATTGTCAGGGCCATCGTCACTCAGCGCAGCCATTTTGCTGTTTGCCAGTTGCCAGTTAAGGGCTCCATTGCGTTTTATGATATTGTGAGCATTGCAAAGCGTTTGACTGTTTCGTTCGCTTGTTTCCAGGTCGCTTACTTGGCCTTTCTGTGGCTTTACGGCTATTTTACATTAAATTGCAAATGAAATGGATAAAAGGAACTCCCAAATATGGGAGGATGAGTGTCATCTCCATTGTGCATTGTTAAACTGGAATTTTAATTGAAGTTTTTCAACACATACACATATGTGCGCATGTGAAGGGTTCTGCGTTTGCATTTGTCTGACTGGTTGTATACCACATTAAAGTGTTAAATAGCATTTGCCTGTTTGTTTGCTTTCGTTATTTTTTTTTGTTTTTTTCTTCTTTTCTGGTCGACGTGCTATGCATATCAAATGAATGAGGCCACCCTCGCATTAAAGGGTCTACATCATTACATCTGGAATATGACACCTGAGATTGCACGAAATGAGCGGAAAAATAATGGGTCAAGCAGGCAAATGGACTTGCGTAATGTGATGTGGCTTTAATAGTCAACAAAGGCAGGAAAGGCAGTAGTTTGCCTGCCTTAGATATCTGCAGGTAATTTGAGAGAATGCCACTTCAGAGTAATGTCTAATTGTCTTTAAAACTACAGGTCCTACTTAAAAACATAATAATTATAATAATATGAAATAAAGTGTTTAAAATAAGATATGAAATACTTTCGATTAATATATTTATATATAGAGTTAAGTATTCAATATTATATTTAACTCAAAATTGAAGATTTCAGAGACTTACTACTTACTTCGGGTGTCTAGATTGCCCAGTTCATAAATAAACAATTAGGCACCACGCGTCGAGAAACATTTGTGTGGGTTCACAGGCAGCTATTAAGAGCCACTTACTGCTCCTTTGCCTAATCGTAAAAGCTTGTATAGGTTCATGGTACCTTTTTACATGTGTCTAATCTTTTATTATGCCCTTTTTGCGTTGGTGAACCTTTTTCACCTGACCACAAAATAAGCTATTAATAACCACATGGAACTGAGAATTGTCTGCCACCCTATTTGGGGCTTAGGTCACTTGTTCTTCCACATGCTTAACTATTGTATCAAATTTGCCAATGTACAAAAGAGTTTCCGCTTCCGGCAATTTTGTCGGCTCCAAAAGTAAATATATGTATCGCTTGTAACTTTGGTTTGGTCCAGAAACTTACGTATTATTGTTGCTGGTTGCCAACTTGGCCTTAACCCTTGTGTCTCTTAATCTCTTTCCAAGTCTGTCTGTCAGGGTTTCTGTCTGTGTGTTTGTGTCAAGGGCCGCGGGCGCGTTTGTCTGCAAAGTTTGGCTTGCAAATATCATTGCCTACCTAGGGGCGTCGCTGAGGCAGCTTAATCAAATATGCATGCAACGGCATTTCTTTATGTTTACCACCGCACACAGCTGCTTCAGTAATAAGTGTCATAGGTTTCGCTTATCCAGTGCCACCGACTTGCCCCGTAGCAACAACAACAACCACTTCAAATGTCAGTTAATAAATTGCAAAACGTTTTTCTGCGAATCGACATACCGGCAACTTATCAACCCAGCAACCAACTGCACTTAATGTCAGTGACACACACATAGATTCCCCTCTTACCTCAAACAAACTAGTGGGTGGGCATATCGCAGCTGAGGCGCTGAGTCGGGAGTTCGAGCCCAGGGCAGACAATGAAGTTGCCGTTGTTGACATGAAGCGTGACGAGAACAAGTCCTGCGACCCCTGCAACTCGATCCTCTACTGTGTACCACAGACATTTACAAATAAACAGCGCTAAATTATAGCTGCCTCGTGGGCGAATGCCGAACACGGCTGTACCTTTCTGCTCTCTCCACTTGTAAATAATATGGAGAGCTACACCTGCTGACGATGTCGTCGCCAAAGTCTAACTTTTAACTACAACAACAATAGTCACTCGTATACCAATTACAGCTGCAACAAGCAGACTAAAAAAGTATGTCTATAACATCGAAACTTGTATGATCTAACACAGCAGTGAAAACAAAAACTATAGCAAATTATGCCGACAAATTATTGCATAAGGAAGTAGAGTTTAGTATGAACATAATATTATAAGAACATTCGATAAGAAGTAGAAGCCAATCAATCATAAAACAAAAAATCAGAATTAAATAAAACAATATTTTCTTTCATTTAATATTGAGTAAAAGAAAAATTGGTTTGATTTAGATAGCAAATACATTAGAGGGCTTCATCGATTACAATTCAATTTATTTAAATATACTAGTTAAAAGATTTAAGAAAAAATATATACATATACATACTGAAAGTGTATCATTCAAACTAAGGCCTTTTTAGATCAAGGTATGCTAAATGTACACAATTTAATACATAATAATAATAAGCTTAACTATAAAATTAAAATTTTTTAATAAATTCAACATAATATTTATTCGATTGCTCCAAGCGTATCATAATACATGGCCAAGACAGGTGTTACACTCCACAGGAGTCTAACAAAGTTCGAAGCACTTTACAAAGCACAACGTTCAAGTTGACGATGCTGAATTGCATTTTGGCAGGAAGCACAGGTTAAGTTAGGTGCAACTCCAGCTCAGGGTTCGCAACAGTTTGTAGGTTGGAAAATGTTAGGCTGACAATGCTGCAATTTTTTATTGATGATGCCACTGTCAAGGCCAACAACAAGACAGTGTACAAACAAGTACAACTGATGTTAATTACAATACACGTTAATTGCAAACGCATTTCGATCTTTGGCAAAAGTTTTTCAATTAAATTTATGCTGCAATCAATGCCGAAGCCGTAAATACTTTGAAGATGCGTTGACAATTAATTGCATTGCATTCAATTCACTCACATAATGAGTGGGGCTTGGGGGCTTGGGGGCTTGGATACGTGGCATGCTGCCTGAAAACTTCTTTTTGCCAAGTTTTCTTTGCCTGTCTCGGTGTGCGAAAACTTTTCACAAAAACTTGTTTCTCTTTATGCTTAGTTGCGAAATTATCTCTTTGTATTGGGCTTCTCGGATTTGGATGCGTTCAGACCAGGTCAGTTTTCCTCCAGCCACGCTAGCACAGAGTGCTATAAATTAAAACTTTACCGACAAGGTGATATTTCTTCTATTTTTTTTTTTTGTTTCACAGGAATAAGAAGCAATACCCCGTCAGTTTGTTAGTGCAAAACAATGAACTATCTTTAATACAGAAGATTGTAAAGAGACATTAATAAACATTAACGAGACAAATAAAGCATCACAAACTGTACTTATGACACGAGTGATAATTTAAGTTAGTTTGAATCTGATGTTTGCTAAATAATATTTTAAATATTTGTGTGGTGTCTCCGAGGCGATAATTATTAACTATATTCATTAACTTTCTTCTCCGAATGAATACTGATTCCTATTCAGTTATACAATATGCAAGTTTTAAAGTTTTCATAGCGAGACAAAAAAATAGAATTGAAAAAGAAAAGAAATATCCATAAAAAAAAAAACAAACAAATATTTATCATTTATTGCTTTATTCTGTGACATAATTCAGTCATTGCAGAATATGAGCTGTCATTTTAAAACTATGCAACAAAGTATATTTGGTCACTCACATGACCAAGCTGCAAACAATTTAGCCATTAGCTTTTCACTTAAAAAAATTACATTTCTTTATGTTTCTTGATTCGCTGATGTTCAGCTGAACGAGTAGCTGAAGTCTGCAGATGCAGGCACAACTTGGCCGCCCTTCAGACGTTGTCACAGTGCATGTCACGACGCCAGTGCCAGTTGGAATCGTGCATGCGTCTGGCTGGAAATCCCTGATTTAATGGCGTGGAAAATTAGAAAACGTTTGCATTGGTGTCATGGACTGACCTCGGTCGGGGTGTAATCGTCTGGCAGCTGTCAAACCGACTGGCCTCGATTTCCAAGGATCGCAGTCGCAGCTTAAATGTGTGGCATTTGGGACAATTGCAGCAATTTTGAAGGGATGCCAAATTGCCTGCTTGGCAAGCGTCTGCTCAGGTGTTTGAAAAGTGCATCTAATGACTTCATAAATTAAAGCCGGAAACCTCACACAAACACACATACTACAACTTAGTGTGTATGAGGTTGTTGTAACTTTATCCAACTGAAGTTGAGAGGCTTTTTAGCAGCTTCGTGTGCATTTTTAATGAAGTTTGCCACTGTGGTTTTTTGTTACTACACGCCCACATCTTTAGCGGTCGGCATTTACCAAAAGGCTCAAGTTTCGCAGCACGCCCCGCTTTATAAAAGACTTTGCAGCTGCGTCTTACTAATAAATGTGTCTGCTAGCAAGTCTATAAAGTGCTTTTAATTAGTTGTGTTGGCTTTCTGCAATAAGAATGTGTGCAAAAAAAAAGTCAAGAAAAACACGAAGAAAAGGACACCGAAGACTACATACCCTTGCCGCATAGAAATAACCTGCCGACATTTAAATTTACTTTAAACTGGTAGAAAGAGACTCTGACAAAATATATCTTTGGTTACATTGACTGAGCTAGAATCCCTCATACTCTTCAGTTGGCTACAAACTATTACACTACATTTTAATACCCTCTGCTAGCGTATACGAACTATAACACAATTATGCTGTTATTGTTTAACAAGTTGGGTGTTCCTTTTTATTAAAAGTTAACTTGCAACTGCCTGTCTTCATATATGTTTCACAAATTAAAATGGCTTAAGTTTGGGTAACAGAAATTGAGCGAAGCTTCAAGTTGCATATGAATATAATTTGTTGGCTTGAAATAAATAATAATTAAAATATATGGTATAGTATAGTTTTGTCACAAAATACTGTTGAAACCGCAACCGACCGTTTAATACTCTGATACCAATAAGGAATACCATCTGATGACAGGTGCTACACAACAGGGTGGGTGTAGCCAAGAAATACGAATCTTTGAAGAAGATTCCTAGTAATCTACCTTCCAAGTTTGGTTTTGTAATCGCAGTAGATATAGGATTTTGTGAATTTTGTGGGCAAGGCCGAATAAATTATAGTACGAGTTCCCCGAAAAATACCTTCCACAATTGGTACCCTAAAATTACGGAATATATATATAATTTTAGGGGGAAGTGGACGAGGCCGAACAAAATGTTTGAGGACGTAGAATGCAATCTACCTTCCAAGTACGGTTGAATTAACTTTTAAATTGCAAACGATATGGGCTTCTGGGAATATAGGGGGCGGGAGTAAGCGTGGTCCAAAATTGTTCAACCTTTTGAAGGGTGTTACTAGCTATATACCTTAAAAGTTTGGTGACTATATCTTTAAAATTTTACCGATTTGCACTTTCAGAAATATAGTTATTGGCAATTATGGAGGCAAGGGTGGACGCTGCCATGCAATTATTCTATCTGTTCCAAATCGGCAATATGTCTTCTAGATAAAAACTGCGGAAAATATAGAGAATTAAGAGCAAGGAACTCGAGATGGCGTAGGAGGGCGTGACCCATGCCGATCTTTGGAGGACATTGCCAACAACCTGCTAACCGAAATTGGTGACTGTAGCCTAAAATTGTATATCAATAATCTTAAGCCAGTTTTAAATGAAAAACTAAAACTTTTCATTATTTAGAATATATGTCTTTATTGGATCGCTAAAATGATCTCTATTTATATTTGCAATCACAACAATCTGTTGATCACTGTTAATAGAGGTTTATCAATTTACTTGATTATCGAATGGTATCCACTCTGCTCACTTATGTTTTCGAACAAGCACCTCGTACTTTTCGAACTTTCTCAGAGGCAAAGCCTCGTAACGGATGATGCATGTCCTTTGCGCTAGATACAATGTGCCAATGAACACTCCACCATCAGTTTTCGCTCGGCAGATATAAACGCGTTCGTCGGCAGAGCTCGTTCCAACAGAGACGGCATTATTTTCCAGATATCCATCAAAACTGCGCACCCAGTGATAGCTGACTGTTTCAGTGGAAACCAGTACTTGGTAGGAGGTAGCTGAATTGGTGACTGATTCGGTGTTAAATGTGGCATATGCAGTTTCGGCTCTAACACGTGCTGGCAGTGCAGAGTTGATATACAAGACGCGTCCCACGAAATTTCTATAACCATTCGGATCAACGCCGCCGAGAACAGCGTTTTCGGGGAAAAGCTTCGTCTTGTCGGATATGATCCAATTATCTGTATTATCGTACACTCCACAGTGTATTGCGCCTAACAACTGGGCAAAAGTTAGCACAAGAGCCGTAAGTTTCACGGGAGAATACATTGTTTAAACTGTTCGGTAGCCGATTGAAAACTGTTGTGTTGTCTGGAGACGAGTCTACCATTTATATATGAATTTAATAAGTGTTGATGGGAGTGACATGCTGATAAGCGCAGATGTTGTAAATCTATAAGTAAAAGGGGGTTTTAGATCCTCGACGGAAGTATTGATTAGATTTCCGAAAATTTGGTATATGGTATATGGTTCACTTAGCGTTTCTTTAGATTTGAACTGATTTGTTATCAATATATACGGTGTCTCAAAGCTTATTTGGACCAGTTTCTAGCAAAATATTTAAAGTGCTGTATGGTTTAAACAAAGAAACAAACGCAAAATGTTTAAATGCCAATTTGTTTAATTTTATATCACGTTTGAGAAAAAAACTTTAGTTTTTATTAAAATATTAATTAATTAATTAAAATTAATCAAAAATTTAAAACATATCCAAAATACATGTCAAAGCTTATTTCGAACAGTCTTAAAAAAGTAACATATTTGGCGTATAAAAACTTAAATAAGGATGCTAATACTTAGTATGATATGCTTTAGCCTTAACAACTTCCCTTAACCTATTATCATGGAAGATACCAGCTTCTGTGCTAATCTTGCTCCACTCATCCAGCACTTTTGAGATCCTGTTTGCTGGATATGCTGTGATTCCGGATGTTATTTTCCAGCAGAGCCCACAAATTTTCAATAACATTTAAATCTGGAGACGGGGCCGGTGGAATTATCATGTGGGGGGTAAGCCAGAACTGTACTAATCCGGACTTATGATTGGGGTCATTGTCGTGGTAGAATCGGAAAGTACGTCGGATTCCTAGCTTCTCATCATTTTGGCGTAAATTTTCCTTTAATATATTGAAGTACACATTCTTGTCCATTGTTGTTCCAATAACCACCAAATTCCCGACGCCGGCTGCCGAGATAGATGCCCATACCATGTCACTTCCTCCTCCGTGCTTGACTGTTGCCTTTACGTTTTTGGGATCCATCTCAGTACTGGACTGTCGCCACACATAATGCCGTCCGTTCGAGCCAATAATTTTGAATTTTGACTCATCTCTCCAGAACACCAAATCCTTGTCCAAGTGGAATTTGGAGAACGTCATCCTGGTCCCTTTATTTTTAGCGCTTATAAATGACTTCTTCCGTGGTACTCGGGCATTAAAGTCATGGTTGTGCAGAACTAGGCGCACAACTTTTACACTCCACTTTTTCCCCATTTCATCCTGCACGTTTTGAGTCAGGTTTGGTGCCGATAGCTTACGATTTCCCCTTATTTTCCTGATGATCCTCCGCTCTTCTTGTTTGGTGAAAATCTTGTTTGGTGCCATTCTGCCCTTGTCCTCTATCCGATTTGCGTCCACGAAGCTCCGGATGATGTTGTATACAGTTTAGTTGTGAATAGATGTGAATATCCCATTTGGAAGTGTTCCAGGATGAGATTCCGTTGGTCAATAGTAGTCCGTTTGTCCATAGTCCTTGTTTGCTAATTGCACCCAAAATGCCGGATATAATAAAATTAACTACGAAGTATTAGTCTATTTATCCCAAAAGAAATCAACTTGACGTAAAAATCCGGGTTTTATGGCAACCAGATGTCCATAACGCAACTGCTTGAAATAAGCTTTGACATAAAAAGCACGTACTCTTTTACATAACCCGACCTAGCTGGTGGGGAAACCATATTTTATTAGGGTCATATATTGATTTTGGTGGTTAAAATATGTACCTGCCATAGGTTTTTGGAATTTTTGAAAAATAATGTATAATTAGTTTATGGGAGGCAATTAAAAATTTTGCTAGGCACTGGTCCAAATAAGCTCTGAGCTCTGTACATATCTACGATACTTAATTTATTGCGATAGTGACAAAAGAAAAACTACATGGGGGTTTCTCGTCCGATCGGATCTGAATTAGTTTTCAAATATCGAGGGTAAAATATATGCATCGGTAGAAGAAGACATCGGCATCAATGGCAGAACCTATTAAGTATTTATTGTAGTTTTCTCATATATAAATGTTTCAGAAATTAAATGTGCTTAACTTTAGGAAACAGAAATTGAGTGTAGTTTCACGTTTCCTACGAATATAATTACAATGCTTGAATTATATAATAAATAAACTGATAAGCCCAGCACATTTTCTACACAAAATACTGTTCAAACTGCACGCAGTCAGTGGACAATAAGAATATAATAACTAGTATCTCATTCTCTTTTCTTAACCAATAATCGTAAGTCTTAAATGAAACCAAACAATTACAGACAGCAAAAAACAATATATTTAAAAGAATATTCCACATTCCATTCTTTCATTCAAATTCTCGATTAATCAATCACATTTACGAGAAGACAAATGTCAAAATGATTACCCAAAATCAATTTGAAAAAATAAATAGCATCAACCTTATTATTGTTTTAATTATATTTGAAAAAATAAATAGCATCAACCTTATTATTATTTTAATTATATATATTTACTCCATTACTTAAATTATGTGTATTTATATTTGTATACCGATGTAAGACAATTTATGATCGATTTAACACAATTTGAGCTAAACAACCTGTTGATTAATGTTCATTGAAGCTCATTCAAGCATTTAATATCGCAATCTTATGAATTGATTTGAATATCGTATGGTATCCACTCTGCTGACTTATGTTTTCGAACCAGCACCTCGTACTTTTCGAACTTTCTCAGAGGCAAAGCCTCGTAACGGATGATGCATGTCCTTTGCGCTAGATACAATGTGCCAATGAACACTCCACCATCAGTTTTCGCTCGGCAGATATAAACGCGTTCGTCGGCAGAGCTCGTTCCAACAGAGACGGCATTATTTTCCAGATATCCATCAAAACTGCGCACCCAGTGATAGCTGACGGTTTCATTGGAAACCAGTACTTGGTAGGAGGTAGCTGAATTGGCGACTGATTCGGTGTTAAATGTGACATATGCAGTTTCGGCTCTAACACGTGCTGGCAGTACAGAGAAGAGATACACGACACGTCCCACGAAACTTCTATAACCATCCGGATCAACGCCGCCGAGAACAGGGTTTTCGGGGAAAAGCTTCGTCTTGTCGGATATGATCCAATTATCTGTATTATCGTACACTCCACAATGTATTGCGCCTAACAACTGGGCAAAAGTTAGCACAAGAGCCGTAAGTTTCACGGGAGAATACATTGTTTAAACTGTTCGGTAGCCGATTGAAAACTGTTGTGTAGTCTGGAGACGAGTCTACCATTTATATATGAATTTAAAGTGTTGATAGGAGCAACATGCTGATAAGCGCAGATGTTGTAAATTTATGAGTAAAAGGGGGTTTTAGATCCTTGACGGAAAAATTGATTAGATTGCCGAAAATTTGGTATACAAACTTCACTAAGCATTTCTTTAGAATTTAACTGATTAGTTATCAATATATAGTCCATATCTACGATACTTAATTTATTCCGATAGTGACTATCATGACGACATTCTGACAAAAGAAAAACTACATGGGGGTTTCTCGTCCGATCGGATCTGAATTAGTTTTCAAATATCGAGGGTAAACTATATGCATCTGTAGAAGAAGACATCGGCATCAATGGCAGAACCTATTCAGTATTTATTGTAGTTTTC
Source organism: Drosophila setosimentum (assembly GCA_035043505.1). NCBI lineage: Eukaryota > Metazoa > Arthropoda > Insecta > Diptera > Drosophilidae > Drosophila > Drosophila setosimentum. The sequence continues at coordinate 1,727,243 of JAWNMY010000007.1, forward strand.
TCATATATAAATGTTTCAGAAATTAAATGTGCTTAACTTAATTGAGTGTAGTTTCAAGTTTCCTACGAATATAATTACAATGCTTAAAATATATAATAAATAAACTGATAAACACAGTACATTTTCTACACAAAATACTGTTCAAACTGCACGCAGTCAGTGGACAATAACAATAAAATAACATGTAAGAGTGCTGTAGTCGAGTGAACTCGACTACGATATATCCTGAACCCAGTTATTGAATATATTTTATTATTATTGGCAAATTCCCCTTTTAACAGATTTGCACTAAAATGCGAGCAGCTCTGGAAGCGCCCTCTGCCGACAAAACATATTGACGCTCGCATATTTATTCATACAGAAAATGCTTGCGGCTGCTGATAGAACAGAGATCAATATGGGAATATATTTTCGACTATAACTTGGGTGTCTCTTATACGATCTTGACGAAATTCAGCAGTTGATCAATAGTATGCATATGCATATTGTGTATTAATTAGAAGATTCTGCTTTTAAAATTGTGACATTTATTGCTATCGGAAATTTAATCTATCGATATTCGATAAACGAAGAAAGTTATCGAAAAAATAACGCAAACTTGATCTGCGCCTGGTATACGAGAACCTATATTCCATAGCTCTTACAGTTTCTGACATATGCGTGTTCATACAGACGGACGGACGGGCAGGGTTATATCGACTCGACTATTGATCCTGATCAAGAATATATATACTTTGTGGGGTCGGAGATGCTGCCTTCTGCCTGTTACATACATTTGCACAAAACCATTATACCCTTTTTACCCAATTTTAATGGGTTCAGGGTATAATAACTAGTATCTCATTCTCTTTTCTTAACCAATAATCGTAAGTCTTAAATGAAACCAAATTATTATTATAAGGAATATTCCTCAGTCTATTCTTTCATGCAAATTCTCGATTAATCAATCACATTTACGAGAAGACAAATGTCAAAATGATTACCCAAAATCAATTTGAAAAAATAAATAGCATCAACCTTATTATTATTTTAATTATATATATTTCCTCCATTACTTAAATTATGTGTATTTATATTTTTATACCGATGTAAGACAATTTATGATCGATTTAACACAATTTGAGCTAAACAACCTGTTGATTAATGTTCATTGAAGCTCATTCAAGCATTTAATATCGCAATCTTATGAATTGATTTGAATATCGTATGGTATCCACTCTGCTGACTTATGTTTTCGAACCAGCACCTCGTACTTTTCGAACTTTCTCAGAGGCAAAGCCTCGTAACGGATGATGCATGTCCTTTGCGCTAGATACAATGTGCCAATGAACACTCCACCATCAGTTTTCGCTCGGCAGATATAAACGCGTTCGTCGGCAGAGCTCGTTCCAACAGAGACGGCATTATTTTCCAGATATCCATCAAAACTGCGCACCCAGTGATAGCTGACGGTTTCATTGGAAACCAGTACTTGGTAGGAGGTAGCTGAATTGGAGACCGATTCGGTGTTAAATGTGGCATATGCAGTTTCGGCTCTAATACGTGCTGGCAGTGCAGAGGCGAGATACAAGACGCGTCCCACGAAACTTCTATAACCATCCGGATCAACGCCGCCGAGAACAGGGTTTTCGGGGAAAAGCTTCGTCTTGTCGGATATGATCCAATTATCTGTATTATCGTACACTCCACAATGTATTGCGCTTAACAACTGGGCAAAAGTTAGCACAAGAGCCGTAAGTTTCACGGGAGAATACATTGTTTAAACTGTTCGGTAGCCGATTGAAAACTGTTGTGTAGTCTGGAGACGAGTCTACCATTTATATATGAATTTAAAGTGTTGATAGGAGCAACATGCTGATAAGCGCAGATGTTGTAAATCTATGAGTAAAAGGGGGTTTTAGATCCTTGACGGAAGTATTGATTAGATTTCCGAAAATTTGGTATACAAACTTCACTAAGCGTTTGTTTAGAATTTAACTGATTAGTTATCAATATATAGTCCATATCTACGATACTTAATTTATTGCAATAGTGACTATCATGACGACATTCTGACAAAAAAAAAACTACATTGGGGGTTTCTCGTCCGATCGGATCTGAATTAGTTTTCAAATATCGAGGGTAAACTATATGCATCTGTAGAAGAAGACATCGGCATCAATGGCAGAACCTATTCAGTATTTATTGTAGTTTTCTCATATATAAATGTTTCAGAAATTAAATGTGCTTAACTTAATTGAGTGTAGTTTCAAGTTTCCTACGAATATAATTACAATGCTTAAAATATATAATAAATAAACTGATAAACACAGTACATTTTCTACACAAAATACTGTTCAAACTGCACGCAGTCAATGGACAATAACAATAAAATAACATGTAAGAGTGCTGGAGTCGAGTGAACTCGACTACGACATACCCTGAACCCAGTTATTGAATATATTCTATTCTTATTGGCAAATTCCCCTTTTAAAAAATTTGCACTAAAATGCAAGCAGCTCTGGAAGCGCCCTCTGCCGACAAAACATATTGACGCTCGCATATTTATTCATACAGAAAATGCTTGCGGCTGCTGATAGAACAGAGATCAATATGGGAATATATTTTCGACTATAACTTGGGTGTCTCTTATACGATCTTGACGAAATTCAGCAGTTGATCAATAGTATGCATATGCATAGAAGATTCTGCTTTTAAAATTGTGGCATTTATTGATATTCGATAAACGAAGACAGTTATCGAAAAAATAACGCAAACTTGATCTGCGCCTGGTATACGAGAACCTATATTCCATAGCTCTTACAGTTTCTGACATATGCGTGTTCATACAGACGGACGGACGGCCAGGGTTATATCGACTCGACTATTGATCCTGATCAAGAATATATATACTTTGTGGGGTCGGAGATGCTGCCTTCTGCCTGTTACATACATTTGCACAAAACCATTATACCCTTTTTCCCCATTTTTAATGGGTTCAGGGTATAATAACTAGTATCTCATTCTCTTTTCTTAACCAATAATCGTAAGTCTTAAATGAAACCAAATTATTATTATAAGGAATATTCCTCAGTCTATTCTTTCATGCAAATTCTCGATTAATCAATCACATTTACGAGAAGACAAATGTCAAAATGATTACCCAAAATCAATTTGAAAAAATAAATAGCATCAACCTTATTATTATTTTAATTATATATATTTCCTCCATTACTTAAATTATGTGTATTTATATTTTTATACCGATGTAAGACAATTTATGATCGATTTAACACAATTTGAGCTAAACAACCTGTTGATTAATGTTCATTGAAGCTCATTCAAGCATTTAATATCGCAATCTTATGAATTGATTTGAATATCGTATGGTATCCACTCTGCTGACTTATGTTTTCGAACCAGCACCTCGTACTTTTCGAACTTTCTCAGCGGCAAAGCCTCGTAACGGATGATGCATGTCCTTTGCGCTAGATACAATGTGCCAATGAACACTCCACCATCAGTTTTCGCTCGGCAGATATAAACGCGTTCGTCGGCAGAGCTCGTTCCAACAGAGACGGCATTATTTTCCAGATATCCATCAAAACTGCGCACCCAGTGATAGCTGACGGTTTCATTGGAAACCAGTACTTGGTAGGAGGTAGCTGAACTGGCGACTGATTCGGTGTTGAATGTGGCATATCCAGTTTCGGCTCTAATACGTGCTGGCAGTGCAGAGGTGACATACAAGACACGTCCCACGAAATTTCTATAACCATCCGAATCAACGCCGCCGAGAACAGGAGCACCTCGTACTTTTCGAACTTTCTCAGCGGCAAAGCCTCGTAACGGATGATGCATGTCCTTTGCGCTAGATACAATGTGCCAATGAACACTCCACCATCAGTTTTCGCTCGGCAGATATAAACGCGTTCGTCGGCAGAGCTCGTTCCAACAGAGACGGCATTATTTTCCAGATATCCATCAAAACTGCGCACCCAGTGATAGCTGACGGTTTCATTGGAAACCAGTACTTGGTAGGAGGTAGCTGAACTGGCGACTGATTCGGTGTTGAATGTGGCATATCCAGTTTCGGCTCTAATACGTGCTGGCAGTGCAGAGGTGACATACAAGACACGTCCCACGAAATTTCTATAACCATCCGAATCAACGCCGCCGAGAACAGGGTTTTCGGGGAAAAGCTTCGTCTTGTCGGATATGATCCAATTATCTGTATAATCGTACACTCCACAATGTATTGCGCCTAACAACTGGGCAAAAGTTAGCACAAGAGCCGTAAGTTTCACGGGAGAATACATTGTTTAAACTGTTCGGTAGCCGATTGAAAACTGTTGTGTAGACTGGAGACGAGTCTCCCATTTATATATGAATTTAAAGTGTTGATAGGAGCGACATGCTGATAATCGCAGGTGTTGTTAATCTATGAGTAAAAGGGGGTTTTAGATCCTTGACGAAAGTATTGATTAGATTTCCGGGCAATTTGTGAACACTTATCTTTAGAATACGTCACGCTTAGCTGAGTGTTAGTAATGTTTATGTGATAAGCTTTGAACATTGTAGAAATAAAACGAGTTCTGACTAACTGATTGGTTATCAATACAATTTCCATATTAACGATATGTAATGCAATATGCCGGCATTTTGACTAGAAGAAATCACCCATGGGTGTTTCTCATCTGGGTAATATATATGCATATATATCATTGAAATTTAATTTTTCCCTTACCTCAAAAATGAAGCTAAAATTGACTTATTTCTTATTGGGCAAGCACAGATAAAATCAATAAAATTTATCTGATATATTAGTTGTGGCAATCCAAAAGTGCTTTTAATAAGTTATTTCAAATACAAAATGTGAAAAATTTGACAATGAAATCGGAATCAGTTGTAAAATTGCCTTGCAATTACTTTCGCATAACCAAATTGATTAATATGCATTGAGGATGTTTAGAAAGCGCATCCACTCAGCTCCTGTAATCCTTGCCACAGACTCATTGTGCTTGCCTAACCACATAAGTTAAATGTGTTAGAAGCGTATGTTGTGTGAGCTAAAATGCATGATCAAAACGGCTCCAAACTCCCACCCTAATCCAGGTGCTTGCTGCTGGGACAGATGCGAAGGTGAAAATATTGTAGCCGGCAACTGTCAAGCAAAAGTCAAACCACAATAGACCAGGCTCAAGCTGGTTACATCTCACTCACATACTCGCTGTTAGTTTTTGTGGCTTGCAAGCCGCATGAATATGCCATAAAGGCTCTGACACATTTCAATCAAGACAACTTTAAGCTGCTTAAAGTGTGGCAGACTTTTTTGTGCAGTATCAACATACTGGCTGACATCTCGACCATTTAATTTATGCAAAAATTAGATGGCCTAATGCTTCGGTGTCTTTGATCTCATGCCTTTAACAAAGTGAGGAAAGACCCCGGACTATGCGGCGGACGGCAGTCGGATGAGCTGCCTGCCGGGACTATATAGTTTGTTGACGTATTTTTTTATTTTTGTGTATTTTTCTTCTTTTATGGATTGCGTCTTCTTTTTGGCAGGCTATCAAAATCAGAGCTTTCATTACACACGCACGCGTTACGCCGGAAACGGAAATGGCAAGCTGCAGACGGAAGTGTTTCTCCCTGTGTTTGCTCAGTGTTTTTTTTTACATGTTTGTTGCTCACAATTTAATTTATATGCCGTCTCGCGTTAATTTCAAGCCCTTTTACTGCATTATGATCTAACCAGATTAGTGACCATAGCCTAAGCCTGCTTAATCATGATCCAATTCACCTCCTATCTCACACATAATTAGTGTACTATTTATGTGTGAAGGGCTATCAACTTTGTTGTTGCTTATCGGCACTGTCACGCTGTTTATGAAATATATTTACTTTATATACGACAGGCCAGAGCACAGACACTGATTTAACGAGAATTGGCAAATCGGAAACGTAGAAGTTAGTAGCGTAATTCACACTAAAGAGAATAGTTGAGAATATGTAATTACAATAAGAATAATACAAATTATTTAAGTGGTTTCGAACCCGGTTCAGGACAAGAAAAAAAGCATTCCAAATAGCATACGGCGAGTGCTTATTATTTGATTTTAGTGTTTAAAAAAAGACCGAGGGCAAAGAGAACGATTCCTGTTTTCCTCCAGGAAATCAAGGGTGAATTGAGCTTTTTAATGAAGGCAGTAAACGCCCTCATCTAGCTGCAGCAGTTAACTATGTGGAACACACCCCCTTTTCGCAGTCATAGACCAAACAATGCACTGATTTATGACACCTTGAAGTGCAGAAGGAAAATCGCATGTTAATTACGTTTTGCCTCCATCTATGGCACACACGCTCACCGACACACACACTCGCGCAACTCAAACCAACAGGAGGCAGAAAAAAAGGGTACTCTTGTTTAAAGTGTACGATTAGGAGATACTATATGTATATATTTTATGGATGCGACCTCTTACATACACTTCAACAACTCTGTTGCACACTTTTTAGCACTTAGGGTGTAGAAAAGTGCAGCAACGGAATGTTCCATCTGGATCTCTCGTATGGGGTTACACATTAATATTGGCTTGTCAAAACTCTTGGCCATAAGAAACTAGAAACCGTTTGCAAAAGCTCAAAAGCGCCACTCCCTACCTGTCCCTCTCTCTCCTCTGTATCGCTCGTTCTGGCCACAGAAACCACATGCAATATACTCGCTGCCAAAAGGCAATGGCAACAGACCAAGCTGAAATGCAACACCGCCAGGCAATCAACTGGTGTTTCAGTTTCCATTAAGTCAACGCCACACACACAACTATCCGTATTACCCATACCACACAGACACACACACACACACATAGACACACACACACACACACACACACACACACACACACTGACACACCCACCTGACAACGTCTCGAGTATTAGTGCCAACCAGAAGCAAAAGCAAACCCCAATGGACTGGACCGGACCAACTTCACAAGATTTGCCGCCAAAGCACAACAAAAAATATCCCAAAACAAATGGAAAGAATTTGAGAGAGCAAAGACTGCCACTCACTGGAAATGTGACTGGAATGCATGGAAAGCTAAAAAAATGTAAACACCCCTCAAAACTGTGACGTCATTTGGGACCTTTTCACTACCCCTTCTTATTTCAGGGGGTTGCTTTTGTGTACCATGCGCATACCTTGGCTTAATTGCCGTCTGACATTTATTGCTGTCCGGCGTGTCATTTCAGGGACAGCATCATGCACTCCTCACCAGGATATCAGACAGACAATGTCCGCGCATATATCACGTCTAGTCAAAGCGGTGAGTTGGTAGTCCTTACAGTGATATGAAGCACAAAACGAACCAGTCCCGATAACTTGCATGTCACAGACAGAAGCACGCGAATTGAGATTGAAAGGCCATAAAGATTGCTGATCTAATAGTCGGAGATTGCTTTTTTTTGGAGAAATATTGTGACATTGGCATTCGGGACAGCTTATTAGAGTAAACGAGAGTTTATTATTATCGGCACAAATATCTGCAAATGGGGTAGTTAGTATTTTATTAAAAATCATTTCAAGTCAAATAAGCAAAAAAATGCATTAAAAACTAAATTATTTAAAAGTTATTAATAAATTATTTGTTATTGCTAAATTAAATTTAGAAACTGAAATATATTTAATTGCATTTTATATCATATTTTAAATCTATACACAAAATTATACTTTTCAGCAGAATTTGTAAAAATGCTTTTGAAATCGAACACTTAATAAATATGCAAACACAACAAAGTTTTTTTTTATACAACATTTTTAAATTAGAATCTTTAAAGATATGCATGCATAATTATGTTATTTTTCTATAAAACTCATTTTATTACCATTTGAACTTCTGGTTGTATTTATTTATTTATTTTAATGTTGAATGACTGTCACGCATGGACTTCCAGGCAATATTGGACAAAATGTTAACCCAAAAAGAAATACATATCTGAATTAAAAAAAAACCTATGTTTGACATCGCAACTGTCATAATTGTTTGAAAAACTATTAAATTGCCACTATTGAATTGGCACTTATAATTTTTAGTTTAACAGGTTTAACATACAATTAAAAAAAAACTATACAATTGACTTTAAATCCAAATTTATGTAGTGTAGTCCTAGTGATGTTAATCTCAACCATTGCATATTTTAATAGCTAAGAAAGCTGTAATTTACTTTAAGAAGTGACAAGTGACAGGTGTATATTTAAAATATTGCCAGCAATCGGGTTGTGCGAAATGAGCTGTTTGAAAAGTAGATGTTAATATTGAGCAGGGCAAGGAATAACAGTTATACACAAATATATTCAGCGCAATTACAGGTTAAATAGACAGCACGAATGGAATTAATAACACTCTGCAAATGCCAACCATTTGCATTATAAGCAGTTATATATACATGTATATATATGCTTGTATGTGGATGAAAGCATAGAAAATAAGCTGCGATTGAATTGCCTGCTAGCGACCAAAAATTGTAGCCATAAGTGAGCAAAAATGTTGTGGGCTCGAGTTAAGCCAGAACATCGAAGCCATGGCAACGTAATGCGTTGGCTGGGATTAAAGCCAAACACGCGACCAGTCCAAAACATATGCCAATAATATGTGTATGTGTGTGAGAGTGTGTGTGTGTGTGGATGAGGGGTGGGCGTTAGCGACGGATCTGCGACAGTAGCACGCAAATGGTATGAACAAAAATAAACTGATAAGCGACAGCCTGAAAAAACAATTGCGCTCAGGGTGGGTGAGCTGAGTCTGGGGCCGTTGGACACTGGCGAATTATGCAAGGGCCGAGCGAAAAATATATGTTGCATGTGACGACAGCGACAAACAAATAAACAACCACAACGACGAGCCAACAACAACAACAACAGCCAACAAACAAACAAACAGACAAATAAACTGTCGCTCATTTTTGAGTCGATGGGCGAGGAACTCTGCTGACAAATGAATGAGACACGTTGTCGGAGAGAAAGGGCTAGCCACAATGCAAAAATAGCTAAAGAGTGAGTGAGATAGAGCGCAGCATTCAGGCAATGGAAATCAATTATTCATGCGCTTGGCCACGCAGCTAAAAAGTATGCTAGGCATGCGACAATCCAATGTTGCCGCCCAATGGTATGCAACAGTTTTTGCAACTGCCCAACAGACAAACGAAAACCAGCACCAAACGAAACCAAAGCTCCACTCCGACTACCCCTTTGCCTAGGATGATGATGATGATGATGATGATGGGCATTTGTTTGTGTTTGATTTGCGCCAACTGTGATTAAAGGGCAACCAGCTCGGCAGTCGACAGCGGGAGCGAGTTGCAACCCACGCGCTACGTGCAAATGAAGTTTAATTTAACAGTAGCCAAAACAACATGTACATCTTTAAGAGGGCACATCGAAAATTGAATACCCTAATAACAAAATAAGTTTGGTGGTAAGAGTCCCATTCAACATATAAACAGCTAGTTTAAGCTTAAAAGGAATATGTGTTAAGATATATACATTTAATTAATACACTTTCTGTCCGATTTCATCAGCAAATAGCACGATGTTGTTTTCTAAATTCCTACTTTAATTTCCTGCTTCCTTCGCAGCTTCCATCTTTTGCTTTTGAGAACCTCTTTAGAACTCGTTTGTCTTTTCTACTATACTCACTAATTACTTCTCGTCTCCTTTCCCTTTCACTAGCAAATACTTCAGATTTGTATCTTGTCTGTAATATTGTTGAATTGACCCTTATATATGGTTATCTTCAGCAATCACAATTACTACTACAAAACTAAGGAATTTATAAAGTTTTGTTAATTGAAGTGATATTCATTTAGATTTCATCCATTAATTTTTTTCCATCTATTATATGGAAAATGGAAATACTACATTACAAACATCATGAAAAAATTACAAACAGCCAGCAAATAAAATTCTTTCATGATTATTCTTCATAATTTAAAGAAAAAATAGAATTTCATTGTCATCCATTCCTCTTTTACATTTTCCCCTTAAATTTATTTATTCATTTATATAAAATAAAATATAATAATATAATATAAAATAAAATATTTAGATTTCATACAATTCATCACAAAACACAAATCTGTTTATTAATGGTCATTTGCATTATCAATTTATTTGATTATCGAAACGTACACAATCTACGGGTTTCTGTTTCCGAACAAGCACTTCATAATAGGAATAGCGTCGTAACGGTTGATACAGGTCCTTTGCGAAAGATACAAAGTGCCAATGAACACTGCGTTGTAGGCTCTTGCCCGGCAGATATACACGCGTTCGTCGCAAGAGCTCATTCCAAGAGAGACGGCATTATTTTCCAAATATCCATCAAAACTGCGCACCCAGTGATAGCTGACGGTTTCATTGGAAACCAGTACTTGGTAGGAGGTAGCTGAACTGGCGACTGATTCGGTGCTAAATGTGGCATATCCATTTTTGGCTCTAATACGTGCTGGCAGTATAGAGGATCAACGCTGCCGAGAACAGGGTTTTCGGGGAAAAGCTTCGTCTTGTCGGATATGATCCAATTATCTGTATAATCGTACACTCCACAATGTATTGCGCCTAACAACTGGGCAAAAGTTAGCACAAGAGCCGTAAGTTTCACGGGAGAATACATTGTTTAAACTGTTCGGTAGCAGGTAGAAAACTGTTGTGTAGACTGGAGACGAGTCTAGCATTTATATATGAATTTAATAAGTGTTAATGGGAATGACAAAAAAAAATACTACATGGCCTCGATAGAAGAAGACATCGGCATCAATGGCGGAATCGATAAAGTATTTATTGTAGTTCTCTCTTATCTCAAAAATTAAGTTAAATTGCATATTTACTTGTACACAAATCAAATAACATGTATTTAAATAATTGGTTATTTGATTATCTGATAACTTGACTTTGATTTGATTTGGAAATTTTATAAGTTATTTAAAATATAAAATATGCGAAATTGAACACTATTAAAATTTAATCAGTTTAAAAATTGCCTGGAAATTACAGAGAAATGAAACGATTGATTATTATGCATTGAGGCTGTTTAGAAACCGCATCCTCTAAGGATTTACACTTCTTGCCGCATTTAAAACCCTTCTCTAATAGGTTTCAAACTTTTATACTTTTTATTGAAACTTTACTTCCAAGACTCTGCTTCGTAAATGTTTCATACATATATTAAAAGTGCTCAACTTTTAGAAACAGAAGTTGAGTGTAATAATTGCAATGCTTGAAATACATTATAAATAAACTGATAAGCACAGTACACTTTCTACACAAAATACTGTTCAAACTGCACGCAGTCAGTGGACAATAACAATAAAATAACTAGTATCTCATTCTCTTTTCTTAACCAATAATCGTAAGTCTTAAATGAAACCAAATTATTATTATAAAGAATATTCCTCAGTCTATTCTTTCATGCAAATTTTCGATTAATCAATCACATTTACGAGAAGACAAATTCAAAATGTTTACCCAAAATCAATTTGAAAAAATAAATAGCATCAACCTTATCAATATTTTGATTAAATGTATTTATTCCGTTACTTAAATTATCTGTATTTATATTTGTAAACCGATGTAAGACAATTTATGATCGATTTAACACAATTTGAGCTAAACAACCTGTTGATTAATGCTCATTGAAGCTCATTCAAGCATTTAATATCGCAATCTTATGAATTGATTTGAATATCGTATGGTATCCACTCTGCTGACTTATGTTTTCGAACCAGCACCTCGTACTTTTCGAACTTTCTCAGCGGCAAAGCCTCGTAACGGATGATGCATGTCCTTTGCGCTAGATACAATGTGCCAATGAACACTCCACCATCAGTTTTCGCTCGGCAGATATAAACGCGTTCGTTGGCAGAGCTCGTTCCAACAGAGACGGCATTATTTTCCAGATATCCATCAAAACTGCGCACCCAGTGATAGCTGACGGTTTCATTGGAAACCAGTACTTGGTAGGAGGTAGCTGAACTGGCGACTGATTCGGTGTTAAATGTGGCATATCCAGTTTCGGCTCTAATACGTGCTGGCAGTACAGAGGTGACATACAAGACACGTCCCACGAAACTTCTATAACCATCCGGATCAACGCCGCCGAGAACAGGGTTTTCGGGGAAAAGCTTCGTCTTGTCGGATATGATCCAATTATCTGTATAATCGTACACTCCACAATGTATTGCGCCTAACAACTGGGCAAAAGTTAGCACAAGAGCCGTAAGTTTCACGGGCGAATACATTGTTTAAACTGTTCGGTAGCCGATTGAAAACTGTTGTGTAGTCTGGAGACGAGTCTACCATTTATATATGAATTTCAAGTGTTGATAGGAGCGACATGCTGATAAGCACAGGTGTTGTAAATCTATGAGTAAAAGGGGGTTTTAGATCCTTGACGAAAGTATTGATTAGATTTCCGAAAATTTGGTATACAAACTTCACTAAGCGTTTGTTTAGAATTTAACTGATTAGTTATCAATATATAGTCCATATCTACGATACTTAATTTATTGCAATAGTGACTATCATGACGACATTCTGACAAAAGAAAAACTACATTGGGGGTTTCTGATCCTTGACGGAAAGTATTGATTAGATTTCCGAAAATTTGGTATACAAACTTCACTAAGCGTTTCTTTAGAATTTAACTGATTAGTTATCAATATATAGTCCATATCTACGATACTTAATTTATTGCAATAGTGACTATCATGACGACATTCTGACAAAAGAAAAACTACATTGGGGGTTTCTCGTCCGATCGGATCTGAATTAGTTTTCAAATATCGAGGGTAAAATATATGCATCGGTAGAAGAAGACATCGGCATCAATGGCAGAACCTATTAAGTATTTATTGTAGTTTTCTCATATATAAATGTTTCAGAAATGAAATGTGCTTAACTTTAGGAAACAGAAATTGAGTGTAGTTTCAAGTTTCCTACGAATATAATTACAATGCTTAAATTATATAATAAATAAACTGATAAGCCCAGTAAATTTTCTACACAAAATAGTGTTCAAACTGCACGCAGTCAGTGGACAATAACAATAAAATAACATGTAAGAGTGCTGGAGTCGAGTGAACTCGACTACGACATACCCTGAACCCAGTTATTGAATATATTCTATTCTTATTGGCAAATTCCCCTTTTAAGAGATTTGCACTAAAATGCAAGCAGCTCTAGAAGCGCCCTCTGCCGAAAAAACATATTGACGCTCGCATATTTATTCATACAGAAAATGCTTGCGGCTGCTGATAGAACAGAGATCAATATGGGAATATATTTTCGACTATAACTTGGGTGTCTCTTATACGATCTTGACGAAATTCAGCAGTTGATCAATAGTATGCATATGCATATTGTGTATTAATTAGAAGATTCTGCTTTTAAAATTGTGACATTTATTGCTATCGGAAATTTAATATCGATATTCGATAAACGAAGACAGTTATCGAAAAAATAACGCAAACTTGATCTGCGCCTGGTATACGAGAACCTATATTCCATAGCTCTTACAGTTTCTGACATCTGCGTGTTCATACAGACGGACGGACGGGCAGGGTTATATCGACTCGACTATTGATCCTGATCAAGAATATATATACTTTGTGGGGTCGGAGATGCTGCCTTCTGCCTGTTACATACATTTGCACAAAACCATTATACCCTTTTTCCCCATTTTTAATGGGTTCAGGGTATAATAACTAGTATCTCATTCTCTTTTCTTAACCAATAATCGTAAGTCTTAAATGAAACCAAATTATTATTATAAGGAATATTCCTCAGTCTATTCTTTCATGCAAATTCTCGATTAATCAATCACATTTACGAGAAGACAAATGTCAAAATGATTACCCAAAATCAATTTGAAAAATAAATAGCACCAACCTTATTATTATTTTAATTATATATATTTACTCCATTACTTAAATTATCTGTATTTATATTTGTATACCGATGTAAGACAATTTATGATCGATTTAAGACAATTTGAGCTAAACAACCTGTTGATTAATGCTCATTGAAGCTCATTCAAGCATTTAATATCGCAATCTTATGAATTGATTTGAATATCGTATGGTATCCACTCTGCTGACTTATGTTTTCGAACCAGCACCTCGTACTTTTCGAACTTTCTCAGAGGCAAAGCCTCGTAACGGATGATGCATGTCCTTTGCGCTAGATACAATGTGCCAATGAACACTCCACCATCAGTTTTCGCTCGGCAGATATAAACGCGTTCGTCGGCAGAGCTCGTTCCAACAGAGACGGCATTATTTTCCAGAAATCCATCAAAACTGCGCACCCAGTGATAGCTGACGGTTTCATTGGAAACCAGTACTTGGTAGGAGGTAGCTGAATTGGAGACCGATTCGGTGTTAAATGTGGCATATGCAGTTTCGGCTCTAATACGTGCTGGCAGTACAGAGGTGTAATAAAAGACGCGTCCCACGAAACTTCTATAACCATCCGGATCAACGCCGCCGAGAACAGGGTTTTCGGGGAAAAGCTTCGTCTTGTCGGATATGATCCAATTATCTGTATAATCGTACACTCCACAATGTATTGCGCCTAACAACTAATGAAAAGATAGCGCAAGAGCCACAAGTTTCACGGGACAATACATTGTTTATACTGTTCGGTAGCCGTTTGAAAATTAATGTGTAGATTGAAATCTAATCTCTATATTGAATAGATATGCCAAAATAAGTATTAATTTTTGTGTAGAAACTAAAATAAATGTTTTTTTAGAGTGCAGAAAGCAAACGGATAATAGGAAATTTAGTTGAAAAGAAGAAAACGAAAAGCGATTTATGATCAGCTGAAAACCTCCCTTTTGTGTATATTTTTTATCAGAACTATCATAAAAAATTAAGTTTTAGTGAAACGTGCGACATTCTAAAGAAACATCTATTTTAGTCTCTATTTATAATGTATTTTGGTTTAGATAATCTTAAATAAACACCACACAAAACTAACTTCAAAAGGCAAACTCAGTCAAAAAATGGAAAGACCATGTCTAAGGAGTGAACTCTATTTGAGGGTACTAATTAAATTCGGCGACGGCTACTTTGATGCACACAGATAGGACAACTGAATCTAAAATCCGCTGTATGAGGCTTAGGCAGCTGCTTTCTGCTTGCTGTTTTCTTCATCAACGTCAAGAGAATAGGATGCCTGGCATGCTTTCAGGCGTAAAGTGTTTGATTATGGTCATTTATTCAGTACTGTCTGCCTCCAAATTTTGGGTTGGGTTATTGTCTACTTTTTGGTGTTGTCCCTCTTGCCTGCTCCACTCGCATCGCCCCATTACCGTTTGTCCCTTGTCACTGGGGGTTGCCATGGATTTTGGGTTCTGGCCATTGGGGGAGGGACTCGCATCATGTTTGTGTCTGAGCGTACGATTAAAATCGCATACATCAGCGCTGCTCAAAGGATGGCAGACAAGGGTAAGGGGGCTCCTGTGGTTGGATTTGTGACGGGTTAAGTTTAGGTACGGGGAGAGGTGAGCCGTGGCGTGGCGTGGCCAGACAACCGTGGCTTCGTCACTAATTTCTGTGCAATCGCGCATTTAAACGCTTTTGTTTATTAATGCATTTCGTTAAACGTGTGTTATGTAAAATTTATATATGCTGCTAAAAGACTAACGCAAAATCCTTCATAGCTTGACAAAAATCTCAGAAACAAAAAAGAGCTCAAAAAAATGTAACTAACATGTGAGTTAATTAAGCCGTCATGAACTGCAAAAACACGTGACATGCACACTGTCTGTGTGTGTGTGTGTATATATGTATTTGCCCGGTGGCAACTCAAAAGCAAATTTGCCTAACGTCGCATCGCCAAACATAGCGTACTGGCCTTTCATGAACCACCCACCCGGCCCCATCTATTAGCCCAACTGAATGACCACGGAAAAAGCAACTGGTGATGCATATCGTAAGGTGCAGTAGGAGCAGCAAAATATGCAATGGGCGGCAGAAGCTCGATTATTGTGATTTTTGTTATTGTTGTTACGGCGTTTTCTTTATTAGCAAAAAGCATCGCAAACGCATTTAATACAACACCAAGAGCATCTCGGTATAGGCAAACATATACTTAGGCAAAAGCGAGCGGTTAGAAAACTACGGAAAAGGATAAAAAGATGTGCTTAAAAAATTTCAGAATTATAATGGAAGTCAATCGATTTGGTTTGTAGAATATGAGCAGAATATGTTGTGAATTCTACACATATAAGTTACAAGAATAACACTAGATATTGCAAGAGCAAAATGTTTTGAATATCAAATAATATAAGTTTAATATACACTCATTGAAGTAAAGTTTAGCATACACAGATCGTGATTAACTCACTTTGTGGACTCCTCTCAATTATAGAGGTATGGCCATGGTTTTGACATTTATACAGATAAGATTGACGGATGTGGATGTACTACAAATGAAATGACAACGAGACAATACGTATAAGCATGTATTTTGCAGCGTGTATATATTTTGTTTGATGAGCTTACAACTGCATAGAGAGTATATTCTACTCGGATACCAGTTTTTGTTTAGTTTATAACAATAACAATTAAATTACATTTAATCATCCCATGTCACTGTTCAATATATAAACACAAATATAATCATTTACAAATATAAAAAGATATAGAAACTCAAATTGAATAAAAACGCAGTTTCTTTCTCCATTAAGTCTAGTTTTCTGTGTTTGGCATGACAGTTTTATTTGTGGCTTTGTAAATTTAGCATATATATCAACCTCATGATTTGATGCTGCCAATTTGCACATATCCCAATATCAAAATACCCAACGTGTAATTTTCCGTATAAGATTTTGACCATTTTATGGTCTAAATTGCTGCACATCTTGTCTAAATACTAACCTCCGAAAGTGACGAAAATAACGGGAACAACCCGCTCTCATATCACAAACCAAATTTGAGCAGATAACACCACCCGGCTGAATGCCACTCAAAGACCAATATTAAACACAAAAAACATGGTGTTTTTCTGCACTTTGCTAAGTTCGCATGCGCAATAAACGTGTTTGTATCTGATTGGTAACTGGGGTGCAATACATTAACGAAATATGTTTTAATATGATTTGAAAATGATTTTTTTGATAAGTAATGCGATAATACTATTTTCGACTCAGAAGAGGTATTTTTATGCAATAAATATTATTCAAGTCCCAGCCGCAACTATATGTTATGGAATTGCTTAAGTGAATAGTTTTTGACATAATATTATTGGTGAGCTTTGCACAGATATCTTTAATAAAATGGGCATAAAGAACGGTTTTCTTGGGTAGCCCTGTAGACCGAAACATATCTGCAAATATCTGAATATGAGTATAAACTCTTTATAAAGCAGACCGATAGTTGTGATTATAATCCGATGTTAATCATATTTTTGCCCAAGTATGAGGAGCTTAACACAATACTACCACATCTGCTTAGTTATATTGCACAATAAGACAATATTTTGCTTTATCATTGCGCAGTCTACAATCCCTTATATTCCATTGTAGTAGTTTAGTATTCTCGTATGACATTAACCTATATACGGTGTCTCAGAGCTTATTTCGACCAGTGTCTAACAAAAAATTTAAAGTGCTATAAAGTTGAAACAAAAAAAAACAACCCCAAAATATTTAAATGCCAATTTGCTTAATGTTATATCACGTTTGAGAAAAAAAAACTTTAGTTTTTATTAAAATATTAGTTAATTAATTAAAATTAATCAAAAATTTAAAACATATCCAACATACATGTCAAAGCTTATTTCGAACAGTCTTAAAAAAGTAACATATTTGGCGTATAAAAACTTAAATAAGGATGCTAATACTTAGTATGATATCCTTTAGCCTTAACAACTTCCCTTATCCTATTATTCATGGAAGATACCAGATTCCGGGTAGTTTCTGTGCTGATCTTGCTCCACTCATCCAGCACTTTTGAGATCCTGTTTGCTGGATATGCTGTGATTCCGGATGTTATTTTCCAGCAGAGCCCACAAATTATCATTAAAATTTAAATCTGGAGACTTGGCCGGTGGAATTATCATGGGGGGACAATGCGAGATGAGCCGCTGTGCTTGACTGTTGACTTAACGTTTTGGGTTTCAGCTCAGTATTGGACTGTCGCCACACATAATGCCGTCCGTTCAAGCCAATCATTTTGAATTTGGACTCATCTTCAAATATGAATGTGTTCCAGAACATCAAATACTTGTCCAAGTGGAATTTGGATAACGTCATCCTGGTCCCTTGATTTTTTGCGCTTATAAAACGCTTCTTCCGTAGTACTCGGGCATTAAAGTCATGGTTGTGCAAAACCAGGCGCACAATTTTTACACTCCATTTTTCCCCATTTCATCCTGCACCTGTTGGTCAGTTTTGGTGCCGATAGCTTACGATTTCCCCTTATTTTCCTGATGATCCTCCGCTCTTCTTGTTTGGTGAAAATCTTGTTTGGTGCCATTCTGCTCTTGTCCTTTGTCCGATTTGCGTCCACGAAGCTCCGGATGATGTAGTATACAGTTGACTTGCTTAGATTATCCGATGTGAATATCCCATTTGGAAGTGTTCCAGGATGAGATTCTGTTGATCAATGGTAGTCCGTTTGCCCATAGTCCTTGTTGGCTGGTTGCACCCGAGATGCAGGATATAACTAACCTGACTACGAAGGATTTATTTATTTATCTATTTATACCGAAAAAATTCAACCTGACGTAAAAATCCGGTTTTTATGGCACCTATTTGTCCATAATGTAACTGATCCAAATAAGCTTTGACCATAAATTGAGGTACTTTTTTACATAACCCGACCTAGCAGGTGGGGAAACCTCATTTTATTAGGTTCACATATTCATTTTGGTGGTTAATATATGTACTTGCCATAGGTCTTTGGAATTTTTGAAAAATAATGTATAATTAGTTTACGGGAGGCAAATAAAAATTTTGCTAGGCACTGGTCAAAATAAGCTCTGTGCCACTGTATATGGATACTAATGAGATGTATAATAGTAAATTTTACATATTTGATAATTAAACAGTCACGACAAGTTAAGAATAATTTTTAACCCGCTTATGATGTCATTGAATGTACAGTAGATTGAATTAAAAACGTACTAAGCGACACGCAAAACAATTTTTTATTTTATTTTTTTTTATATGGCATTTATATGTTAAACATTAATCTACCTACTTTGATTTGCAAAGGTACGAATAATAGCAGTGAATTGAAAATCTATAACGTAATCATAGAACTGGTTTTAGCACATAATACATAAAATTAAATATTACATTTATAATTCATTAATTTAACGCCCAACAGTCCAGAGGTCGCTGGTGTGAAGGCGCTTCAACCTTCTGCGTGTTGTATTTGAACCAAGTGTGCAAGCCCAAGGGTTGACGTGGTTATGCAACCGGTCATTGTAACGACTGATTTCTTCCATAATTGTTGGTAGGCCGAAGTCATTGTGCAGCGTCCTATTGCTGACATAAGGTGGACCCCCAAAGATGTCTCTGAGCATCTTGTTTTTTAATCCAAGATTTTGCAGCTGTGCCACAAAATGGAATCCCGTATGTCCATGTGGGCACGATGATGCTCCTGTACACCAACAGCTTGTTGGTCATGCTGAGTTTGCTAGATGGCTTCAGCAACCAGTTGAGTTTTACCCTTTTGGATCTACACACTGCCGCCGTGATCTGAATGTGTTTGCGCCAAGTAAGTTTCCTGTCCAGGTACAATCCCAGGTAGCGAACATGGTTCTCATGAGCTATGACCATGTTGTTGAGTCGGACAGCTTGACAGTTACCATTCTTGAGCGCAAAAGTGCAGTGCTGAGACTCGCTCCCATTGACGCAGATGTTCCACCGGCTGGCCCAAGAACTAAAACCATCGAAGAACCTCTGTGTAGCCGCAGCTGCCCTCCAAGCAGAGGTGGAGTAACAAGTACTTAAATAAATTGTTACAAAAATACTCATCATCATTTCAAATCCCACAAAGGATCCAAAAATTCTTAAGCAATACCAACGCGGCATGCTAAGCGAAGAAACTTTGATGAAAAGCGACACATTTGAGAATATGTTTGGTGGTTTCTTTAAGGCTCTTATTAGAGAAACATCCAACTGGCCAGGATTCGAGAAGATCACCGATCATCTACAACGTTTCTTGGATAACTTTAGAGAAGTTTGTGCAGCTGCTCAATCATGGAGATATGTGGACAAACAACTTTATGTATGGCTATGATAATGTTGCTCAGCCTGAATTTCCCACACGCACCATCTTTGTCGACTTTCAATTCAGCGTTAATAGCAGTCCCACTTGCGATGTGAATTAATATATATATAATATTTAGCATTTAGGAATGCCTTGGAATATGCACGCTTTGAGCAAATACCCAGCTATGAGGATTTACTCTGGGAGCTACGAAGCCGAGAGACATATGGATTATTTGGCTCTTTGGCCTTTTTACCCATAATTACAATTCCAAAAGAGCTGTCAAACAACAGTAGTATTCAGAGCATACAGGATGAGGAGTTTAAAAAAAATAAAATGGACATCGTCTTCAAGCAAAAGTTTCTTAATGACTATCACAAATGGGGCCTAAAACGCGCCGAGAAACTGGGTGTCTTTGCCAATTACTAAATAGCAACTACACTATGGATTCATTAACCCTTATAACAAATTGTGATGGCTAAAAGAGGCACTAAAATAAACTTAAGCTGGGAAATTGGTAAATTTAGAAGCTCTTAAAAACTATTTTATTGAGCGATTAAAGAGGCGCCACTTTGGAAGCTGTAACAACTGCCTTTCTTTGAAGGAAGTTAGCTGCAAATCTATCTTTCAAATTTAATGGTTCCCGAACATTATATTAAATAAAAGCACTTTCTTATTGCTTCTATACAAATTCATTTAATCTTCTGTACTTAATTACGAAATAATAAATAAACAAAAAAGCTAAAACTAATTAGAGACTTTTCAAAGTATACAAATGAATACATATTTACTTTATTTACATACTTGTGAATTCAATAATATGTGATCAATAAATGCTATGACTTTCGACATAATAGTTATTTGGCTTATTTGCCTTATTAATAAAAAGTTTCTAATGACTATCGCAAATGGGGTTTAAAACGCGCCGAGGAATTGGAAGGATTTGCGCATTACTAAACGGAAATTGCATTTGGGGCACTTGGTTCATCAACCCTTATGACAAATTAACACACACACACATAAGCAATTATCGAGCAAATTTATTGCAACTAGATCAGAGTTTAATTAAAGTGATCTAGCTTTAGCGACTGGTTGGAGAAGCCGATTAATTTGGCTTATCCGCATAATTACCCATCATTACCTTACCCTAAGAGATAAAAGAAATCGACAGTAGACAACAAGATGAGAGCTTTTAGTAGAAACAAATTAATTTCATTAAAAGAAGAATTTGTATTTGTGTTGCATAAAGCACATTCCTAGTCAAACTGTTCAATCACATTTTGGGCATACTCCAATATATTTATATAGATATAATTTATTTTCAATATATTTTATTTAAATAAACCTGAACATGTTTATTGAAGCAAGAGAGTGCATCAAAAGAAGCCACCGCTAATCCACCGTCAAGACATAGAATGCATTTTCATTAAGCCAATCAAACTGCAATCAGATGCACTCAACGATTTTCCATTGGGGTCAATTGGAAGTGACTCTGATTTTTCATATAAAGCGCTGACTGATGAGCTCAAACTCATTCATAGTTAAATATTATGTCAGCCATAACGGGGGCGCTACCACTCTACCTAACAGCGCAGTTCTTTCGGCGCGCCTTGGAGCACGGTCTGCAACAGCAGGATCTCAAAATCCTTGATGTTCAGCTTACAGATCTGACGCGAGGCGGCGAGAATTACTGCAGCAATATATATAGGGCCCATGTCAAGTACCAGACAGCGGAACGGGATCTCATTGAGACCTCGCTCATAGTCAAGTGCATGCCGGAAGAGAAACAGGCGATACTCTCGCGTCTTCACATCTACAACAAGGAGAGCATATTCTACATGCACATCAAGCCAAAACTGGAGGCGCTCATGTGGCGTGCAAATCCAAGCCAAGAAATCTGGTCATTGGGGGCCAGGTAAGCACGGAAATATACGTTTTGGGAGTGCTTACTTACACAATTATATATTACTTCATAATTGAACATTTTTGCAGATTATGATAGCTTAAGGCATACCCTCGTAAAATAAGTGCAAACCTGTCCTAAGGAATCTTTTTGTTTTTGGCCTGAATAGGCACAATCTAATTTTCAAAGATCCATGTGACAACTTATCGATTTCACATTTCTCAGAAAATGAATTCCCTTGACTTTTATAAAAGTTTCCAAACTTTTTTGTTTGGTCAATTGTAAACTAAATGGGTAGAGTGGTCGATATAATTTAGACTTTCTTAACATCTTCTGTATTTCCAAAATGATCGTGATTAATTATAATTTTTATCAACTTAAAAAAACCAAATGAAATAAACATTATCAGCATAATATGACGTCGCTAACCTTATAGTCTAACCTCATACATATAAGAAAATCTTCCTTCCTTCCTAAGGCCGATCAGTATTTTAATTGGTAAAATAAAAATTTACCACAACACGAGTGCTAAAAGGAAACTGTTGTCATATTTTTAATTATTTTTAAACCTTATTTTTTACTTCAAACTGAACTGTGTGCATACAAAAAAGTTAAACATTCCAATTTGCATTCTCTATGCCAGACATTACTATTCAACCACGCAGCCGGAGCAGACCATTATCTTTGAGGATTTGTGCTGTATGGGGTATCAGTTGAAGTGTCGACAGTTGGGCCTGGATGCTGCCCATGCTGAGCTGGTGATGCGCAAGTTGGGCGAGTATCATGCCCTGACCATGGTGATGGCCGACAATGAGCCCCAAACGATTATAGATCGTTATCCGTTCGGACTGCTGCACATGGATGCAATCAAATCACAGCCATTCAAGCTACTCTTTGGCACACAATTGCTTAAGTTGGCGGCATTGATTAATGACTGCGAAGGATTTGGTTCGATAACAGGCAAACTTTATCGTTACCACGAGCATTTTACGGAGCGTGTACTGAATTCGATTTATCCGCTGCGTGGAGCATATAATGTGCTTAACCAGGGCGATCTATGGGTAAACAATATATTCTTCAAGTACGATGAGCAGTACAAAGTGCAACAGGTGAAGATTGTAAGTAAGAGTGTGTTGAGTGGGGCTGACAGGTTTGAGCGAGATTTATTGGGTCTGCTTTTCTTAGATTGACTTTCAGCTATGCTTCTATGGCAGCCTGGGCTTCGATGTCAACTACTTTCTCAACACCAGTCTGGAGCTGGATGTGCTCAAAACTCAACGACAGCAACTTATAGATGCCTACTGCGATGCCCTGGTGGGCTGTCTAAAGCAGCTTCCCTGGAGCCAACCACTCCCCACTTATGATGATATAATGGCAGAGATACGCGCTCGAGAGGCATATGGATTTTTTGTGGCCTTTGGTTTCTTTCCGCTGATGAGCATGATTGGCACTGATTCGGAAGATAACTCGTTAAAGAATTTTCACGATGAGGAATTTGCCAGACAGAAGGTGCAACTTATGTTTGACGGCAACACACGCACTCTCGAAAGTCTCAAGTTCACGCTGAAGCGCTTAGATGACTTACAAATCTTCGATTCATTGTAGTGCGAAACAGTGACAAATTGTTAATCAATCGATTATCTTATATATGCTACAAAAATAACACTGGATATTGCAAGTGCAAAATGTTTTGAAGATCAAATAATATAAGCTTAAAATACACTCTGTTTCTCCATTTAGTCTAGTTTTCTGTGTTTGGCATGACAGTTTTATTTGTTTAATTATACATACCAATCTCATGATTTTGTGCTATCAATTTGCACATATCCCAATATCAAAATACCCAACGTGCATTTCCGGTATTAGTTTTTGACCATTTTATGGTCTGTTAAAACCAGCACTATGTTTATGTTGTAGACTTTAATCCCTTGTTGTTATCCGTACCTTTTTTAAATTAATGTTTTATAACCTTTCAATATGTTGATTAATGTTTTAAATAAAAATGCTATATAAAATAAATAAAAAAAAAAGGAAAAAGAACACACTTCAAAAGATAGCAACATGCTGCGATTATTACCCGCAGCATATTTGACTAGTTTGGCAACATTTGAACAACTGATTTGCATTTTTGCGCAAAACTCGCAGCGCGTGCCACATTCAACGGCAACAACCCTTGCAACCACAAATGATTTTCTAGCGTTTGCCTCAACTTTGCTTGTTGTCGATAAAGGAAGAGTGACAGAGAGGGGAAAGCGAAGATTATGGTGGTTGGGAAAATGCATTTTTGGCAAGGTTGGTTGACTTTTAACAGACGGGAACAGGCGGGAACAGGCGGGAACATGCTTCAATGTAGCTCCGATACCGAGAGTGGATTAGATTCGGCTTATAAGCATATGAATTATAGTCAACGATTTGGTATTGGAGGCTATATATAATAATAGATCAACAATTCATTCAATACCCAACCCCCGACAACGATTCATAAATTAGGTGCAACATAAGTAAGAAATCAGATATACGTATTTCTTTTTATACACCTAATGATGATATGATATTTATTCAATTGTGACGATAACACCTCAAAGCAAGGGTTGGGTTTTTAATGCATTATTGATCTACGTATTGTTCATATAAGCATATGCATTAGAAAATTTATGCGTAGTAATATAACTAATGCATACTAATTGTTTTTATACCCTGAACCCATTAATAATGGGTAAAAAGGGTATAATGGTTTGTGCAAATGTATGTAACAGGCCGTCCGTCCGTCCGTCCGTCTGTATGAACACGCAGATCTCAGGAATTGTAAGAGCTAGAGACTTCAAATTTGGAATATAGGTTCTCGTGTACCAGGCGCAGATCAAGTTATTTTTTCGATAACTGCCTTCGTTTATCGAATATCGATAAATTAAATTTCCGATAGCAATAAATGGCACAATTTTAAAGACAGATTCTAGTTAATACATAATATGTATATGCATATTGTTGATCAACTGGCCAAACTTCGTCAAGATCGGATAAGAAACACTTAAGTTATAGTCGAAAATATATTCTCATATTGATCTCATTTCTATCAGCAGCCGCAAGCATTTTCTGTATGCAAAAATATGCGAGCGCATGTGTGAGAAAGAGATGGCATGATAATCGACGCGAGCCTCAATATGTTTTTTTGTGTATTGCGTGTTTCACGTATTTGTCGGCAGAGCTTCCAGAGCTGCTCGCATTTTAGCGCAAATGTTTTAAAAGGGGAATTTGCCAATAATAATAGAATATATTTAATAACTGGGTTCAGGGTTTATCGTAGTCGAGTTCACTCGACTACAGCATTCTTACTTGTTTAGTATGATGGCTTATAAATTCCCCCAGAAACATTATAAATATATAATATTTTTTAATTTATACACAATTTTATTTTATTGTTTACTTTTTGTATTTTGAGCAAACAAAGAGAGCTAATTATGTAGCATCAGTGAAATATTCGCAAGATGATAAGCGGAGGAAGGAAATCACATAACACGCTTATCAGTCTAGAGTCTCGACTCTGCACATAAAAGGCGGGCAAAACAGACTTTCCGCTGATGAGCATGATTGGCACTGATTCGGAAGACAACTCGTTAAAGAATTTTCACGATGCGGAATTTGCCAGACAGAAGGTGCAACTTATGTTTGACGGCAACACACGCACTTTCGAAAGTCTCAAGTTCACGCTGAAGCGCTTAGATGACCTACAAATCTTCGATTCATTGTAGTGCGAATTTAATCGTTTGTTAATCGATTATCTTTATTGCATATTTGATTGCATACATTTTCTATATTATATAAAATGATATTATATTAGAAAATCATTTCATCAACGAGAAAAATAAATTAATATTAATCTGACTAAATCGCATAGCAATTTTACTGTCAAATTGTCAAAGGCTGTAATTCGAATGAAAAAAATTCATGAATATATAATAACATCAATTAAAACGGTTTCTATTACGAACTAGTTTAACTTGTAATGTATTGATGTAATAGCCATGTGCGTCAGTCTGTATGAACACGCATATCTCAGAGACTATAAGAGCTACGGACTTCAAATTTGGAATATAGGCTCTCTTATACCCGGATCAAGTTTGCTTTATTTTATCGATAACTGTCTCCGTTTCTCCGTATCAGAATCTTCCAATTAATACACAATATACTTTTGCATTTCATCAAGATCGGATTAGAAACACCCAAGCTATAGTCGAAAACACATTCTCATATTGATATCATTTCGATCAGCAGCAGTCATTTCCAAAAAATTAGAAAATATTTAACAACTGGGTTCAACTGGGTCGAGAAGAGTGGGTAGAGGGGTCGATTCTCAAGACGATTGTGATTGCGAACACAATGGGAAATTTAAGATTCACAGAAACAGTGACAATTAATTTCCTGTATAATAGTTTAAAGCTACATGCAAATTAATCTGTCAGTTGGGATACTTAAATATACATATATACTTAAATATAAATACGAAAAATAATTTGCCCGATTTCGACAAACGCAATGTCTATAATAAAATAAATAAAAAAAAGGTTGATATTAGCTTTAGCGTAATTATCATTAGCGTGTCAAAAACAAAAATAAAGTTTAAAACAAGTAAGAGTGCTGTAGTCGAGTAAACTCGACTACGATATACCCTGAACCCAGTTATTAAATATATTATATTATTATTGGCAAATTCCCCTTTAAAAAGATTTGCGCTAAAATGCGAGCAGCTCTGGAAGCGCCCTCTGCCGACAAAACATATTGACGCTCGCATATTTATTCATACAGAAAATGCTTGCGGCTTCTGATAGAACAGAGATCAATATGGGAATATATTTTCGACTATAACTTGGGTGTTTCTTATACGATCTTGACGAAATTCAGCAGTTGATCAACAATATGCATATACATATTATGTATTAATTAGAAGATTCTGTCTTTAAAATTGTGGCATTTATTGCTATCGGAAATTTAATTGATCGATATTCGATAAACGAAGACAGTTATCGAAAAAATAATGCAAACTTGATCTGCGCCTGGTATGCGAGAACCTATATTCCAAATTTGAAGTCTCTAGCTCTTACAGTTCCTGAGATCTGCGTGTTCATACAGACGGACGGACATGGCTATATCGACTCGACTATTGATCCTGATCAAGAATATATATACTTTGTGGGGTCGGAGATGCTTCCTTCTGCCTGTTACATACATTTGCACAAAACCATTATACCCTTTTTACCCATTTTTAATGGGTTCAGGGTATAAAAAGAGGGAGACAGAGAGAGAGAGAGAGATAAATTTCACATTTTGATCACTCACTTTGATGCTCATTAATTATAAATGACGTGTTTTGTATATGTTAACTCTTATCTCTTACCTCTCAGCTGAACGATCAGAATCGCGATAGCAGATAGACAGGTTAAATAATAATAATAACAAGTAAGAGTGCTGTAGTCGAGTAAACTCGACTACGATATACCCTGGACCCAGTTATTAAATATACTCTATTATTATTGGCAAATTCCCCTTTAAAAAGATTTACACTAACACGTGAAACACGCAATCGTAAGTAGCGGGGCTCATGCCATCCCTTTCTCACAAATGCGCTCGCATATTTTTGCATACAGAAAATGCTTGGAGATGCTTTCTTCTGCCTGTTACATACATTTGCACAAAACCATTATACCCTTTTTACCCATTTTTAATAAGTTAAGGGTATAAAAAGGTATAACTTACTCGCTGTTATCGCATATTAAATGAAATTATACACACCAGTATTATTATGTATTAATCTCGATGACTAGGCTAATTACATTGGAAGCGTTAAGCTCATATAAAATACGAACAGTGACAACAAAATTGACCAGTTTATTCGCAAACACAGTAGAATGTGCAGCATTGAATACGATCAGAGTCTGGGGGACTCGCAGCCCCCCAAATATTTGGATGTGCCGTTTTTCGAGGGGGTGCTGGAGACGGCGTTGCGCACGAGCCGTGTTCAAATTTTGGGCATTCACTGTAGCGTTGGCTGCAACAACGGCGACAACTATTGCAGTAAAATCTATCGTGCGCGCATAAATTACAAGCGACAGAATGGTCAAAGTGCACAAAAGGAGCAACAGTTGGCGTTAATTGTCAAGGTCATAACCAGTACTACTGCGGAGTTTATAGAGGATTTGCAGGTGTATCTGAAGGAGAAGATCACATACTTTGAGGTGCTGCCACGCCTCGAACTCCTCATGCAATGCAAAGTACGCTTTGGGCCAAAGTGAGTGGAACAATTATGACAAAGCAAAACTGGATGGCATTTTGAAAGTTTGTTTTTCAGGATGTATCAGTGCATAAGACAGCCGGAGAACGCGCTCGTCTTTGAGGATCTGGGCCAGCTGGGCTTTGTGATGGGCTCACGCGAAACTGGTCTGGACGAGGAGCATTGTCGTTTGGTTATCGAACGCCTGGCCGAGTTTCATGCTACCTCCATGGTGCTGGCAGTTCTGGTGAGTCAAACAATGCGCATAGACTTTAGGGGGTAATAAGAAATACAATTGTTTCACGAGAACTGCCAATATTCGACATTTGTGTATTAGATACTTCGATGCAACAACTTTTATATTGAGTCTCATTCTTCAATCGATTTAAGTCAGATGCTAGTCCGATAATAGCACGCATATTTTGTGAGTTTGAAATAGATACCTGGATATCTAATTAAAATACATTTTATCATCCGAGAATAAATCTTTCGACCGATACACTTCAAGTTTAATCAATATGGCAGAGTCAGTTGGGAAAATTACGAGCAGAAGAACCGACAGATATGCCTTTATCAACTCGGATAGTAAGGAAAATCCTTTATGGGATCTGAGGCGTATCTTTCAATGCGTTAAAAACTTCACCACACATTATAATATCTTCTGAAAGGGTATACAAATTAGTGGATATTATTATATTGAACTTGATCAGCATCAAAATCCGAGTCATTTAATCATGTCATAAATATAAATACTAATAATAAGAGTTTACTTAAATTACCACTTAGTTTACTTAATTTTTAAAAATCGATATATACGTGAGTTTAAATTTATTCAACAATATTTGTAATGCAATCGAATTATGCACATTTTCTCTCCCAGAAATTTATCTTTTGAAAGAGTCTTGCAAGATTTAATCAAGTTGTTGTCACGAAACCTTAAGTTGGATGTTTTAAGAAATTCGAAAATGGAATAAAGTGAGATAATTAGGAAAATATTATCCCACATTTGTATCAACAGTTAATGCTTTGTCTATTGATTATCCATAGGATCCCGAAATCATTGAAGCCTATGGCGATGGCATGTTATCACCAAAGGCTTTGGGAGGGGACACAATGCTGATGCGCCTTATGGCCGGCAATGGACATCAGCTGCACCAGCTGGTCAGCAGGTGGCCGGGCTACGAGCGCATTGCTGAAAAGATTGGCAAATATTTGGTGCAGCAGCGGGAAAATTTGCAGCGCTCCCAGGCGGTAGTTGACAATGAAATTAAAGTGCTTAATCATGGTGATATGTGGGTCAACAACATACTTTTCAATTACAACGGCAAGAAACAAGTGCAGGATGCTATCTTCGTTGACTATCAGATGAGCTTTTGGGGCAGTCCAGGCTTGGATTTGAACTATTTTTTCTACACCAGCCTCGAATTGGATGTGCTCAAGCATAAGCGGCCGCAACTGCTGCGATGCTATCACAATCGCATGACCGAAACGCTTCTCCGTTTGGATATGGGCGTACCGGTGCCCAGCTACGACCAACTGTTGGCCGAGGTGCATAGCCGGGAGGCGTACGGTTTCTTTGCCAGCTATGGCATTCTGCCCCTTATTAGCCAGGACAAGGCACAGACCGCTGACAACAATCTGGAAAACTTAAGCGATGCCAATTTTGTCAAGCAGAAGGCCGAACAAATGTTCAGCTCCGTCCGCTTGGCCGAAATTCTGCGTTATACTTTGCCGTATTTCGAGCGCGCTGGTGTTTTTTAAATGTAATAATAATAATAATAATGATAATCACAAATAATTCACTCACCCGGTTACAGTTTTTTTTTTTTTTTTTTTGCTTAGTTTGCATATATTGCACATATATTTAGTTGATATAATAGCATAGTTTGTATAAGTAAAAACGATATAAAACAATTACACGCACTTTTCACATATTTTTGTTCTTTGCTCTGATAAGTTTTACCGTTGCATGCCGGGTCACCAGTGCTGCCAGACTTCTCTGCCCGAATTCGCATGCCGATGACTCAATTTAAATGTTATTAAATTATTATGTTTGACAGAAATATTTTAAGTCATTAATTGAAAGAATTGTTGTTTGGAATAACAACAGTTGCTCCAAATGTAATTATATATCCAAATTTTATTTTTTTTTTTAATTACCTCTTATTTTGCGTTGCCAGACCTTGAAAAATACAATATACGAGAAAATTAAAGAACAAAAAGAAAATTGATAACAAAAATGTTGATTTTTCTGTAAACCAATTATGAATGTTGCATTATACAGTACAGCAAAAATTGTTGTAAAAATTTGTTTAACATTTATTCTTTGCTTACGTTTGGAAACAAAATACAATTTTGTATTAATTAAAATTGCACAAATTATTTCATTTGTTATTATGAAATCACCGAAGAAAAGTACACAAGTTAAATTGAAAGGCTGACAGCGAACAATCCAATTAATTGGATACGTACAGATAGGGCTACTTACAATAATTACAATCATTCTTATTAAGGAATAACATCAATCACTCCAATTCTTGAGTGCAACACAATTAAAAGTCATCATATCATATTTATATAATCAATCAATTTAACGCTAAAATTTATGCATAAACGTTACTTAAAACGCTGTTTGTTGAACCGCTGCTGGAGTTCCCAAACCGATTAATATAATTAATTTATATAGCTTAATTAACTAAATCGACTTTACTTCTTATGTAAAAAATGTGTGGCTTTTTTCTAGTTTTGTTTTTTTCTTTGTTTTTCTTTTTCCATTTGTTTTGATTGCTTTGTTCCGCGACTTTGACTCAGACAGAGTTATATAAAATGGGGTAGACGAGGAGTAGAGAGAACTAATCTTTCGGCGATTAGCTCCAAACATCGGCCGAGTAGCGCTTCTGGGCCTCCATCTTTTTCAGATACTGCACGGCGTCCGCCTCACTCATGTTGCCCTTGGTGGACAGAATTTTCGTCAGAATGTTTCGCACATCCACAGCCATATTCTTGGCATCGCTGCAGGAATTGGAGATAGAATTAGATGGATCATATATATAACAGAAGGGAATGGGAGAGATTAAGGACAGTGCCAACACACCCGCAAATGTAAAAATGTCCATTCTTTTCGCCAATCACACCCCAAATCAGATCTGCATCCTGCTCGAGCATATGTTGCACATAAATCTTCTTGGCCTGGTCGCGCGAGAAGGCTGTCTTCAGCGTAAGTGTGCCCTTCTTGGCCCACTCCTCCAGCTCAGCCTCGTAAATATAGTCCTCGCTGCGCTTGCGGCAGCCAAAATACAGCACCGACTCCCCCACCGTTTTGCCCTCGTCACGCAAATACTGACGCTCCTGGATGAAACCACGGAACGGTGCTAGACCCGTTCCCGGACCCACCATTATAATGGGCGTCTCCGGTTTTGTGGGCAGCCGGAATTGTGATTTGCGTATGAAGACCGGCACCTTGACTTCCTCGCCCCCATCTGTGGGCTGTTTGTTTTTCAGGTAGGTGGTAGCAACGCCCTTATTAACACGACCCGTGGGCGTCTTGTACTCGACAAGCACAGCGGTCACATGCACATCCGTTGGATGCAGCTTGGCCGACGATGATATCGAATAGTAGCGCGGCTGCAGCCGAGGCAACAGCTCGCAAACATGATCCAAGGGCGGCCTACATGACTTGATGTCCTCCAATATGTGGACGACATTGCGACACGCATCCTGTATCCAGCTCTGATACTTCTCCTTACCCTCCGGCGTCAGCGATGCCATGCTGCGCAGCATCTGCTTATCCGCCTCATCCGTACAGTATTCGGCCAGCTCCTTGAGGATGTGCGTGCGTGGAATGGCCGTGATTTCCAAGTAGTGAGTCAGCGCCGTGCGATAGGTGGTGGGGCATGGGAACGGATGCTTCTTGCTGCTGTCCGTATCGGTGTTGATCAGCGAGAAGACTGTATCCAAGTCGGCACTGCACAACTGGCCAAGTTTCTCCACCAGCGACTTGTCATTGATGGGATACATGGCCACATGATCACCGGCATCGTAGCGCATCTTCGACCCATCAATATTCAGCTCGATGTGCATACACGAACGACCGCCGCCCTTGTGCAGTTCACGATTGACGCGAATTGGGGCCAGGAATGGATTCTTGGCATCGAATGGCGGCCGCTGATTCTGCATGGAATGCAGTCGAGCAATCTCGCCGGTATAGATGCGATCCGGCTGCACATCGGGCTGTTCGAGCAAACGATACTGACGTATCAACACCTCCTCGCCGCTGCCCTCAATGCCAAAGTGATCACAGACGGCGGGCCAGAAGCGATCCTTCCACGTGATAAAGTCATCCTCAATACTATAAGAATAAGGGAAGAGCTTTTAGCATTAGTAAAAAAAACACCTCGGTAATGCTGAGAACATAAGCGACTACTCACTTGGCATCATCGTCGCCGAGTCCCAGCTCGAAGACGCGATTCGCACCGAGCTCCTCCAATCGCTTGTCCACATAGATGGCAACTTTGTTGTAGTGCTCGTAAGTCTTGTTGCCCAGACCAAATACCTGAAAGTATTGCAAACAACGGAGTGGAAGTGTAATTACAATAAATGGTCACAAAATGCTCAATTACCCCGGGCTGATAGAATCGTGTTTTTGTTGTTTTTGTGCTGTGTGTATTACATAAATTATTTAATAGCAAAATCAAACTGCGCCTCATTGACTGGCAACGGTGCGTGCCAAGGCCAAAAGCAACGATGACGCTAGAGCTGCCGACGAGCGTGTTCAGCATTACGGCGCCCTTTGTGTCGCACAGCAGCCGCAATCGGAAACGTTTCACATGGCAAATCTTTTCATTCAGCAAATGCGAATTAACAAGATTACAATATTTAACATTGCATGCTGCAAATAAAATTGCGCAACAGTTGTGTGATCGAAGTGTCCACGTTCTGAGAACAGCTGTCCCGCGGCAGTGTGGCCAACTACAGAACTATTGACAGAACCTGTTAAGCACTTAACAGCATGGCAATGCGAGGTAAACGAGCATTCTTAACAGAAACTAAATATGCGTGACGTCACAAAATATACTGCGTATGTTACTTTATCCAAAAGAATATTCAGTTTTTGTAATGAGTATTTCGTCAAACGTAATAAATAAAAAAATATATTTTTATTTCAACTAAAAAAAATGATACGCATAAAATTAACTACATTGCTGCTCAAATAAATTTTGCGTCGAAAAGGCTAATTTGTTTCTTTTGCTGTGTAATAATATATTTATATATTGCAATCGGAAAATATTTAATACTTTTTAATAAAATTCTTTGCACTCTCGATTATTAAATTGCAATGCGCAATGAAAAAGATTTTAAAATTGATCACAGTTTTAAATTGTATTTTTTGTTTTGTAAATTACATAGAATTTATGTATGCATGTTAATATTATATATTATATATTGAAATTTAATATTCTTCATCTCTGTCTCTCTCTAACTATGTGTCGTGATTGTTCTCAATCTCAATAAAACAACGCAATTGCGCTAATAATCTATAACTGAAGCTTGACTGACTGCCTGTCTGAGATTTGTCACACTTGACAATGTTCATTTCCCGCAATTTAATATCTATTTATTTTTCTAGCATTTGTGCATTTCATACATACATTAAATAGATTGAATATCTGTGCTAATTGTTGTTTATAAAAAAAAAAAATATATAATTTAGGCACTAGGCACACAGTAGGTGTAGGAGTGCTATTTAATGATAAGTCGCCTTATCAGCACTGATAAGTGCCACACCAGCAAGGCCATGCGATTCATGTAATCGGTCTGTGGCACTTAGATAGATGCAGCAACAAACTGCGGTAGATAGGCGTTTTCAGGGGTCTGTGTACTTACCGCATAATTAAGGCCCGTTAGATCGACATCGCCGCTGGTGATCCATTCGTAGAACTCCATGGCATTGTCGGTAGGATCACCCTCGCCGTAGGTGGCCAGGCAGAAGACGGCCAATGAGTTTTCGATATCCTTCAGCTGCAGCAGTTCCTCCATATCGCATTCCTCGGGATCGGCAACCATGCCCTTTAACCGATATCGTATACCATCCTTGGCCAATCGACCAGCAAATTCCTCACCGGTGCCTGTCTGTGACCCATAGAAGACCACCAGACTGCGACCGGAGGCTTTCAGTTTCTTGATGAAAGAATTATCCGTCGCTGTCGTTGTGCTCACTGTGGTTGGCCTAAGCAATTCGATTAGATTAAATCAATTATTAATAACTTAATATTCAAGAGTCAGCAAATGTTTGTGATGACTCACTGGATGGAATAGCTACGCACGGGTTCCTCCTCCTTCTTGCGGCTGCGCAGGAAATAAAATGCAGCACCACCGATCAGCACCGCCAGCAGTGCCACATCAAGCAGCCCCAAAAACGGTTCATCCCCTGCAACAGCAGCAGCTGCTCCAGCTCCGGCTCCATCCATTGGTGTCTGCTCACTGGCCATGTTTTAATGTCTAACTGCAAAGCGAACAGAAAGGCGA
Organism: Drosophila setosimentum; assembly: GCA_035043505.1. Taxonomy (NCBI): domain Eukaryota; kingdom Metazoa; phylum Arthropoda; class Insecta; order Diptera; family Drosophilidae; genus Drosophila; species Drosophila setosimentum. Next base: position 1,762,195 of record JAWNMY010000007.1, read on the forward strand.
AAAAAGTTGCGTGTTAGTTTCAAAAGTTTTGCATACACTTTGCACGAGTAAAGGGGTCGGGTGGAAAGGGGTAAGCTGCTCGAAGGGATAGCATGGGTGGCCTGTCTTCATAATATTTACATATCGCACTTTGAGCACACACTTAATTAATTCCACGTAAGCCACACACACAAAGAGAGCAATAAATAAATTTGTCTCGGTTACAAGATACCTAGTTCTAAAGATGTGCGATGTGCTGTAAACTAACTACTACTGTAATCGATTATTATCGATAATGGCCTCTGGCTCTTGTATTTGTACCGATAAAAAGTATAATAAACTCTTTAAGTTGTCTCCATAAATTTGTTATACCCGCTCAGCCAATACAAAAATGTATAAGGTATAATGCGAGTACAGTCTGGTGACTGACTATTTTGCATGCGAACGTAGGCGCCTAACAGCAACGCGCTTCCGCACTTGTTCTAACGGTACAACACGATCGCTAATCTCTCTGTCTCTCACACACACTCTTGCACTTTGGCAGTCTCTGCCTTTCACACGCGCATACATTGACATTGACCCTATGGAGTGCGTGTTGCAACTTGTTTATTATTGGCCCGCCTGTTCATTTTCTGCAATTAATAATAGATTTTTTTTTTTTTTTTACTATATTTTATTGCTATTTGAATTAACGGTTGACTCACTGCTCATACACCCGAACCTTCTAACCACCGCCTGCTCGCCTTAACAGCGCGCTGTTAACTAACAGCCCAGCAAATTGGACGCAAAGGTTATTAACAAAACGCATCGCGCTTATCAAGAGCGACGATTAATCGCCACCAACTGCACAGCAACAATTAATAAACCATAACGTCAAAAAATTTGCTAAGATAAGAGCACGCGCTTATTCACAATTATAACGAAAAGTACATATTTTTTTCTATTTCAACTGAATTACATATTGTCTGTTGTTTTCGCATGGCAGCGTGTTTATTACGTCACAGTATTGTCAGTACAAATTTAACCTTTAATCTGTTCGTGACCTGCTTGATCCCATTAAATTTTCTATTTATATTTTTTCATGCAAAGCTAGAAATAGTGTTACTTACTTTGTTGTATACAAATAATGTTCATTATAAATGGCCTCAACCATTTTGAGTGAACGTATTTTTAAAAATATTTTTTAATAATGTATTAAAATAATTGAAAAAAAATATAATGCATTTAAATTAAATAACAGGTTTGATTCAATACGAAATATTTCTTCCAGACAGTCAACATTTTTATCGGATGAAAAAAAAATAACAGCATCAGTTGAATTATTCATTATTTAATCTTTTTATAAAATCTGGATTTGTACATTGTATTTTTAACTTTATATATTTAAAAATCATAAAAAAAATTGAGACGTGCAAAAAAGTATTTCAAATAATATGCATCTTGTCTCTAATAAACAATTTTTTATACCCTAAACCCATTAAAAATGGGTAAAAAGGGTATAATGGTTTTGTGCAAATGTATGTAACAAGCAGAAGGAAGCATCTCCGACCCCACAAAGTATATATATATTGATCAGGATCAATAGTCGAGTCGATATAGCCCTGTCCGTCCGTCCGTCCGTCCGTCTGTATGAACACGCAGATCTCAGGAACTGTAAGAGCTAGAGACTTCAAATTTGGAATATAGGTTCTCGTATACCAGGCACAGATCAAGTTTGCGTTATTTTTTTGATAGCTGCCTTCGATTATCGAATATCGATACATTAGATTTCCGATAGCAATAAATGACACAATTTTAAAGACAGAATCTTCTAATTAATACATAATATGCATATTGTTGATCAACTGACCAAATTTCGTCAAGATCGGATAAGAAACATCCAAGTTATAGTCGAAAATATATTCTCATATTGATCTCATTTCTATCAGCAGCCGCAAGCATTTTCTATATGCAAAAATATGCGAGCGCATGTGTGAGAAAGAGATGGCATGATAATCGACGCGAGCCTCAATATGTTTTTTTGTGTATTGCGTGTTTCACGTATTTGTCGGCAGAGGGCGCTTCCAGAGCTGCTCGCATTTTAGCGCAAATGTTTTTAAAGGGGAATTTGCCAATAATAATAGAATATATTGAAAAACTAGGTTCAGGGTATATCGTAGTCGAGTTCACTCGACTATAGCACTCTTACTTGTTTGTAATTGTATTTGTCAATTTAAACCAGTTTTTGTTAACTTAGGCCACAATATTTAGCTCTTAAAATATGTTTGTTATACATTTTAACAATATTTAGCTGTTCATATTTTTGTTTCTGATCCCCGTTGATATTATGTCACAGTTGTGCATAAATAGAGAGAAAAAATCCGACAATCATTAAAAACACGTTGAAGTTGCACTTTGAATTGGTATTTTGAGCAGGGTTTTTAATGTCTAATGGGTTTCGGGCTACGTGCGTTCGAATTTGTACATAGAAAATGCTCTTGCAATATTTAGTTCTTGTTGCTCGGCGGTGGTCAGCAAATGGCAAAAAAATAAATATTAAACATTTGCCAGCGGCGACGACAATCGACGACGCGTATGCAAATCAAAGGTGGAACTGCCTTCGAACAGCGTCGATTTGACAGCACAAGGAAAGGTTGCTCTATGGTCAATCACTAGTTGAGTATCCACCACAAATAATGCGACTTTGTTCAACGGCATCGACTTTCTATGACAAGTGGCAGACAGCAAACCGGTAAAAAGATTCTATTCAATCGTTTGTTGTAGGTCAGAATTAGAATGCTTTGGCAATGTGACGCCACCGGATTCAGTATTGCTGCTATAATAAGTAGTAAATAAGGAGGTTGAGTTTAATTGGATCGCAACTATTCGATATACAACTGATAATATTTTTTAAAGTCTTTATTAAACTGTTTACATATTCTTATTTATAGTTTTGCATATTTCCTTTGGCTTACGTGGCTACGTGAGTTCTTTGTATATTTCATTAACACATGTCCATATATATACTCAGACTGACCTTAATCTGGCCATAATAAAGATATAGTGCACAACATAACTACCTATTCCTATTACGCAAAATCACACCAAATTAAAGAGTGCAAATGATAAGATTGGGCAGGTAAAAACAAACGCTGCTCATTCAACAAGTATTCTATATTTTTAAAAATTCTATATTTAAAAAATTCCACAACGAATTTGTTTGAGATTAAAAGTCATGCAAAAGTTCCTATCTAAAAATTCACTTGATTAATATATACATATATATATATATATATATATATATTGCACTTATGTATAATCAAAAATAATTACGTGCGTGTTTTGTATTAACAAAATAATTTTGCAAACAAATGCTGAGTTGTGAAATCTCATAGCTGGTAAAGAGGGTTGCTACAAGTTTCATAGACTGAGATTAGTTATAGTTAAGTGTGAGCGAGTCAGTAAACTAAATAGTAAGCATGAATGAGCATTTTTCATCTGTGGTTTGTGTGTTTTTTTGTTATTTATTTTCTGTTATCGCTGTGAAAAGTCGTTGATACGTTGAAATTGTTGTTTGTTCCACGTTGGAGCAGTTTTAAGTGTTGTGTGTCACAAGGGGTTAAGCACATTGCTACTGCTTTGTAGTCGTAATTATTTGGTAGCAAATGGTGCATTGCGGGGGGAGGGTGAGGTCAAGGTTAAAAACATCAAATTTACGAATTAAAAACCCAAACAAGAAACAAAATCAGCAGTCGCCTTTATTTGGTTCAAAGTCAAATTAGCAGTTGTTATTGTAATTTTTGGTTTAGTTTGATTTGGTCAACAGCACGATACGTGCAAAGTTTAAGCTTTAAACACACACATCAATGACTATGCATGCAAAAAAGGCAATAACTTTTTGATAAGTCAAGAAACTTCAAATTTCATATTTGTGGATCCAGTTCCATATTGAAACTGAGCTTTATAGTCAATTTAAGTCTAACTTTTGACTTATTGCAGTTCACTTAATGTTAAAGCAAAAGTTTAAATGTGTTGCGCAATGTAAATTACAACTATGTAAAGTTACAATTATTTTAGACAGTAAAGCTAACTGGCATTTAATAAAAATAAATTTTATAGTTCCTATTTGTGTGTGTCTATATATATTTATATAGATATATATATATATAAGTACGTAGTAATTACGCAAATTAATAAATTAATTGGCGTGTATTTCGAATGTCGGCAAAAAAAAAATAAAGTCAGCTGTCAGCTAACAGATTGCTGGAGTTAAAGCGAACAAGAGTAAATTTCAGATATACTTTATTTCAGAGCGCGTCTGGCACACATATATATACACATATATATACATACACAGACACACAATTCTTGAGCAAAGGAGAATCAGCAAGAGTGCAAACGAGACAGGACTGCTGGTCAGTCAAATGTAACCTCAAATTGAATGAGCATGCAACCTGTTTATTAACAGTCCCACTCAAAGCGAACCAGCAATAGCAACAGGTATTCAATATTACATCTACTGTCTCGCGTGCACACACGGAGACAGCCACAGGGAAGTATATACAATGTATATACATACACATGCGGTGGGTTTTGTACAAGTGTCTGCGTGTGTCTGTGTATGTATTGATCTCTTCTTGGCAGTGTAACCTTGACCATCAAAAGCGGCAAGCGAAATTCTCAATTGGTTCAAGATAATATTTCGTGTATGTATATATTTATATATATGTGTGTGTGTGTGTATATATATGTATCTAAATGCGTAGAACTTACACTGCTAATTTGATCTGGACACGTTTGTTCATGCGCCTTACACGATTTATTGTTGCCCTCCTTTTTTCGGGTGTTCTCTCTCTCTTTTTTTCTCGCGAGTGCCTAATTCGTTTTATTTGGTTAAATTGGAAGCCACGACGACGCCTGCATAGACAACAAAAACAACAGCGACGACGACGAAGCGCACCTACACATCCATATGTACATATGTATATATATATGTGTGTGTAGTTTTCTATATGTTAGTATGCGTACTTGGCTAATTACAGTTCAACGCGCGTGCGGATTTTGCCCGTTTAATGATAGACCCGTTTTGATGTGTGGTTAAAGCTTTACTGATATCGTACGTCAATTGATAAATAATTTGTGCTTATTTCGATGCCAATTAAAAGCAGCAACAAAATATATCCACGTCCGATCAGCAGCTTTAACAAAGTGATACTGTTATTGTTGCTCAAATGGTGCTGCTGCTATTCATCGCCGAACTATCGTCAAGTGAGTAAACTTAACGAAACATACGCGGGAAAGCAGAGTATGCAGATCATCAGCGAGCAAAATATTAGTGAGAATTAGTAAATAATAAGTACTATTATTAAACACATGATATACTAATAGAAGTTAGAAGTAGATAGAAGGCCAATATATATCCTATTTAATTGGCAAGTTCTATGATCAAATAAATGCAAGCAACTTACTTCTTAACACTAAGTTAACAGCGAACACATTAAGCATCGATAATGCTGTACATCGCTAACATCCAGCCATTGTACTCGCTAGCTTACCACCATCAAACTACTCTTTCGTTTTTAGTTTTTTTTGTTAACTCTTTTATTTATTATTTGCAACGACTTCCAATTAGTTTTTATAATTACATTTTAATGCTAAGCGTGTATGCATCTGTGTTTGATTCAAAGTGCCTTACAAGCTGTACGCAATCAGCTTAAAAATTAATCAACTAGAAATCCAATTGTGTAATTTAGATGCAAATGTCTTTTATACCTGCTGGCCAACAACAACAACAGCAGCAAAAGCCAACAACAAGAGGAGCAAAAGCAGCGCAGCGTGTTTTGCACATTGTCAAAAACGGAGTGTGTAGAAAACGGCACGGAAATGCCACTGAAATTATTTAAGAAATGTCGACAATATAATGTGACGTCAAAAAGTTTATTTGTTATATCTGTGCATCATTTGCTAGGTGAGTGAGTGTGTGTCTATGTATGTGTGTGTGTGTGTGTGGGGGGCGTATCAGCCTGGCACCAACAAGAAAACAGCAGCAAGAAGAAGACTATCAATAACAATAACGGCACTCCACAAGTTTCAATTCAACGAGCCCATATAAATAACAGCAGCAACAACAACAACAAGACATGCGAAGTTTTTCTTCTTTTTTGTTGTACACTTGTTGATTTATTTAGTCATTTGAGCGCTTTTAATTGGAAACATCTAATTGTGTGTGTCAACTAATTTATTTTATTATATGGCAACAACAACAAGTGCAGATAAGCAGCGCGTTTATCTTGGCAACGGCTTTCGTTTTGTGACCAGTTTTATGGAATTCGCTTTTGCTAAAACATATCAGCACCAACAACAACAACATACATTTACCATATACAGCAATTTTTCCATCTTTTTAACCAGTTGCGCCTCTGTTAAGCTGTTAACAGCGGCATGCCTTTTTTATGATACTTTGTTTTCAGTAAAATTATACAAATAATGTTTGCAATCAAGTCAATTTTGTTTAAGAATGTTTGAATGAATTAAGTATTGCTACCCATATTCTCATTTGGTATGCATTCGTCTGATTTGATTTGTTATGCGTCTCACTTAACAGCCAGCTACTGTTAGCTAACAGTGATTAACAACAATAACAAGAATTACAAAACAAAAATGATTTCCGTTTGATGTTTCTGGTGGCTCAATAAAAACATAAAAGGCAATCCTAAAATCGATTAGACAACAAAAATAATTTCTATATATGCATATGACATACAAATATGATATCTTCGATGTGTACATATTAGCATATTTGCGCGTGCTGTGAGTTGCCAATCACATTTCGTTGTTGCTTTTGAGTTTTATCTGCGCACGTATTTTTATGTGTATCTGTCTTTGAAATATTCGTTTTGTATCTTTGGCAGACACCTCGAGCACCGTTGACTGCACCATCAGCTCGGAGAGCAAGGGCCAGGAGTGCTTGGACAATGTGTGCCAGCGTCTGTTCATCCAGCAGCCGGAATTCTTTGGTCTGCGCTATTTGGTTAAGGACAAGGAGGACGAATACAAATGGATCGACTTGGAGCGTTCGCTCAGCCGGCAGCGGGACAAATATGCCGCCGCACCAAAGATGTACCTGCGCGTGCGACACTATGTGACAACGGGAGTCCGTCATCTGAATGACGAAGCGACGCGTTTCTATTATTTTCTACAGCTGAAGAGCGACATTTACGAGGGACGCATCGCTTGCGATATACGCACAGCGATCCTCCTGGCGCTCTATTGCCGGAAGGCCGAGTACGATAGCTATCAGGGCGACAAGCAGAGCAAGGATTATTTGAAAAAGTCACTGGTGCTGCCGCGCAATATGCAGGGATTGGCCAACGATGACAGCATGTTGGATGGCCTGATTATGGAGGTGTTGCAGCAGCATGCGGGAATCGCGCATCTGACCCAGAGCCAGGCGGAGGAGATGTATATACAGTGCTGTCAGCAGTTGGATGGATATGGCGAGGAGCGTTTCGCTGCCAAGGATACGCTCGGCAATGATCTACTGCTAGGCCTGGCCATCAATGGAATGGTCGTCAATGCGGACAATGGCAGGCAGTACTTTCCGTGGAAGGAGTTCCACACGGTGACCATTGATAAGCGCACCATCAAAATCGAACAGAATAAAATTGATGGCGATGGCAGCATCGTTGGCAGTTTTATATTTAGCGAGGCGGATGTCGCACGCTACTTTTGGAAGCTGTGCATCATGCAGCATAAGTTCTTCAAACGCTACATCGACACAGAGACGCCCTCCAGTTTGGGCAGCAGCGTTGGCGCCGATATCGAGAGCAACAATGGACACTGCACTCTGGGCGCCGACAGCGTTGGCTACGTGGAGTATGATTATATGGCAGCAGCAGAGCAACAACACCAGCAACAGCAACACCAGCAGCAGCAGCAGCAGCAGCAACAATTGCAGCAACAGTTGCAGCAGCAGCAGCAACAACATCAGCAGCAACAGCTGCTATCATCAAATATTTCGCTCGCTGCCAGTCACAGTCAGCTTTTGGGGCAGAGCAGCAGCTGTTTGGACTTGAGCAATAACAATTTGCACAGCAGCAACAGCATGCTGCATCACAGCGCCAGCGGCAGCAACAATAACAATAACAACATCAACAGCAGCAGCAACAATGGTAGCAGCAACATGAATATTAACGCAGATCCCCACGAACGGGAGCGCCTGAAGGCCATGCTGCCTACGTATCGCCCTGCCCCGGACTATGAGACAGCCGTGCAGCTCAAATATCGCACGCCATCCGCTGAGCTGCACAATGTGGCACTGGCGCTTGCAACGCCCGGCAATGCGGGCGCCTACTATGCCGGTTCACAGCCCGATGTCCACAATCCCGGCGTCTACGGCGAGAGTTTGCTGTTCAGTCATCATCTGACGGCTGCACATCGTTATCCGGATGTGGCACAGCCGGCAGCTGCATTGCATGCGCATCATCATCATCTCAATCTCTACCAGACACAGCAGCAGCAACAACAGCAGCAACAGCATTCTGCATACCTAGAGCTATCGCAGCGCATGCAAATGATGCGGCACAAGGCGCCGCCACCGTATCCGGTGAATCGGCTGAGCTCCTCCTCCACCCCGGATCTGGCAGTGGCAACGCCGCGACCACTGCAAGGCTTCCGCAATTATGTTTCGGGTTCATCGCCCGATCTTGTGTCGAATCGCAATCTACTCAATGGCGGTCAGTTTGTCGCCTTGGCTGCCGCCAGCGGTGTTCATGGCGGTGGCGGTGGAACTGGTGGTGGTGGTGCTGGTGGCAATGTGCCCACATCATCGGGTGCCACGATGCTGCACCAGTATCCGTACATTAGCCACATGGGCCACTCGCAGCCATATCTGCCGCCGCACGGCACTTTTGAGAACCTCAACATGATCGAGGAGCAGCCGTCCATTATGTCCCAGCTTCGTCAGTCGGCAATGAGTCAAGCGGCCGCCGCAGCAGCAGCGGTCCAAAGGTGACGCAACCACATTAGAGATTAAAGGATTAGCAATTAATCTTTCTAGAAATTAGTCATAGAATTTTTTCATTATTTGTTGTTCGTTTAATATGTCCCGTTTAATCATAGTTTATTATGGATAAACTTATTTCAATTCTCGTTTAATCTTGCAGTTCACCAACACTGCCACCCAGTGGCTATCGCAGCTCTGCACCACCGCCGGCGAGCAGTCCACAGCCGGCAGCGGCAACAACGCCGACACCGTTGCAACGCAGCGCAATGAATGGCTCTATTGAGCCGATCTATGAGAATGTGCCACTGCCGCAGCGTGCAAGCGGCGGCAGCAGCAGCGGCGGCAATGCCAACGCGGATGCCATGCGGCAGCGTGCCGCCTCCATACAATCAGCGCCGCCAGGCGTGGCTCCAGTGCCAGCTGCACGTCAAGCGGTCGCCAACACCAACAATGTTGTTACGCTGACTGTTAATGCGCCGGCAGACGATGAAATTACCCGAAATATTAAGAAATACGGTGCGGATCGTGCAGCGAGCACAGAGCTGCAGTTCTTGGAGCCACAGGCACCGTTGCGCGCCGCACGTGCGGCAAGTGCAGCGCCAGCAATTGGAGCGACGGCGCCGCCGCGACAACATCGCTCGACGGCGAGCCTGAACAAGTCGACGGTGGATGTGATTTCGCCGGCGGGCGATTCGCTGCATCAGCAATTCAGTGCCATGAATCTATCAGCCAATACATCCGCCTCGGCGTCGACGGCATCTTCGATGTTCAACTCAACGCTGGACACCACCGGCTCCTCGTCGGCCAGCAAGGATGTGAAACGTCGCCGGCGTTGGAACATTTTGTCGCGCAGCAAAACGCCCGACAAACAAAAGTCGGCCACACTCGGCAGAGAAAAGGCCAGCTCCTCGGCCGCCCAGCAAGCCAAGCTGGCGACCAAAATGAAGCTGGCCCAAGACGATCTAAATCTACCGAATCGCTGGTCAACGGGCCTTACCAAGCCGCAGCCCATATCGGGCCAGTATTCCAAGGATAAATTGGTATGAATTGAGCTATAACTATTTTATATACTATACTATATTATATTATTGATTACTCGCATACAGTGCCAGATATTAAATGATAAGCTGCAGGATGCACAGCTCTTTATGGAGTTCGAACGCATACCGAAGAGACGCGAACATGCCCAGTACGATTGTGCCTTGCTTGAGGAGAACGAGCCGAAGAATCATGATCCCAATTTTCTGCCATACGATGATAATCGCGTGCGTCTCACGCCATCCATGGACAATCGCCATGGCTACGTGAACGCATCCTACATATCGGTGCGTTTACAATTGAATCCCTTCTTGATTCCTGATCATTGTTCTAACTAGCGTTCTGGTTTTGTTGTTTGTGTAGGCCACTGTGGGCACAAAGCAACGATTTTATATTGTCGCCCAATCGCCGCAGGAGTCGCAAACGATGCGCATCTTCTGGCAGTGCGTGTGGGAGGCGGATGTTTATCTGGTGGTGCAGCTAACCGAGGACACGAGCTATATACCGCTCAGCAGTCAACAGCACATGGAGTTTGGACACGTGAGTAGACAGGACGACAAGTAACGGAATTAACAATAGACTTAAGCAATTTTGCTCTTCACAGTTCCAGGTATATCAGGAATTCTCACAAACCACCGATCGGTGCACGACGAGCAAGTTGCGTTTGTATCATGCACCGTCGCGTCGCTATCGCTCTGTGTGGCATCTACAGTACGCCGATTGGGTCGAACAGAATTGCCCGCGGGATGTTAATCATTTTCTCGACTTTCTCGAGGAGCTCAATTCGGTGCGATTGGCATCGACGCACGAGGTGCCGCCTGGTCACAATACCAATCCGCCCGTGTTGATCCACTGCCTGGAGGGTGGCGGTCGTTCGGGTGTCACCTTAACAGCGGATCTCTTGCTCTACACACTGGATCACAATGAGGTACGATCATTAATATATATATATAAGTGGTGCACATTTTGAATTGTATTCCATCTCTGGCAGGACTTGGATATACCGCGCGTCATTGGGCAGCTGCGACATCAGCGGGACAGCATTATACCATCTCTAGCGCAATATAAGTTTATCTACAATCTGCTCATCACCTATCTGAAGCGCACGAGGTTAATCTGAAGCGATTGTAAACTGGCCCATTTGCATAAAGTATTTTTGTTTAAGTCTAACGTATGAATGACAAATGAAAAAAAACAACAAAAAAAGATAAGAAAAGAAACGAACAACTGTTTTGCATCTACTACTACTTAAAGACTTAGTTTCATTTTATCCACATAATAATGATAAGTATCATATGAGTGTTCTTCCACGTGTGCAGCTATAAACCTCCAGCCACCAACTATTAGAGACGATCGTTTAGTTTATTTGCTTTGTGATCCCAATTGTTTACACTTAAGTTCAGAATTTGTTACCAAAATTTACGCGCTCCACCCAATACAAATACTAATTTTTGTGTTAATCATAGTGCTTAGTTTTAAAGCCAAATTATTTATAAATTTTTTTAATGAACCAATTGATATGCTCTACGCAACGCAAAGCAATAATAAAAAGAAATCAAATATTTGATAAAACTTTGGTGTTTTCTTTCTTTTCTTTTGGGAGTGTTATAATTTTGTCCTAAAATGTAAAACTCATTAAGATATAAAATAAAGACAACTTTTAGTTTTAAAATACTGAATGTATTTTGTTTATGATATTTCCAAAGTAATTCGCATAAATAAACATATATTATATATGTGACATATATAATACACATCCATATAGAATTTTATATGTATAACGTAATTGCAATTTTTAATTAAAAGTATTTGTAAATATTTTATTTAACATTCATGCATGTCGAAATTACATTTTTGTTATCCTATTTTATATTGGGTTTTATTAGATTTCCGTTCTAATCTAAAGTTGGAGTTCACCGAAAGTTAAGTTTTAATCTATAATTCTATAATTGGTAATCGACAGAAAATAGTTTTAGATTTAAATGATATAGCAAAGAGACACATTAATGAAATATAAACTTTTTTTAGCTCAAATTAACGCATTATACATATAGATTTGAGAAAGCAGATCTTACAAAAATTAAAGTAAAATATATTCTCTTAAACATTGCTAAATCAAACGGTTTTAATATTTCAAATTGATCTAAAAGATCTGCGGTTTATTTATGAAGCGATAATTAACTCTCGCAACTTTAGAAAAGAGTTTTAAAAGTTCACAATTTTCGCTCTGCAACATTAGATGAGATTTTTGCTTTAATTAAAAGTTGATTCAAGCGAAACAGCAGAAATATTTGTTTGTTACATTATTTCATTTACTTGGGTAAGCCATTAAAAGGAAAAGTTTATCTTAGCTTAAACCTAAAAGAGCACAAATATAGTACATTTAAACATTAGCATTTTCTTTTCTTTTTGTTTTATATAAGAAAAACATATATTGATGCTGCATATAAATTAGGCGAGTCGGGCTGCACTTTGTTCAGGTGTGTATATAGGCAATGTATAAATATATATATATATATATATATATATTTATATATATGTATATATATAGAGATTTCTTGTATATAGTCGTATGTGTATATATTTGTATAATGTATATTTATGTATATATAACAGGCAATCGAATACACACACAAAAATATTGGAGTCCTTAACGTGTGAGAAAAATATGTTTACAAAACATTATTAATATTATTATTATATTTGTTGATGTTCGTGTCTCAGGTTTTTGTTTTCTTGCTGTTATTTCTGGTTGGTTTCGATTTGCTTGTACTTTCATTTTTCTCTTTGTTTAGGTTTGTCTTTTATCATTTACATTACTTGCGTTTGTCTTTTATGTTTAAAGTAGACATTGAATACATACAACGTTGGAAAATTATTCGAAAAAATCGTTCAGCTTACAAACTAAATATTTGGAATTGGAGCGAAGGTTTTTTATCATACTTTACTTTGCATATGTATGTGTATATGTGTTATATGTATGTGTATGCATAAATAGAACTAACTTGTGTATATGTAGAGCTAAAGTATACATAAATGGAATATAATAGATTGAATAGGTCGGCCTCGTCTCTATCATTTCATTATTATTTTTGTTGGGTTGGGCAAAACATTTTCATAAATTTTCCGTTTTTTTTTTTTTGTTTGTTTTCCTAAGTGCCAACTGAAAGTCTTCAAAAGAGTTTTTGATTGCAAAAGTTTTGATTGGGGTCTGCTACTTTGGTCTGCCTGCAGACGTTTTGTTTTTCCTATGCATGTGAGAAGGCAACAACTTTGTGGATCATTCTTATTGTTTTGAGTTATTTTTTGAGGAAAATGTTTACAAAGAATTGTGCTAAATTAAAATTAATCGTAAGCCACTTAAAACATACAGCAAAACTAAATGTTAGGCGCTTAATCTTAGAATACGTGACAATGGGATTTCGAACGTTGACGCTGATAAATGATAAATGGGATTTTGAACATGTATATGCAACATATTTTAATTTGTTTGTTTGTTTGCTTTTGTTCTTGTTGTATATATGACGATGACGATTGATGTATGTGAATGTTTGTTTGTTGGTAACATGGAAACCACAACCATTAACAAATTTTGGCATCTATATATGCTGTAAATTAAGAGATCAATAGATTAGTAATTGAAATTGCAATTGCTTTGGTTGATGTACTCACAACTAATTAAATTAACATTTAGTAGTTAAAACAGCACAGTTTGATTTATTGATTCATGGGTGGCATGGGGCATATGGTACACTTGGTGCTATCCATAAAATTTGGCGGACCACCTGTCGGAGAAAATGATTTGGTTGTTTTGAAAATGGTTATCTCTTTAAAATTGTGTTTACACGTAGACCTAAAAGTTACAATGCCTCAGACATTAAATACATATTACTGCTTACATATGAATAAAGATTTATACAAAAATTCTTTATTTTGTACTTTATGCTAAAGTATTATTAAAATATAGAAGTCAACGATAAACTAATCAATGAGATTTAGTTTTTATACTCATATTTCAGTCTCCTATCGCATTCGAATTTCACAAATAATTAAAATACTTATTAAGGAGTTTCACATCAATTAGTTGTCTGCCAAAATCGCGAAACAAAATGATTATCTGAGTATTAAATAGAAGATTTCGCCTACTCTCTCATATTCTTAGGATCTGGTCCTCAGAGTTCATTTCCCGTTTACTCTTACGCTGCATTTGGTGGCTCAGTCGCTTGTGGGCCTGCTGCTCTCGACTTACCATGCATGTGGTTTAAATGCCTGTTGGTGGTTGCATTGCTGTGATGGTGATTGTACAGGCTGCTTGTGTAGACCGGTGGCGGTGGTGGTGGCATTGCCAATTGCTGTTGTATCTGCTGCAGTTGCTGGTGGCTGCGCATATGCAAATAGGGCGCTGGCTGTGCAGGAAGCGGTGTTGGCTGTATGGATGCGGTTGGTGGTTGTTGTAGTGGTGTCGGTGGTGGTGGTGTTGGTGGTGTAGGTGTGCTGGGTGGTGTGCTCGTGCTCTGGCAGGGACTATTCAAATTCCGTGTGACGGCATTGTTCGATATCTGCTGCAACAGCCGGCAATCAGCTGCCGTATAAACAGGTGGCGATGGATCATTGTGTTGTTGTTGCTGCGATTGTTGTTGTTGGTATGCCAAATGGTGTTGCTGATGATGCGAATGTTGTTGTTGCTGCTGGGCGTAGGAGCCATGCCCGCTGTCACACGATGAAACCGAACCTGTGGGTTGTGTGTGTTTTTTTTTGTGGCAATGAGAGTAGAGTAAGAGTAGCGTAAAGTGTGTCACAGTATTTGTAAATGCTGTAAATGTGTGTGTGTGTGTGTGTGTGCGTATGTGTGAGTTATGTGTGAGACCAACAACCAAATGCCAAAGCAGCGATAACCAACCACCAATATATAGATTCGGCCACAATGCAAGCGAGGAGCGGGGTATATTTAAAGCATATCTAAACATGGGTTTTTTTTTGTGTGGATAAAGTTTAATCTAAAGTTAAGCTACAATTAGGCACTATGATTATTATTATCTATGAACTATGATCTAAAATTGAACTTTGGTTTTAGTAGGCAGCGCTAAGCGTTTAGTTTATATGACGGCGGCGGGGGCAGCAGAGGGGCAGACATTCTTGCCTTCAGAGCTCATTTGCAGCACACTTACCGGAAGTCACGGATTTGCGCAGCGGTAAATCACGAAATGTGGTCACACTGCTACTCTCCAGCGAGAGATCCACCGAAGGCAGCGGCGGCGGGGGGGCGGGTGTATCGGAATGGGAACGCTCGTGTATCGCACGAGTCGGCATTATGTTGCCTGAAAAACGTTCGATTAGTTTTAGTATGTATATATGTATATATATGTATATGTATATGTATATATATATGGGATGTATATATATGTATATAAAGGTTATAAGTATGGGAAAAATATAAATAGCAAAAAAGCAAATTTATAAACTCTTCATAAATTTGAATTCTTATAAAGAGTTGTTATTGCATTATAATTCAATTGCAGTAGTTAAAATAATAAATAAAACAACGTAAACAACTTTTATCATTTTATATGTTTTTCCTAATAATTTCAAGTGCTTTTTGATTTATGTTGGGGAATTTTCCACAGCTAAAATTGTACTTATTTTTAGATCTTAAATACGGTTTCGTATAACAACTTATTACATTTTCACACACAGTTTCAGTGAAATTTTGCATTCATTTTGCATATCTTTTCTTTGTTGTTTCACAAACTTCACCAATATGGGAACATTTTGCGACTAACTCAATTTCTTTCTAATTCTGATTTCTCAATTCAAGCAATTTCTTCTCAAAAGGAAAGCTATTTGTCTTTCTAAGAATTCCAAAACATATTTATGACAGAGATCAGTGGTTAAGCACGCAGAATATTCTCAGAATCGCTAATCCATGGCTTTGTAATGGATGTGGGCAAAAAGGTGGCTTACTTACCTCCAGATGCCAAACGTCGATGTGCACATGGACTGGGACTGGGCGTACACTGTGCATTGACCACGCTGGCTGGGACAGCACCACCAGCAACAGCTGCCGCAGCAGCAGCCGCAGCAGATGGCGGTGGCACAACACCTCCGGCGGCTGGTGTGCTAAATCCATGGGCGGCATGTAGATGATGTAGCGGCGGAATGACGCCGGGCAGCGCCGAATTGTGGCGCGGCACAAATGGCTGATGTGGGCGAATTTTCGAAGATTCGGATAGCGAGAGCATTTTCTTGACCGCCTGCGGTGAAGCGGTGCCAAATTTGGGTCCATTATTGTGCAGCTGCTGGCGACGCTGATGATCGCTGGTCGAGCTCGTCGAGCTGGTCGTGGAGAGTGTCGGCGAGCTGGGATGCCGTTTGCGCAGCGACAGCGATGAGTTCGGTGCCGAACTGGAGCTCGTGTGCGAATATATGCTGAGCTGATCTCCGCCAGCATTGATGCTGCCAACGCCCGCGTTGCTGGCATTGATGCTGCCACTGCCGGCGCTTCGATGCGAGGTGTTGCCATGCGAAATGCTGCCCGAGTAGGTGGAGCCATGCGGCGGTTCGCACTCGAGCGAGAGCTTGTGCAGCAGATCCTCATCGCTGAGAATTTTCAGGCTATTCAGATAGGCCTTGACGCGTCGCACCATCTGTGCCTCCTCAAACATCTTCTTGGGATTGGGTGCCGCTGTCGATTTCTTGCGCCTCTTAATCGTAGCCTGTCCAGCGTTGGCCGCAATCACAGTGCCAGCGGCAGCGTTGCTCTGCGACGCAGACATTTGGTTCAGCGAGAAGAGGGCGTTGGAGGGCGTTTGTCCCTTCAGCTCCAAAATGGCCAACAGATCGTAGGGGGAGCTGCACATGTGCGTCAGCAGACGCACCTCCTTGGATAGCATGCGCAGTTTCTCGAAATTAATCAGACCATCCACACGCGTATCGTTGCCCAGATGGATGAATGTCAAATCCTTCTTGACAATGGGATAAAACGGTATGATGGGATGCTGGGCGAGCAGTTCGGCGGAGACCAGTTGCCTGTACTTGGACATGTTGCGAGATGGATCCATCAGATCCTGCAGATCATTGAACAGACGCTGATACTTTGACGGCACCTTCTCCCAGGTCAAACGTAGACGCGAAACGGCGCCATGTCCCAGACCCGAGATGATGGCAAACATGGAGTTGAAATTGCGGCACTCCTTGCAGTGGCGGGCAATCTTAATGAACTGCTTGACGATCTTCATGCGACGCACAATGTTGTGCTCTGCGCATATTTCGCTCACGACCCAGAACATTTCGCGATTAACCAACTCCGAGAATTTGCTCAGCATCGGCACACCGTACTTGGACTGCAGCTCGAACAGCTCATCGATATACTCCGTCGACTCGATCTGACGGAAATTGGCGAAATCTTGCAGTGTCAACTGGATGGCCAGCTCGTATGCATTTAGTTGCAGGAAATGCACACCCGACTCCCGCACCAGCTCCAAGGCAAGCTCATCGGGCACCAGCGGCTCGGTGCTGTCGTTCAGCTTGAGATAATATCGAGCAGCGAAACTGATACGTTCCGCTAGATTCTGCAGCTGATCGGGCAGACGACGTTGCTTCACCATGCCGCCCTCGCCCACGCTCACCTCACACAATGAGAAATTGGAGCTTGGATCATGGATGCCGAACTCCTGCAGTGTCAACATGACCACCTCATGGGCCGTCGTCTCCTTGTAGATGAGCACATATTTGCACGTCTGATCCGACTTGTACACTTTGAGCACATGCTCCGGATAGTCCGGCGGCAGCATGGAGCTAGCAGTCAGAGTGCTCGCAGTCGATGGCCGATGTAGATGCGCCTGCAAATAGTTGACTTGGAGAATGGCGATGGGTTCGCTGTTGCTGTTGTCATAGTTAAGACTGCTCAGATCCGGATTTGATTGCGACTGATAGAGGCGACCAGCCGTGTTGCACATGTTGGTTGTGGAGGCGCAGCTGCTGCTGCCGGAACTGGCAGCGGACAACTTGGTCTTGCATTGCGGCTCATTCAGTAGCGTGTCGGAGCTGTCGTTGAGGCTGCCCACCAGCGGCTGTTGCTGTTTGTTTAGCAGATTCATTTTGGCCAGCGCCTTTTGCAGACGTCGCTTGGGCGCCAGGGTCATGAATCCGCCAGGTTTTGCGTCCTCGGCATTGCCCTTTTTCGCCGAATTCGAGTTGACGCTCTGCAGCAGCTGTTGCATAAAGTTCGAGGCCATAATACCACCGCCGCTGCCACTCACCGGTGGCGTCTGGGGCGGCGCACAGTCCGGCTGATCGAGCAGCATATCCACCGAACTGAGACGCACGATTTGCGCCCGATTGGCCAGCTCCTCGCTGGTGCTGTCGCTGCGTCCGTGCAGTTTGGCAATATCATTCGCACAAATTCGACGCGGACTGCGCAAACTTTTAAAGCTGCCATTGCCGCTGGAGCTAATACCACCGCCGGCACCACCACCGCTGCTGGCTGAGCTACCATGCTCCAGGGCTTGCATGATCTCCTTGAAGCCTAGCAGATTGCTTTTTACCTGAATGCTCAGGTGGGTGGTGCCCGTCAGCAGTTCCATGGCCCGTTTACTGGTCACATGATCCAGGGATTGGCCGTTCACCTCGTGGATTTGATCGCCACGCTTCAGTCCGACATCCTGGGCCTTTGAGCACGGTTCCACGTGCGATATGTAAATGCCGACGGAGGCATTGCCTGTGGCAGCTGCCACGCCGCGCAGCTCGTAGCCGCCAATGATTTGAAAATTGAGTGGTTCGTCGCGTGAGGAACGCGTCAAGATGCAGCTGCGCATTCGTGCTTTTGCGGCACATGCAATGTGCAGCAAACGCAGCTGGCTGAGCAACTTTTTCCGTTCCAGGCCAGCCTCAAAGATCTCCAGGAACTCCATCATCTCGTGATCCGCCTCGAAATCGGTAAAATGATTGTTCACCCAGAGTAGAACGACTCGAGTGACCCGATCTCTCAGCTCCTGCGTTTTGTGCGTATCCAGCTGCTCGAGATCGAACCAGTGCAACAGTTTTCTGGTCACCTCTTGGGGATTGTGTATGAAAATGCGATGCGTTAGCAGGAAATCCTCAACATATGTTGGATCCGTCATCGAGTTCTCCTCGACAAGCTGCTGCAGCAGTCGCTCCGGTGTGCCTCTGATCACTACATGACCGCGCTTCGTATTCAAATGTGCTGTGGCCGCTGATCCGCTGCCGCCAGTTGTTGTGGCGCTCTCCGCCCCACTGCCACCGATCGAGCGCAGTTCGGTAACAATCACAACCCTTCCATTCTCATCCTCATGCCGGCGCGTATTCTCCTCGCCCTGATGCTGGATGCGATAGTAGTCGGTCTGGGTGATGCACACGAACTGACAATCATCACATTTGGTGCGCATCACTCCGCGATGATACAATTTATCCATGGTCGGCAATATGCCAAAGGAGTCTCCCATTTGCAGTTCCTCGCGTGTGCCATTCGCATGCTCGATTTCGACTGCGCCATTGATTAGCACTGACCACGAGTCGAGCTCCTCGCCATCGGACATGACAACGGTGCCGGCCTTGTCCACCACAGCGAACACCATCACGGAGCAGAGCGCACGTCGCACCGCTAGCGTTATGTTTGTGAATGCCTTTAGGCCCTGCGTGAATTCCAGCAGGATTTCCACATCGTCTTCGCTGCGCTCCGACGGATCCTTCTCGAGGCAATCGCGCACCGCATCGCGCACATTGAGGCTCTGTGGAGACGGAATTAATTATAAAATATAGCTATTACATATATATAAGCGATAAAGTACGATTCAAGATATGGTCTTAACTTAATGATTGGTAAAACCACAATGTTTAATTTATATTTCAATGTTTATTAATCGCTAATAGCGCTTATTTATTTCGTTAATTAAAATGACTCTCAAGAAATTGAAACTGAAATTGAAATGGAGTTTCTTTTGTTTTTGGCTTGATATGACCGACTCACATCCATGCTCTCGGCGAGATCCTCCTCATCGGAGTCGACCACAGACTCGACAAGGCCGGAGAGATCGATCTCCTCGGCCTCCAGCGATGATCCATAGACAGAGGCCATTGTGTCGCTGCCGCTGTACGCTGAACTTGTGTCACTCGAGTGCGAGCCACGATTGCATTTTTGATGCAATTCTGGTCGAATGACTGTGCTGCTGGTGCCGCTGCCAACCACCGTTGAACCGGCTGTACTAGTGGGTGGATACTACAAAACGAAAAATATCAAATAAAAGTTCATAATGGACATACAATGGCTTGTTGATTGTAGCTGATGATTGAAGATACTCACATGATGTCTGATATGATGATATGGATCCATTAAGGCGCTGCTAATGCTGCTGCTGCTGCAACTGCTGCTACTTCAGCGACTGCAGCTACGGCATGCCAATCAGTTGGGTGATATGTGTGCTGAACTTTAGACCTTGTGATTAAGCTGCAAGAAACCAAACAATTAAGTTCTTTAGCTACGTTTATACATTTTCATATTCGTTATATTATTGCTCCACTTAATTTTTCTTTTAGTTTATGAATTCAAATTAAAGAAAAACAAACGATAAAATTTTTAATATTAACTGCAAGATTATTTAATTATTATTTATCATCATATTGACAGAGGCTAAAGCAAGTAGCTCGAAAATTATTCTTATATTATTTATTATTATTTTAAGACTCTTTCAAAATGCACCTAATTAGCTGCAAAAATAACAAAATATATATATATATATATATAAGAGGAAATCTCTTAAATCTCTCGTAAAAAATAAAAAAAAATTACTGTGAGATTTTATTGGTCAATTTCGTTTGTTTTGTTTTTTTTTTTTTGCTTTTGTTTCGCTGGGCGCACATTTTGCAGCAGATACATACATACATATGTACATATATACATACTAACACACTTTCATTTTCAGCAGGCGCAGCAGCAGCAGCAACAATGCTGCCAATAAATTAAGCCAACGCTGCTGCTGCTCGGCGACGACAACAAAACAAAAAAAAAAGTAAAACAAAAGCACAAGAGAGATATAAAAAAAAATTCTCATGCAATTGAGTCTGTGCTGTTAACGCCGAAGCCAACCGCGACGGCAACACTGGCTGTGAATTTATATATATACATGAATGTGTGTATGTATGCACGCATGTGTATGTATGCGTGTGCCTGTTTGATTGTTTTCTATGTGATTGTGTGTGTGTGTGTGTGGGGCAGCAAAAACTAATAAAAATAAAAAAAACACGAAAATTGTAGGCGACGACTTCCGTTGACTGGATAAGCTCCCATTACAGCAACAGCAGCTTATTGCAAAATCAAAGTGTAATAAATAAACACTGTCACAAAAACACACAAACGCACACACACACGCATACACATGCATAGCAAATCTGGCGTTTTACACACATACTAAATATGGGCGTGTTTTTGTACAGTTCAACGATTTTGTGTAGGCTGCTTTCGATACACACACACACACATGAATATGTATTGACAACGCTTGTTGTTGCACTTGCTAATTATACGCACTTTTTTTCAAAGTATCTATAATTTTCCTGGCTTTATCGCTCGCTCTTCTTCTTCCTCTTTTTTTGTTGCGTACGCTTTGCATAAAGAAATTTCAGCCAACTCGTTCCCTGCGCATTGTTGGAATTTCACTGACACACACACACACCTTCATAGATAGGCACACGCGCATAGTTTTTGAACGAGAAAAGCTGATAATTTGTTGCGTGTTTGTCAATATGTATTTTGTAATGTTGCACAGCATACCTGCATGCAATTTCGTATATTAAACTACACTTTATGAAACTAATATTTTCCAGCTAGCAAATGCCATTTCAATTTAGAAAAATGCACAATGGATTTCGCCGCGCCAGTGTTGCCCCAGCCGATAAACGTGAATGTTTGTACAGTGTTTCGCTGTGGCGGCAATTCGATATCCGGCTTATCGTCTGTACATAACTTACAATAACAGACTCTGATTTGCGTTAACAGTAGTTGGCGGTAATGTAACATTTAAAATGACAGTGCAAAAAAAAAAAAACACGCAGAGCAGTATTTTTTGATCCCGTCCATTTCTATTAGCAAAAAGGTTAAATCCACCTCAAAAAAACTGTCCACAATGTACAAACAAATTTTTATTGAAAGTAGTGAGTCCCCAGAGAGATGTAGTAATAGCAAAAACAAAAATAAGAAAAAAAGGGAAGCATTAGGAAAGGGCTCAGGTTGTTGGCAATTTCTCCTTAATGCAAAGCAAGCGACTTAAATACATGTTTTGCGCCATTATTGATGACCTTAGACAGGAGCCAACTCAACCCCCCATCTTAACCCCTGGTGGCATCCTTGTAGAGTAGGCCACATAAAAACGCAACATGTTTCGATTGTGGCTTTTTTGAACAGGGAATCCGACACTTAGAGAAGGGCTGCGCGGGGAGGGGCTGGGGTGCGTGGCACAAGGGTGTGAAACTACCGCATCGAATTGGTGAAGGGTGCCACAGCCAGCCACGTGGCTGAAAGAGAATAATAAACATAAAAGGCAAATCCTTAAGGTGCAGTGGGCTATTTTTTTCTCTTCTGATCAGCGTCGAGCAAAAAAGCGGGCTAGGCAAGGCAAGGCAAAGGGTCACGCAATAGGTGGTTGTGGGAGGGGGAGGGGGTGTCGCATTTGATGACTTCATGTCCCCAGTGCAAATGGCTTTACCGTTACCCACTGACATCGTCTGCATTTTTATGACATTCCAAACAAATATTAAATTTGTATTTGGCAGGAGAACACAGTCCCATATATGCTCTCTCAGAATTTAAAAATGTTTTTTTTATTTATTTACATATTTATGTCCATTACCTGTTGAGTGCAATTAACATAAATGCACACATACATATGTACATAACATGTGTGTATACATATGCATATGTAAAAACTCACACACATATGCGTTTAGTTACAAAATTATGCTATTAAAATGCCTTTGTGTTGTTGCTTTTCCCCCTTTTTCTTTTATGTTTTTGGTTAGTCCTCCTTGCGGCATTTTGCTTGCTTGTTGTTTCTGTTTTTGTTTTTGTTGTTGCTGTCGTTGTGCTAACCAAAGAAAAATCTGTGAGCGCATTTGATGCTGACGCCGACGCCTCGCTTCGCTGCTGGCGCTCATTCTATTTGTTCTTTTTGCGTTTGCTTTGTTTTCGTTTGGCTTGCTTACAATAAAATCAAAGATTGCGTCTGGGATTTTGTTTTCGCAAACCTTAAAAGAAAGCCAAGTCAAATAAGCGCAGTCCCAGTCCCAGTTCCAGTTCGAGTCTCATCCCCGCGGGAGAAGCCGGCAAAGCCAGCGAGTTGAGCCTCGAGGCCTTCCCTCGAATAATAACTTATTGATTTCGATTCGACAGTTAACGCAAACTTACTTTAAATTAAAGTAGACACGACTATTTGCAATCACATCTTTGTCGCAAGCATTTTTACTGCTGGCATTCTGTTTTTTTTTCTTTTTCCAATTAGTAGCAGAATTCACCAAATCCCAATTCAGATCAAAACGCTACAAAACCGTACAAATAATTGCGTAACCATTGCCTTTGCAGTTAGGATGAGGACGCAGGAAAATAACACACACACATACAGATACTTATTCAACAAGGAAGCAAAAATAATGTCCGAGCTAAGCAGCAAAAGTGTGGTACAAATTCTGTAACTTCCATTTGGGGATTAGTGTGTGGTAGCTAGGGATGAGTCTTAATTGTAACCATCAACATTGAACAACTTTATACAAATAATACATGTCTTAACATATGCATTTGGGGTGTAAATAAATATAGATATATAATTTCAAATGTTTATTTTTATTTAAATTTGTTTTTAGGTCAAATGTCTGTTTACAATTTCTATACCGGTGGAGTTTTATACAATAAAATTATAAATTATTAAAAAATAAATTCGGCTGGTATTTAATTCCATAAATGTTTTTAAATCAGAAAAAATAAAGAAAGGCACACACATTTACATTTCCTTACTTCTCCATAATAATCGTGATTCACGTGCCCATCTCTAGCAGAAGAAACATAAAGCTAGGAAAATCTGCCTGTAATTGAGCTCGAGGGTCACAGATGTTTTGAGGATTTAACAATGCGACAATGATTAGCCAGCCGCTATTTTCTGGGCCCAGGTCCTACGTAGGCCGCTGCTGGCTGGCGTCGAGGCCAGCAATTTGAATTAATAAGTTTATTATTTTCAAGTTGGCCTTCGGATTTGTGCCGGATTTGTGTTTTATGTTATTTAATTTTCCTCTCGCCGAAGCCAGTACTATTAGAACCGAGGACTCGCAGGACTCAGCTGTTGGACTGCACACAGCGGCTCAAAGTCTCATTTAGTTTTGCATGCTCCAGTTTACTAAAGCATGCAACAGTGGCATGTGCCCCAAAAACAATAGATACTCTCCAGAAAATTTTAATTGTATTTTGTTTTATTTTTGCATTTAGTGTACTTGGGATTTTTAAATTACTTTTTTTTATGTATTTAGCTGCAGATTTTCTTAAGCTATATATTCGTTATTAAAATTTTTTTGTGTCATTTTCTTTGTTTATACCATTGCAGAGGGTATTATAAGAATTTCACCAAATAAAATTTTTTTATTGCAGAATAAACGGACTCAATCTAAGTTTATTTTCTTGGCTTAAGACTATTGAGTAAAAAATAATAAAGAATATATATTATTGATCTTTGTTGTTTATTTTTTCTTGTCTAGAAACAATTAGTTGTTTTTTTTATTTCAATTAATATTTAATTTAAGATGTGAGCAGATGGACTTTGGTCTGCAAGGATATGTAATCTTCGGCGTGCCAAAGATGTTTTTTTTGTTTGTTTTTTTTTTTTCAATATTATAATTTTATTAATGTAATTTGCCATTTCCCATGCTCTTAAATTTTTAAACTTTTATTCAACATGATTGTGCTCAACGTTTTTCCTTTTTATCTTAGGTCTTAATGATTTTTTTAAAAATGTTTTGTATGACATGAAAATTAATTGATGAATATAATATTCCGTAATTAGATTCGTTGCAATTGAAACTTTTTTCATTTATTCGTCAGCATTTTCCAAATAATTGTAAATGTGTTTTTTTTTAATACTTATGTGTGTAATAATAGTTTTAATTGCATTTTTATTAATCTACAATGCAAATCAGCATTTATGATTTAAATACTCTACGAAACAAGTTTTAATTTAAATAATTGCACAATTAAATAAGTTATCAAACGTGCTTTCCAAGTATCTCACACAACAATTAAGTGATACATATATATATATATTTTTAAATTCTGGAAAAATTTTTGTTTTGGAAAGACAGTTAAATTCGATTGCCCGAACTTGAAATCATTAACTATGGTTTTTCCACAGTTTTAAGAATATATTTTCAAGTATTTTGTTGCTACAGCGAAACCTTTTTAAAGCTTATTCATTAAACACAAACTGCCAAATTAGCAATTAATTTACTTTCTATATAATGTGTGGAAATTAAAATGAAGCGCGGAAAAGGCACAAGAAACTATATTTATTTGATTAAAAACAGAAAATCAGAGGATATGATAGATAAAGCCTGAAGTAAAGAAATATTTTGATATGCGTCTAATTGACTTTGTCATGATTTGAAGTTCGAGCTTTGGCTTGAAAACACAGTGTTATCTTAGCTGAGAATATTTACGCTTAGCATACTAGTTTTATATAGATTACTTCTCTAGTCGGCAGTTCTAGAAGCATTTTGCATAAAATGAAATTCTAATTTTCAGTTGCTCAAACATTTATTGTCAAAATTATACGCAGGTTTTTTTTTGGATTTTATTCTTCCATCAAAATTCAATTTTGAGTTGTGGTTGACAGAGTTCATTTAGAATTGAGGGGGGAGTATTTGCATAGAACTACGCTTATATAAATATATATGTATATATATATATATATATATTTAGAGTTCTTCGTATTTATTTATACTATATGCATAGGTATAGGTATGTACATACATTTAAAGCAAAATTATCAGATAGAGAGCGTTCAGGTGGAGGAGCGATAGGTACACACATATGTCAATGTTTACATTTTAGATTCTATTTCATAGAATATGCGTACAGTACAACAAATACTTATATCTATCATATGTCGAAATTGTCAATCGTGTGTAGTCTGTTTGAAATATATTTACAATTACATTTAAATTACGAGTGTGTTGAATGCAATTCTTAAGCTATTGACTCGAAATATTGAACTTAACGCTAAGCATATCCTGTGTCTGACCAATTAATCTCTTATCATATTATTACTGTATGTGCTGGGTGCCCTAACTAAAACTTTTAAGCCCTATTGAATAGTTAGAATAGGGATATTTGTAATGTAAATGTGAATACAATTTGTGCTTTCTTATTAGCATTATTTAATTTTGTGAATAGATTATTTCCAGATAAAAAGATTGCTTTTACTTAATTTCTCTCTTTTTGGAATTAAATCGAAAATAATGTCCTGAAGATAACTGAAGCATATAGATTTATCCATATGTCGAATGAAAGTCATTAAGTTTTACACAAAATATTAATTTTTTTTTGGATGCTAGCAACATTCAAGCATTTGCTATTATAAATCATAATAGGGATTCTAACTCTGAGTTAAATAAATTATTTGAGCGTATTTATTTATCTGATGTCTAGGACACTTTCAAGCGATTTTGAAAAGGTTCTCGAAATACATTTGACTACCGTTTTAGTGAGGGCATTTTCCACTACGACAAGCCGCAGTTTGTTTACAAATCATTTAATTTTTATTGCATTTATCTTTTAAATGCGTAAAATGCGCATTGTGTGAGTGTTTTTTGAGTGGCTTCATCTTTTTAATTTAAATTTGCCATATAATATTTGATATATATGTATTTCAAATGTGTGCTTAAATCGCGTGTAATTCTTGTTTATGTTTGTTGGTTTTTCCTTTTTCATTTTCATTTAGTTTTGTTTTTTTTTACAAATACAATTTAATACATCAGCGTTTGGGTGTTGGGCTTAAAACCCAAATTCTTGCGCTGCAAAAACAAATGTATCTCCCGGAAATTGGGACGACTTGATTCGTTGCGTTGCCAGCATTCGCACATGAGATCGTAAATTTCGCGCGGACAGTTGAGTGGCATTGGCAAGAGTTCCTGCAAATATACAAAAATAGAGATGCATAGAGTAAATATGTGTATGTTTATATATGTATATATATATGCTAAGAGTTAGCAGACTGCATTGTTACTTACATGCATTTTATCGTCCTGATAGATATGTCCGATGTTTTCAATAACATTCGCATCTGTCATGTGCTCGTAGGGCTGCTCCCGGGCGAATGTCAATATTTCCCAGAGGGCAACGGCAAAGGACCAAACATCCGATTTTGTGCTGAATTTGGCCTGCAATTAAATGGAAGTTTTCCTTTATTTTTATTTTTATTAATACAAATACACGTATCCGACCAAAAGACCGGTTTGCTATATTTTTGTTTACATGGCTTTTGGCTTAAGGATTTTACGGTTGCTTTTGCTCGTCGGCACAAAGCCATTCATTCACATACATACATACAGATATATCCTTTAAGGCAACTTTTGCGCTTTTTAATATGCATATATGTTTGAATACCCGTTGCCAACCCTTTTACCATTCGTTTGCCCCCAAGGCAATGACACAACTCCACAAGCAGCTTGTACTTTGTTGTCTAAAACACACACACACACACACACACACACACACACACAACAACAACAATAATCATAACAACAACAACAAGCATATGTATATATCTGGTGCTATATGCGTGGAATTTATCCATGCTTTTCATATACATATGTACATATATCCTTTTTGTCTGTGCGGCTGTTTTGTGTTGTCTGCGCCGTTTTTCATGTAGTTAATTAATTTATTTAGTGCGGTTTTTCGCTCGGGGATTTACAAAATATTTTGCTCAGTTTCGTTTTTATTTTGTTTATTTTTTGTCTTTTGTTTTTAGTATTTTGTTGGTTCCTTTGTTTACTCGCTAATAAAATTCATGCTCTTTGCTATATTCAACGAAAATTAAAGTGATTCACTGTCATTTGATACCAGTCTGTAACTCAAACATTTTGTAGCTGTTGCATTTCTGTCATATATTAGTTAATTGGATTGCTAAATACCATGGAAAAATGTAAATATTCAGTTACTTAGACTAAAAATCTCTATAATGCAGATAACTTCTTCTTATTTAAAAATACTTTTTTTAGCTTGTACTACTTTTAATTTTTGCACAACTCCTCGTAAACAAAGTAAATGTATATTAACAGCACATTTTCGTTCAATATTGTCAGTTAACTGTCTTCTTTAGTTTTTCTTAACAATTTCACTTTAATTACTTCGCAAAGGCCTTAAATATTATTGCCTTCCGAGCCAAGTGAAAATAAACAAAAATTGTTTTTAAGATATTCACACCTTTTTGCTTTTTGCTGCCCTAATAGACTTATCAAAATATGATTTGCAGATCTTCAAGTCCGGAAAAGGTAACTGACATAAATCGCCTGCTTAAAGAGGCAGCAGAAAAGCAAATTAAAAATAATTAACACAATTACAACTCATTTTGCTGTCAAGCTGTCTTCAAGGATCGACTACCCCTACACTGGCGGTTAACTCCACTGGCTTCTTGGAATACCCTGGTGGGTAGAGGAATAAGGAAGGTGGTGGTAAAGAGACAGAGAGAGGGAGAGGGGGAGTGAACACTGTTCATTAATTTATAATTATAAACTTCTGCCTCTGCGCACAATTCAAGCAGTAAATGAGCAAAGCAAAAAAAAAAAAAAATAATAATAACAAAAAGAATAAAAATGTGAACAAGGTGCAGTTTTTTGTAAGACTTGGACTTGGGAGAGGAGAAAAGTGTTAGGGTATGGGGATTGGATAAACTTACCAGCAGGACACTCTCCCAGGCCATCCAGCGTATGGGCATTGGCTGTGTCTGTCGACCCGTGGTGCCCTCTAGCTGGCAATAGTCCGACGAGTAGGCCGAACGGTTTATCACAGTGCCAATGGAGCAGACTTTTACGCTCAGCTCGGGTCCAATGATGCAACTTCTGCAATGGGAGAGGGATTAAGTTGAGATTTTTGCATCAGAAATCTGTGGCAGCATTGAAAATTCAATTAAAAATAACAGAAATTAAATAAACAAACACTTCCGCAGGCCAAAAAAGTCAAACGAGAGTCAGTCAGGATATCAGGATATGCTCCTTGCTAACACGAGTTGATTGCTTCGTTCATCGTTCCCCACTTTCGTGCCACATAGCCATTCTCACATCCTTCTCGTCGCATGCATTTCAAATGAGCGTCGCTGTCAAACAAAACCCCACCTCCCCAACCCATACCCTTTCTATCATTTTACCATTGCCTGTTATGTGCTTCACTTGAAGGGGTTGCATGTGTGGCAGTTCTTGTTGCTTCTACTATTTGAGATGGCATTGTCAACTTGATCAAGGGTTTTGCATCAGCCGACATCTGGCTCTGAAACGTATTAACATTTTCTGCGTATTTATTTGTAACTTATTATCCAAGTCCAAGTTTGTGGAATTTAAAAATCTCTGTCTGTATATACATAATTAAAATTTAAATTAAATTCATTGATTTAATGTAGAAATTAAGCTCGTTTTAAAATATTTGCAAACTATATATTTTCGGAACCAAATAAATTATTTCTATAAAGTTTTAAGTCTATTAAAAAATCACTGAATTGATCTTAAGATAATGCATTTGTTTTTGTTGTTTTTAACACTTTACCACTGCAGTTGAACTTTGGATGTGACGAATAACTCCAGCAAAGTTTAAAACTCTGCTTATTTTTTGACGATTATAATAAGAATTTTAGCAACAAAATATAAATTTCGATTCTGTTAATAACTTTAAAGGAGCTTGGTATTTCGATAAGACTCTGAAGGGTATTCCCAATGTATTGTAAATGTCCGTTGTTGTTTCTTGCTTAAGGGCACTACCGGCGCATAACAGATTGCATGTTACGTTTGGAAGCTGGCAAGTGGTCAGTCCACGGAGTACTGA
Source organism: Drosophila setosimentum (assembly GCA_035043505.1). Lineage (NCBI taxonomy): Eukaryota > Metazoa > Arthropoda > Insecta > Diptera > Drosophilidae > Drosophila > Drosophila setosimentum. The sequence continues at coordinate 1,792,275 of JAWNMY010000007.1, forward strand.
GTACCCCGAGGGCGACAGCAGCAGTTGGTAGCTTTGTATTTTTGTGTTATTGTTTCAGGCATAGCCCAAACCACCCAAGCAGGAAGCAGAGAGATGAGTCTGCTGAGGCTGTGCAACAAAAACTGGGGATCAACAAACGTTGAAGCATGACTGAAAATGACAATATAAGCGGAGTGGCAAGGAGCACCAAGAAATGAATGGGCTTGGGATGGCTCTGCCTGCCTGCATATGGGGGAGTGTCGTAAATGAAACCATGAAATGGTAAACACAACCAACATTTGATATTGTGCAAAACGGAGTGTGCCAAAGTTAAGTAAATACAGCGACAGCTTTGGGTTATGACTGATGACATACCTCAGAGGGCAATTGAGAACTTCAAGCATTGCGAATATTTATAAACAGAGTGGTAGCGAAAAAAATATGAAGCGACCAATGTTTAACTGGAACTAACGGACAAAAACAGAAAAAACTGCAGAGAATGTTGACAGACGGATTTTTAATGAGCAAAGCAATTTAGCTGCATTACATTTTATTCCGCAAGATGAGATGATAATACTTTATTCTATTAACATTTAAGGCGTCAGTAAAATGCATAATAATATCCTGAAAAACTGACAATAACAATAAAGAAAAATATAATTTAACTTGAAATATAGAATATCACAATTAATGCAGAGATTGATTAACTTTAATTTTAAATTGAATTTTACTATTTTTCCGTTAAATATCTTTTTTAATATTTGGTTTTAAGAACACGTTAAATAAATAAATATAATAATGAAAGCATATTAAATATATTGATAATAGATGTGGCTAATATAAAAGAACCAAAAGATTGTTAGAAAAAAGGCCAAATTTTCTTTAAAAATTAAATCAACTGGAAATTTGAAGCCCAAATCTGTAGTCAGTTATAGTTATGAGGACTATCGCACATCTGTTTCATCAACAACAATTCATTAACGGAAATGCAATCAAGTATGCAAAGACCCAGCAAAAACCTGACAACCATGACAAGAAGGGAGGGAGGTCTTCTAACCAAATAACTGACGAAGGGCCAGCGGGCAAAAGTGAACTCGACCCTGCCCATAATTCGCATATACAATATTCCAAGAGTTGGGCATGGAGTATTACACATAAGCAGACAGGTCTGACGTGCATAATTTCCTGTTGTTCGCCTGCCTCTTAATATCATTGGAAAAGGATATGAAGTGCTGTCATATTACAAATAAAATGTCTGCTTCGAGTGCGCCATCGTCAAGCGCGACTCGACGACTCGTCGGACTCGTTTGCTGTTCGTTATGTAATGCGTTTAGCCCAAATCTGAAACCAAACCGCACCGCACCGTTCAGCTGAGTTGAACTGGGACTTTGAGCCACCACCACCCCCTCCATGCAATGGCGGGCAGTTTCTGATTTCGTGCGTTATACATCTCGATTTTGCAAGACGCAACAACAACAATTGAATTTGAGTTGAGTGAAAGGTTTAATTTTCAGCTGTCATGCGATGAAAGTGTGTATATGACGACGCAGTTGCAACATGGATAGAGTGTCGCTTGTTGAGTGAGTAGTTAAGTAGGCTTGTCTAGGCAGTTTATGGCTGGGGGTAGGATTTCTATTTATATTTCTATGCTCTTGACATCTATTGACAGCGACACTGACACGTGTCGAGGTTTTGCTGAGGGTTGAAACATAGTAAGGCCCACCACCCCCAACCCCCACCGAATTCCACTCTTCATTTCTGTATATATAATATGTATCTGCTTGCTGTCTTCGCAATTGGCCGATTGATCAGTGTTTAGCTATTAGCTATCATCATTTTAAAGTGAATTGTTTTTATTCTCAGTTTAATAGACTTGAATATGATTTAACTCCAAGCCATTAACTTAAGAGCCTGCACTATTAACCCAATTAATTTCCCTTACACACACTGACCATAAATATTCCGTTAAATAAAACACTGCCATATGGACACTGGCGTAGAATCAGCGTCAATTAAAATGCGTCGTAAAAATTTGTAAGCTGACCAACAAATTAAAGCAACCAGAAATGCTTTTCCAAAATAAAATAACACAAAACTGGAAGTGTTTTTTTTTTCTAGCAGTTCCATGACTAGTATATACGCTGATTATTGATTTTTTTGTATACACATTCTGGCTATCTAAAATTTGCAATAATATAAAAAAAAATTACTTGATTTCATTTATATAAAATCAATAACTCAACGAATTTAGAAAAAATTTAATTGTATTAGTTATAATTAATAAATTTTTTTAAAATAAAATATATCTTCTCTGTATCTGTGTCATTAAGCTTATTATTTCACTAAACCCTGTAATTTAGTTTTATATAAATATAAAAAGAATTTTCTACTCTCCAGCCAAATATAATATGAACATGGATAATCTCCATTTCGGTTAGGACATTGTAATGTTTTTATAACAAACGGGCAGACAATGGACAACAGTGTCGTTAGTTTGCGTCCTTGTTTTCGAAACTTTCACTAACCATCTGTATCTGGCATGCACCAGCAGCTACAAAACAAAATCAACAACAAAAAAAGAAAATAAACAAAAATAACAAACAACATCAAAACCGTATATTGTTCTAGTTTTTGGAGCTGTTTCTCTTTTTTTTTTTTAGCTAGCAATTACAAGCATATTAGGTTAACATAAATGCACAACAAAAAGTCCTTGGATTTGCGAAAAGGGAGATAAATATACATATATATATATAGAGTAAGTGAGAGGGAGTGCAAAAGCGAAGAAAAATAACATCAGCGAAAAAAATAAAAACGAGAACAAAACGCAATAACAATAAATTGCATGCGACTTGCGGCGTACTTTAAAAATGTGTCAGAAAAACATATAGTTATGGGTTTTTAGTTGCCTCTGAGCCTGAGAAAAACAATCCCCACCCACACACTCTGGCAGGAAGCAGCGTACTTGCCTGCATTTTGCACAAGACGCGACGCGAGCAAAATAAATAAAATGGTTGGCAGCAAGGACAAATAAACGACTTTAGGATTTGCTTTGGGGTTGGACGCGTCTTGCCGGTTGGTTATAAATTAGAAAGACTCATGTGCTGCCCAGTGGGCTTTAAGCGAGTTAATTAAAGTCCCAGACAAACTGATGGCCATTAAAAACACGCCACGGACATTAAGTGCATCAACTAAAGTGCTGCCCGCTGCCCAGTTGTCAGTTGTCAGTCGAACGTCGGCCGCAGTTCAATAAACTAAGAAAACAAACAATTAAACTTGAGTCTGATGAGTTGCTTGAGGTCAAAGGGTGTTCTGGTCAGCGAGGCATACTAGCAACCCCCAATAAAGTCAAATGCCGCTAGGCGTTGTCTCAAATGATATTAAGGATCTGCTTGAAATCGATTGCTGAAGGTTTACACAAACGCTGGTGCTCTGAATTATAAAAATGCGACCATGTTTATATAGGTCATCCATGCTGGAGCCATTTCTGGAGAGCTCTACTAGTAGTATAACTACAGTGCAGCTTTTAAATTTATATTTGCTTAGCTGCTACACATTCTATGTGACTATTCATTTTAATTTTAGTTATAAATTTATTTTGAAATTTTTTATTTTTACAACCATTTTGTAAAATTGTGGACTGTTTTTAGTTAGGATAAATTAAATAAAAATAAGTATCGAAAAAAATTTGCTGCAATGTCAAAAATAATAGTCTGCGAAACCTTGTAAAAATATCTGTATATATAGCAAACCTAAACCGCATTTAAATTATATAAATTGATCGACTGACACACTTACAGTATAAGCTGCCCATTTACCTTTTGGTATACCACTAACCAGAACAAAGCACAACAAACAACTAAAATCCGATAGCAAATAAAGAAAAACAAAACAACCTTTCTCGAAAATCCTTGATGTCAATGGAAAAACGCGAACGACAAACGCCAAACTCTGGGCCATTATCATTACTGGTCGTTCTGGCAGCCAAGGCGAGGGCATATTGTCAAAGGACATCATCAACATAATAGACATGATGTAGCCACAAAAACGGATGTCAAATTGAAAAAAAAAAACGGGAGATGAAACCAAAAGCGAAACTATGAGAAGGAAATACATGGTTTGGAGGGAGGCACAAACGAGCTTATAAGCTTATGAAGAACCGGGACATGGTTCCGGACTGGACCATGGCAGCCTTAGCTTTCCACTCAATTGAAACGCTTGAATGACTGAACCGATGAATGAAGAATGCCAGCGAAACATCAACTAAAATGACCCACAACACATGAGTGGAACTGAGCTTTTTTTTTTATCACTTGGACGGCATCAGTTGAGGGTCAACTCCCGTTTCTGCTTCTCATACATTGTATATATAGCTGGCCAACAACTATTATCATTTGCTGTGGACACACACACACATGCAGTTATTGCTGGACAGAGACCGAGGGACCGAAGGACCTTTGCTATTGACAAAACCAAAAAAAAAAAAAAGAAAAAGAACAAGCAGAAAAGTGAGTTAGGAAACCAATGGAGCAACCAGCTACAAGCACATAATAGGCCATTTGGACAGCACTTGAGGGTCAAGCCTTAATGTATGCTAATGATTACGATGAAGAGTTGTGTCCCAGCATCGATGGGCCAAAGGTTACGACCGGGCCTCATTTCGCCATTTATGATTGATTTTTTTTGCAGCCATAACTTTGATTTCACTTTAGTTTGGAGCTTAAAGCTAAAACTAAGCTGACACTTGTGCAATATTAATATACAAAATTTGAGCAAAAATATGAGACTAAAACTCAGATTAATGGTGTGATTATTCTATAGAAATTTTTCTTTATTATATAAAATAATTTATCTGCGTTGGGTAAACCAATTATATATTATGTGGAATATTCTAACATAAAATCTTAGAAATATTTATCAAGATTATAGATATTTCTTCTGATATTAGAAAGTGCTCTGTGATTGAAGATGCAGATTTTTAAATGTATTTCAGAATTTCATAGAATTTCATTTCATTTAACATGTTGCCAAATCATATTCTAAACTTTTATTAATCGGATGTATTCTATGTTGAGTGAATTTTAGAGAATAGTGAAAAATTACATCAGTTATGAGTACAAAAATTCATAGATTAATTACTGATCATACGTTTATAAGTGGGTTCGAGATAGGCGTAGACAAATTACAAATGTGCTAGTATATTGAAACATTACTTGGATATTATTTTGGTTCAACAAAAAAAATTTTTTTTTTATCAGAAGAGACCATTATATGTAAATATGAAAATAAGATTGATGGGTCACATTTCGGAAAAATGTCGCGATGCTGCTTAACATCGTATCTCACCAAAACATTAGTAATAAAGTTAAGGATCATCTTTAAGATTTCCAAATTTAGTTCCAAACACATCAGCTGTACTCTCAAATTAAAGCCACCGAACAGCATTTAAAGTGCTGCTTGGCTGTACTATTTATACGGAAATTGTCTGCCTTTTAACCTATTTGCATGCAGTTGACACATGGCCATTAATTAAAACATCAACACCATGCCCCCAAACAGGTATATAATAGCAATTGCAACAAATAAAAGACAAGTACAACCAGCAGCAAAACATCGCCTGGAGACTTGCGCAACAATTTCACATGTCAACGCATGCAAAAATTGTTCCAACAGTGGGAGGGATGGAAAGCAGCGTGTAAGAGGGCAACAGATATCGTTGCGACCATGTGAGATTTGATCAGGTGGAAGTAAAATGACAGCCATTGCCAATAAGGTCAATATGGTGGGCGGGATTGGTGTAACATACAACTCTTGAAAACCCGATGCGTACAAATAAAATGAAATGAAGTTGATGCTGCAGTTGTTACTGACGCTGACGTTGTCATGGCACAGGGACTGGGATTCATACTCTGGAGGAGTATTGACTCCGGCGGGAAATAATGTGCAGCCAGGCGGAAGTAGTTGCTATATCCGAGCGTATTGATTGACTTTGAATGTAACTCAATAGGGGCCATAATTGGAATCAAAGTTTACAAGTGACTTATCAAAAAACTTTTGACTTGACTTGCAAGGCTAAAAAGTTTCTTATATATAAAGGTGAACAGGGTTAATAAGTCAAATAAAATGAGGTGGTAATATTCTTGTATATACATTTAAGAAAGCCAGATTTTGCCACAACTGTAAGTAAATTATGTAATGATATAAAATAAATTAGCAATATAAATATATATAATTTTAAGTAAGCCAGGTCTTTTAGTTCAGACCACTCTCCTCAACTTTCCTTTTCAAACCATTTTAAGCGATAATAGTTATTATAACCTGAACCCATTAAAAATGGGTAAAAAGGGTATAATGGTTTTGTGCAAATGTATGTAACAGGCAGCAGGAAGCATCTCCGACCCCACAAAGTGTATATATTCTTGATCAGGATCAATAGTCAAGTCGATATAGCCGTGTCCGTCTGTCCGTCCGTCCGTCCGTCCGTGTGTATGAAAACGCAGATCTCAGAGACTGTTAGAACCAGAGACTTAAAATTTTGAATTTAGGTACTCGTATACCAGGCACAGATCAAGTTTGCGTTATTTTATCGATAACTGCCTCCGTTTATCGAATATCGATAAATTAAATTTTCGATAGCAATAAATGCTACAATTTTAAAGGCAGAATCTTCTAATTAAAACATAATATGCATATGCATATTGTTGATCAACTGCCCAAATTTCATCAACATCGGATAAGACTCACACAAGTTATAGTCGAAAAAATATTCTCATATTGATCTTATTTCTATCAGCAGCCGCAAGCATTTTCTGTATGCATAAATATGCGAGCGCATGTGTGAGACAGAGATGGCATGATAATCGACGCAAGCGTCAATATGTTTTTGTGTGTACTGCGTGTTTCACGTATTTGTCGGCAGAGGGCGCTTGAAGAGCTGCTCGCATTTTAGTGTAAATCTTTTTAAAGGGGAATTTGCATAATAATAGAATATATTTAATAAGTGGGCTCAGGGTATATCGTAGTCGAGTTCACTCGACTACAGCAATCTTACTTGTTTCTCTTATATGGTCAATGATAAGCATGACTTTTTACTTTCTTATGCACACAAAATTTGAGTTTCTATTTGTTTTCATCTATATTTTTTTAGTATACCTCTTGGCTCTCTGTCTGATTACTTTGATGATATGGGCGTTGTCTCAAATCGCTGCTCGCTGCTTAAGTGTAACGCCCCCTTTTTTTTGTGTTTGCAGCCACGCCTCCTTTGTTGCTTCATTAGTGCGTCGACTCATTTTGAGTGATGTGCCTGGGTTCTTTACTCGCTATAAATTTGCATTTATGCAAATAGCGTGCATTTGAGGGCTTTCACTTTAACTGCTTTCACTGCAATGCCTAAGGTTCGGGTGACTGCATCTAACTTAAGTGCCCCCCTCCCCCCACCATCCCTCTTCAACCCGCCATATCCGCCACTCGCTATAAAACTAACTAACTACCGTTAACTCCAGTTCTGAACAGCGTTGCACTTGGCAACATTTTATGCTTAATTTATGCGCATTTTTCTAGTATTTTTCTTGTGGATCTTGACTAGAAATTTATTGCAGTTTCTCGGCGAACGTAGAAATTTTCGTTTCGTTTCGTTTATTTTTATTTTTGTTCAAACTCTAGTAACTTTCACTTTTTCACCTTACAAAACAAATTTTACATGTTTTCCGGCCATTTTTTGTTGCAAGCTGATTTTTAATTAAAATTTCGC